>HG995357.1:8402499-8987499 GCA_905333045.1 Lysandra bellargus
GTTTGTTTATTATTGATTCAAAGTCATGTAAAATTGGGTCTATAGGACCTTAATCATAACTAGCCGACCGCGCAAGACAACGCACCTCAAACGTTTTGAATTTTGGAGGGGCGCGCCATGTTATCGTAGTTTATCTCTACTCCTTTAGCGTTCTATGTATTTAGAACTCTATGTAAGGCACACACACACACCCTAAAGTATTATCACTTAGTTACAACCTGTATTATTATTGTTTGTGCGTATTTATTTCACTTTATATTCATTGCTACGTCTCACTCCCATAGTCTCTCTCGGTCGTTAGTCGGAACGTCAGCAATCCTATTTCACCACTTATAGCTGTCTGGGGCTTGGTATATTTCATTACTTCACACGAGGAAATACGCTTGTTTTGTTTTCCCTGTCCGCTATTTTGTATTTTCTTGCTTGATTGGATTGATGAAGATTTAATATCATCATCAGTTGCTTTTATATTAGTGTGGATTTCATACAGGTAGTGTTTGATTGTGTACATGTGAATAAAGTGTTGAATCGATTTTGATTTATTTTGGCAGTGTTATGGCTGGTTTGCACGTATTAAGTAGATAAGTAGTAACTAAATTCTAATTGTCATCTAGCTTAGGACTTACTAAATTTTAACTTGCTACTTGCTACTAAATTTTGTGTTTACACGCAATTAACAACTTAAAATTAAGTTAAAATTTAGTTAATTACTTATCTACTTAATACGTGTAAACCAGCCCTAAGTGTCAGAAACACACTATGCCGAAGCTCCGCGGCGGAACTTCCGCATTAAACCGAACGAACGTTAGCAATGTCTTAATTTAAAACGCATACAATATGACGCGACGGAATTTCGGCATAGTGTGTCATCGGCAATTTAAAATACATTGCAGGCGGAATCATGCGGAAATTCTGCCGCGGATCTTCGGCATAGTATCTTTAGACACTTAGAGTGAACCACAAGAAAACACTGTGCATATATTTGGGCAATACAAAATTACTGCTGAGTAACTGGCCTGGTTTAAATGAAACCGCCCACTATCTCCGAAATCAGTTTGGGAAGTATTAATGTGCATTTTTATACACAAGTTTTTTTTTTGTTCATTTCATACGTAGCTTCACGTACCGGCCGTGTCCATAGAACTAGGATTATGTATTTAATTTCACGCCTGCCTAGTTCTAACTAGTTAGAAACGGTTGGTTACACCTGACACGGTATGTTTTTTGTTACAAATATTTTTAATTAAAAAAACAAAGGACAAAATCAAATACCATTTAAAAGTTTTGTTATTAAAACCTTATACACTAGTCACTTAATCTCTGCAAGATACGAAAACTGGGCAGTTCCGGCAATATACATACGGATCGAATTGACAACCTAATTTATTTGTAGTCGGTTAAGAATGTATTACAGGTACCTAATTAATTCCTAAGGGAATTCTACCTCATTAATCAGCCTTCAAAACATGAAAGGTATAATGAAAACATACCATATGCGTGTTTGTACAAAATTATCATGTTATATTCGCTCTGAATATTTTTTTGTAAACGTAGAAGTATCAATTATAATTATTGATCGTGTGTTTCATTACTTTTACCCCTAAGAACGGGCTTAATAATACTAGATGACGCCCTTTGCCGCAAAATTCATTTATCACGCAAGAATCGTACATTTTTTCGGGATTAAAAGTATCCTGTCTTTTCCCGGGACTCAAAGTATCTTCATACGTTCAGCGGCATGGGCGTGAAGAGGTAACAGACAGACAGACATATATATTTATTTCAGCAGTACGTTCTACCATTTTTATCGCGTTGATGCCGCTAGATGATGCCCGCAACACTGCTGCGCCAAAAGTCGTTTACGACGCGGCCGCGGGAATCGTACATTTTTCCGGGATAAAACTATCCTATGTCCTTTCCCGGGACTCAAAGTATCTCTATACCAAATTTCAGCAAGTTCGGTTAAGCGGTATGAGCGTAAAGAGGTAACAAATAGTTAAAACTTAGGTCTTAGACAAACAGATAGACAGACACACTTTCGCATTAATAATAACTATCTATTTGACCGAGCTTTCCTCGGTATTCGATAAAATACGAATAAACTGACATTTTCTAAAAATGATTCCTAGCTAGCTCGAATTATCGCCCCCGAAACCCCCTATATACTAAATTACATGAAAATCGTTGGAGCCGATTCCGAGATTCCAATTTTTTATATTAAGTTTAAAGATATAAGATTAGTATGGATAAAGCTCAGAATACAGTGAACCGCAAATACTGCAAATAGCCACGTCAAGCCAAGGCTTTCCAAACGCGCTTAGAATGGCCGTAGCTTTGAAACTTTCAAAGTATACAAATATACAAAAATATTTCAAATCCCCTGCGTAGTTTGATATACAAAGCGTCGAAGTTATAAAGGAAAGTATACAAGTTATAAGAGAATAGCGGTCTGTCTTGACACCTCTTTTATCGGAAAACTTTAATGCTGTTTCAAGACGATTAGGGTCACCACATGTTCGGAATATTGTAAGAATTTTATACGCGTTTGAACTTTGAAGTATAATGTAGAAATATATTTTGAACTCAAACATGTAAAGGGAGTACATAATATACCAGCTCCGCTTTATGTTTTTAGGAGAGTTATAAGTTATAACAAGGTATATTATACTTTTATTGAATATACTATCAACTATAAATAAAATGTGATCACTGATCACTAATCACTAGTTCATTCTGATTGAACACAACGCAACGGCGTGATTTTATTTTTTTCTTATCAAAAGAAAAATAATTAATGATGTGTCGAATGTGGTTTGAACCGAATGTTTGGCCGAAGTTCGGCCGAACTTCGGTTCAATTTCGCCGCGCTTTTTCGTGTTGTGACTTGTTTACGCACTTGCTGCAAATATTGCTAGAATATTAGTCCATTAAAATGTTACATTTGCTTTGCATTTATTAGAGGACGCAATTTTATTTTTGGAATATGTTGGGAGTCTCAATAGAAGCTTAACCTCAAGTTTGTGGGGTTGCCACTCTTGTCCCCCGGCCGCCATCTTGAAAAAAGGGGTGACAACACTATTTTCATGATATCTCAGAATCTATACGTCTTACAAAAATTTGTAAGAACATAATTTGTTGCAAATTATTTTGCCTACAAATATGTTTATATAACTTTTTACCCTAAATTAAAAATTTAAAAAGTTATAAGCAAAAAAGTGAATTTTTTTTAGAAGGTTTATTATCACTTTTAACTTTGTTTAACACATTTTACAAAAAAAAATACCTTAGACCAACCTTTTAGATGATCTTTTGAGAAAAAGATCCCCCGGTCCCATGAAATTAATTTTCTGCAGAAACAAAGGAAACTGTGGAACCATGTGTGGCTGCAGAAAAGCAGGCCTGAAATGCTTTATAGTATAGTAGGCATGTGCAGACTAGTATAATAGTAGGCATACTATGATATAGTTTGCAATTTGCATATATTTATATAGTGTAGTAGGCATACTGCAGACTGTGGCTGCAGAAAAGCAGGTCTGAAAAGCTTTACAGAATAGTAGGCATACTGTAGAGCATTTTAGGTCTGATTTTCTGCAGGTACGCATGCCTTTACAGTTTCCTTTGCATCTGCAGAAAATTAATTTCATGAGATCGGGGGGATTGGGGATCTTTTTCTCAAAAGATCATTAACGAGGTTGTTCTAAGGTAATTTTCTTGTAAAATGTATTAATTAAAGTTAAAGAGCGATGATAAACCTTTAAAAAAATTATCACTTTTTTGCTTATAACATTTTAAATTTTTTATTTAGGGTAAAAAATTATATAAACATATTTGTAGGCAAAATAATTTGCAACAAATTATGTTCCTAAAAATTTTCTGTAAGACTTATAGTTTCCGAAATATCACGAAAATAGTGTTGTCACCCCTTTTTTCAAGATGGCGGCCGAGGGACAAAGGCGGCGACCCTACAAACTTGAGGTTAAGCTTCTATTGAGCCTCCCAACATATTCCAAAAATAAAATTGCGTCCTCTAATAAATGCAATATTCGGTCCTAAAATTGTAACATTTCAATGACTATATGTGCCCCGCCCGCACTCCGCGCTTCCACGCGAGCTCGTTAGCCAGCTTAGCTAGTCATTTGTGAATTAAAAGTAAAAGTCAAATTTTTTGCTTTTTGATTAAGTAAGAGAGATTTCTTAGACTTGTTGACAGGTGCAGTAATTTTTTTTTTTTTTGATTAAGTAAGTTAAAAATATTTCTAAGGCTCGTTTGGTTTACTAACAAAACACAAAATTAAACCGCTCTTCTTACTATAAGAGCGGTTTAATTTTGTGTTTTGTTTGTAAGTAACCAACGATTTTTGACACTGGTCGTTAAAAAGACCAATTTAAATTTTTTGTTTATCACGTATGATTACGTTTTCTAATGCAAATAAGTAAATGACTATAATATTATGTAATATGAATACGTTATTTATAATACGTTTTCTAATGCAAATAAGTAAATGACTATAATATTATGTAATAATATGAATGAGTACAGTTCTTGTATCAGACTTATTTTATTTCACTGTTAGGTACTACAGATATGTTTTTTTTCATTAATTTCTATTAAATATGATAGTGCAAGTATTAGTGATGGGCCGAATGTGGTTTGAACCGAATACGAACTTCGGCCGAACATTCGGTAAAAATGAAAAAGTCGGCCGAAGTTCGGCCGAACTTCGGTTCAATTTCGCCGCGCTTTTTCGTGTTGTGCTTGTTTACGCACTTGCTGCAAATATTGCTAGATGTGCCCCGCCCGCACTCCGCACTTCCCCGGGGTCGTTAGCGAGCTAGTAATTTGTAAAGTAAAAGTAAGGGGGCGTCCACAAATTACGTGAGGTGTTTTTTTTTTTTGACCCCCCTCCCCCTCTGGTGCGATTTCGTAAGATTTTATTCAACCCCCTCCAAAATCTCACGTGAGATTTTCAAGATAGCCTTACGATTAAATCTTAAGCATACGTACAACTGACGACCTCCGTGGCGCAGTGGTGAGCGCGTTGGTAGCTCAAGCCGGAGGTCGCGGGTTCGAGTCCCGCCGACGGAACAAAAAAAAGGTTATAAAGTTCCTGGGTCATAGATGTGTATTAAATATGTGTATCATATAATAAAAATCTTAAATATATGTATAGTATAAGAGTATTAAATATATTTCCGTTGTCTGGTACCTGTAACACAAGTCCTTCAGGTACTTACCACGGGGCCAGACTGACGTGGTGTGAAGCGTCCATAGATATTATTATGACATTATTATTATAATCTGGATGAAACGGGCCAAAATAGTATCATTTTATTGAGAAAAAAATTACGTGAGATTTGCCGAGACCCCCCCTCTCCCCAACGTGAGATTAGATGAGATTTGACTCGACGCCCTTCTCCTCCTAAACACCTCACGTAATTTGTGGACGCCCCCTAAAGTCAAAATTTTTGTGTAAGAGACATTTCATAGACTTGTTGACAGGGGCAGTAAAATTTTGTTTTTTGATTAAGTAAGAAATATTTCTAAGGCTCGTTTGGTTAGTAAGAAGAGCGGTTTAATTTTGTGTTTTGTTTGTTTATGTAACCAAATATTTTTGAGACTCGTCTTTAAAAATACCAATTTATGTTTTTTCTTTATCACGTATGATTACTTTTTCAAATTCAATTAAGTAAATGACTATGAATGAGTATAGTTCTTGTATCAGACTTATTTTATTTCACTGTTACTACAGGTAATATGTTTTTTTCATTAATTTCTATTATGATAGTGCAAGTATATTTAGTGCCGAATGTTCGGCATTTTAACCGAAATTCGGCCGAATGACGAAGTTCGGTACAAGCTGCCGAAGTTCGGTTAAACCGAATGTAAAACGAATTTCGGCCCACCCCTAAAAATAATAAATTACTTTTTGAACTCATACTTAATAATAATATTATGTTACGACGATAAGTAAAATATTTTTAAAGTAACAGGCACTACGCCTTCCATGATTTATTTTACTATCATATGGAAGGCATAGTGCTGTGTAACAATAAATTACTTTAATAATATAATATTCTGTAATACAATATAATTTCCCCAAATATTAATAAAAAAATATAATGTTCAGTTTGTTGCAACATCTTTAAAGCGACTTCAAAATTATGAAGATTGAGTACTTACAAAAATAGTTGAGTTTTAGCCGAATTCGGAAAAAGGCACCATGAGATAGGAAAAATTATTTGGTACTTTTTAGTTTATATTATAAGGATATTATTATTGTTTTTACCTTGGAAGTCGGCTTTAATTTTTTGTTAAAAATAATAATTTCACTCTTTTCAGTTACCTAGTAAATGTCATATGATTTAAACTTTATCTTCATTATTGTAATACATAGTATCGCTTGAGAAATCGACGCCGCCGGCGGCCGCAAGAGGCCACGAGCGTCCACGGGCGGCCGTAGATTTCTCAAGCGATACTATGTATTATTAACAACAATGAAGATAAAGTTTAAAATCATATGACACTGAAACTGCTCGCCTCGCCTCCGCCATTCCAGTCTGAATCAGCCCTAATAGACCTGTATATTATTCTATGTATCTTATTACAATTTGTTAACAGTCACACTTACAAAATATAATATCAGCTGCAGATAATTTTAAACAATACATTTAAAAAAATCGAAGTGGACACGTGCCAGGGCTGCGCCAAACTATGGTTTGGCCTGGTAAAATTATGATTTTAGCAGCGGAGAGGCTTTCAGTGTCATAATATGATTTTAAACTTTATCTTTATTATTGTAATACATAGTATCGCTTGAGAAGTCTACGGCCGCCCGTGGCTGCTATTGGTAAGTGTGACAGTGCACTAGCATGTTACTTGTATTATCGAAGCAACTTACTTCTCAGAAGTAATGTCAAATGTGTGCCTTACGCTCTGGAGATAAGGTTGAATATTTAGTTACGTTCGATTTTGGTGACATTGGTGACGTGGTAATGGTGTGGTTCGGAACCATAGTATATATTGGTGCAAAATCTTGCGCTTTGGTAGCATATGCTTAGGATGCTTCTCGTAAAACCAAAATCACCATATGTTTCCGTATAAATTTCAAGGAGCTACCTCGATTACTCATGGATCCCATCATCAGGTCACCACTTTTGTGAATATGGTACTAAATTGGAGTAAAACCTAATACAACAAAACAAAAATTTCGAAAATCGGTTCACAAACGGCGGAGTAATCGTTGAACATACAAAAAAAACGACAGCCGAACATATAACCTCCTCGTTTTTTGGAAGTCGGTTAAAAATTGCATTCAAAGTTTCGCTCCGCGCATTTTTGCCTGTCCTGTAAAATTTTTGTTTTATCAGTTAGGGTCAACTTATAATAGAGCAGAGTCGAAGCGCAGCGAAACGAATTCCTAAAAACTCTACACAGAAAATTCAACCTTAACTCCAGAACGTAACGCACACATTACTTCTGTGAGATCAACCAGCGTTGGTCAGCGCATGCGCGCGAATTCGCGCAGATGCGCCCGACGCACGCGCGCCTTTTAAAATTCTCAGATGTAATGTGTGCTAACGCTTTGGATTTAAGGTTGGATTTGCTATGTTCAGTTTTGATACTTCGCTTCGATGCGCTTCGACTCTGCGCTAATATAAATTGACCCTTAATGTTGTATACCTAAATACCTCTGAGGTACAGATATTATTCTCCTTGCTAATAAAAATCAGAAAGTATTTCTGTGAGTTGCCTTTTCAGTCTTCATGCTTATGCCGTTATGATTTAGTAGTTTAATTTGGTATGGAGATGTTTTATAATCCGGGGAAGAATCCATACTTCCATATCCATATCCATACTTCCATACTTCCATACTAGTCCATACTAATATTATAAATGAGAAAGTGTGTCCGTCTGTCTGTCCGTCTGTCTGTCTGTCTGTCTGTCTGTCTGTTACCTCTTCACGCCCAAAACCGCTGAACCGTTTTTGCTGAAATTTGGCATGGAGATACTTTGAGTCCCGGGAATGAACATAGGATACTTTTGTCCCGGAAAAATGTACGGTTCCCGCGCGATAAATGAGTGTTGGCGCAACGGAGTTGCGGGCATCGACTAGTATAGGATAATAAACGGTAAATTAATATACGATTCCATTTATTTTACCGGTTTTTTTCCGATATATCCGCGATAGACGAATATCTGCGCTATTACGAATTTGCGGGAATTATACCTATTTTAGCCTCACTAACAAAAATGCTGGATAAACTTTTTATCAACTTTAAAATTTTCCAAAAACTACGTTTTTATTTCAAATACCTCAAGGGGCTTCACAGTTTCTAAGTATTAATCAACTTAAAATAAAAAGTTTCACAAAAAGAAAAGTAGTTTTTACTTAAAACTTACTACTCATGAGAAAAGAAATATTTTTCCTTTCACAATATTAAAGTAACAACGCTAGCTGAGCTAAACTTTTCAGAGTCTCTATTAAAAGTAGTAGTGTGTTATCGCGGGTTCTGGATCACAATTCTGGGTCCACCAAACTTCGCGGCCTGCAAACTTTCTCGATCACTTTTTGTCGGTTCGAGCGGCGACATCGCCTAAAAAAAAAAAGAGTTTGGTGTCAAAATAGGGGTTTTGAACCACGCTCGTTCGATTTATGCGATCCGTTTCTGCGTATTTGCACTAGTTTCAAAGTTAGCTTTTGTGTTTAACTCTCATTATCTACTATCACCACGCTCCATTGTTCCTTCATAATTACAATCGCTACTTATTGCATTGTTATGCTGACCTCGGTGTCCTATTGTTCGTAATGACTACCTGGGCTTATCGCTTACGTCACCTCAATTTCTTACAAGATTTTAAATAAGTAAATAAAAATTGATAAATTTTTCATTGCAGTTCTTTTATTTAATTCAAACACATAGTAGTATGTTTTCGTGCATTGTGAATCACTATTCATATAATATAGTTCCCCTCGGTATCTAGTGAATATTGACAATGCATTCCTGCTAATAACATTTTGCTGTCTTGCAATCCTTGTAAACAACATTCATCATCATGCACATAGCATAAGCTGCATAAGTTATCTGTCTGTTCTCTTTACATACTTAGATGATAAACTTTCATATAAAATTATATAGTTGTATGGAAATAGTTTGCAGCACAAACATATAATTTCGTCATAAAATGTAATAATGCAGACGAAACCATGGCTGAAAGTATAATTCTTAATAAATAATGGACTTGACACAGTCATTTTATTAATATAGGTAACTCAGGTAAGAATATATATTTTCGGAGAATAATGCGTTAGGTCCTCCTGTGAACGTTAGGTACATGCTAAAGTATTTTTAACACTATGATATTATAAAGTACCCCTTTAAGCATAAAAACCATGATAATAATCAATGTTTCCTAAAAACATTTAAAAATAAAATGTAAAATTCATATAAATTTTTCGTTATCTGCTTCTCCTGTAAAGTTCGCCAATTGTGACTTGACACACATTACCTCTGAGGTACTGATATTTACTATATGTTCTCATGTCACTTAAATCTGCTTGCCACAGATAATTAATATCAGATATAGTATATTTGTTTCGTGGAAACTTTTTATAAGCCGGTATGTGAAGTGTGTATGTTTCTTGAGATTGTAACCATTTCTTGACTTCATTTTTATTCATTTTACCTGCCATTGCTTTTGCAAGTTTTTCAATACTGCTTTAACCTGCAGGGTGTGATGCATCATAATAAATATTGTGAATCTCTAGTAGGGGGTCCATTTTTCCCAATCTATTTTCTTTTTTATTTTTCTAAGATACTTGTGTTCAGGTGTAGGTGTAGAATATTCTTCGTCACCTGATGTTTCTTCAAAATATTTCACTCGAAGTTGATTAATATACTCGCTTCTCTTTGGATTGCCAATATAAGTGAGGGGTACTTTAATGTCCTTCAAAGCTTTAGCAAATTTTTCCCAGCCTATTGGATCACTTTTTTTAATGGTCTTAAAGAATCATTGACTAAATCTATAATATTGCTGCCAGTTATTTTATTACTATCCACGAGAACTGTACCATCATCATCCCAGTGTACTTTGTTTTGTCTTGTCAATAAGAAATCTAACAATGACTCACCTTTTTTAATGTAAGATTTAGGTATTAAACTTAATATTTGTTGTTTGGAGTATATACATTTATCTTGAATAATATCACTTTCTTTGGGCTCAACTTCCTCATTCAATGTCTGATCAACAATAGGATCCTTATTGTTTGAATCACTACTTTTATCGTAGTGTTCTTTTTCCAAAAGTGTTTCAGGTAAATCATTATTTAAGGTTATTATTGGAAGTTGATAAGGTTGGCGATCCTCAGTAGTGAAGTGCAAATACCTTTGTAATGTTTGTAAGTATAAAATCCATTTTTTTCTGTCATCATCTTTACTGTCAAGAATATTTTGCATTTCAGTATTCAATCGTGATTTAGGATTTTCGTGACTCTCATTCCTTCCATTTATTTTATCAATGAAACTTGATTCGATCAGTAAAATTTTCTTAGTGTGTTCCATTGTAGACAAGACCACTGACTAACCCAGAACCTAAAATGATAGGTAGAAATGCACCACCTTTTTGAACAATTATATTTTTTCTTACTTTGGTTGTGGTCTTACGAACAAGTTTGCGGAGTGTCTGTATATATAGTTTTAAAGATTTTTTATCCTTTTCCTTTAATGGCACTTTCCCTTGTAGCACATTATGAATACATTCACATATACAATTGATTTCATCTTCATCACATGATTTTAATAAAGCTTTTTGATACTTTGGTTTTAATGTTAGCAAAGCGATGAGTAGGTCTTTATGCGTCTTTAACCTTCCAAGCATTATTTGTAAATGATATGACTTTGTTACTTCTTGTTTTATTTAAACCCTCTTTTCGGTACATAAACTGAACAGTTTTTGTCAGCGGGGAATACATTAGCCTTAAAACGAAACATGTCATTGGTATTTTGTTTAAGATCTATCATTAAATAGCCATGTGCCTCTGTTGTAGCATCTTTATAAACTTCTTGAACAAATTTTACATTATCTGGTGAAACTTGACGTGCTAAATATCGAATTTGAGTTTTGTCACGAGGGTTCTTAAAATAAATTATATAACTCGAATTTAGAGAAATATCTCTTTGACCTTTTCCCTGATGAAAAAGATTTTGAGTTATATAAAATATGCTTAAATTTCTATGGTGACTACCTTTTGTAAATATATCTACAATCCGACCATCAGATTCTCTCATGAGATCATCTATTATAATCAAATTAGCCTCTTTACTATCAAACATGTTCAAGTCAGGTAATCCTTGAAAGTAGTTAACATTTTTTAAATTGTATAATGGTTGCATTTGATCAAAACACCACGTTACTTGAGCAAAAGATGCGTTGATATTTTTTCCATATTATTAATAAATTTTGTAACAAAATTTGATTTGCCACAACCACTAGGCCCCGCAAATATTGCAGTGAATGGATGAATAAAATGTTTCATTTTTTTTTCTTTACGTGTGTATTACACGGAATACAAGAAAACGATGATTTTTTTCGTTTTTAAAACTGTTTTACTAGTTCTTAAACTAAACATTACAATAAATAGAGATAAGAAAACATAGTAAATACTTCTAAAAAGAAAAAAAAACATTAAAATCATAAAATTAAATTACAAAATAAAATACAAATAACATAAAATATATATTTTAAAGTTGTGCTTTCATTTTTTTTTAAAACCCCAGTCAATTGCATGTTAAATAAGAATGTCTTATCTTATTTATTTCACTTGCGTGTGAATCGTATATTGAATATATGAATATAAAATCGTATAGTGATAGAGTGAATGAATAAGTCCTTTTTTTAACGGACTATGGATACTTTACGACTAAAATCATACTTAAAAAAGATTCATCCTAGTCTAAAAAATATCGTATATGCCGCGAATCGATTGTCAATGCATATAACGACTCCTACATATCTTATAAGCAATTTGGACCCGGACTCAAAACCAGGATCTCACTGGGTAGCTATTCACATAGACAAACATGGCATCGGTGA
The DNA here is from genome assembly GCA_905333045.1 of Lysandra bellargus. Classification (NCBI taxonomy): domain Eukaryota; kingdom Metazoa; phylum Arthropoda; class Insecta; order Lepidoptera; family Lycaenidae; genus Lysandra; species Lysandra bellargus. The sequence continues at coordinate 8,414,591 of HG995357.1, forward strand.
ATATTTTGATACATATGGTCGCTTCCCTACGGGAATGCACAAAATGTTTTTGAATAGAAATGCAAGGAAATGGCGTTATAATACTATCAGGCTACAAAATGATTGGACTTCTGTGTGTGGAGAGTACTGTTTAATGTACTTGTTATACAAGTTTCATAACAAGTCATTGTCAGAGTTTCAGACTGAATTTGGTAGTGACACACTTAAAAATGATATGTTTTTGAATAAAATGTTTGAATCTTGTTTTATGAACAATACGAAATAAATAATTTGTTTGAAAGTAAACCAAAGTTTTATTTTAACCTTAGCTTTAATTGTATTGTTAAAAAAAACTTTGGAATGTTGTTTACGAGGATTGCAAGACAGCAAAATGTTATTAGAAGGAATGCATTGTCAACATTCAGTAGATAACGATATCAATTTTTATTTACTTATTTAAAATCTTGTAAGAAATTGAGGTGACGTAAGCGATAAGCCCAGGTAGTCATTACGAACAATAGGACACCGAGGCGAGCATAACAATGCAATAAGTAGCGATTGTAATTATGAAGGAACAATGGAGCGTGGTGATAGTAGATAATGAGAGTTAAACACAAAAGCTAACTTTGAAACTAGTGCAAATACGCAGAAACGGATCGCATAAATAGAACAGGCGTGGTTCAAAACCCCTATTTTGACACCAAACTCTTTTTTTTTTAAGCTATGTCGCCGCTCGACAAAAAGTGATCGAGAAAGTTTGCAGGCCGCGAGCGGGGGGAGGGGTGGACCCAGAATCGTGATCCAGAACCCGCGAAAACACACTACTATTAAATAAAAATTCCTTGAGTACGGCTTTTATTATTAGCTTGTTACAAATGCCTTAGTATATAATATTATAGTTCTAGAGTGTTTTAACGGTAAGGGCTCAACACACGACCATGACAGAGCTATGATAATAATAATAATAAAATATTATAATACTAGCGACCCAACCCGGCGTCGCACGGGTATAAAATATTTAGCCACTGAAAAAATGATTAAAATCGATAGCATATGACCCTTCACGTGCTCTACTTCTTATTTATGCCAAATAACATAAAAAATGCTCCAGTAGTTCACGAGATAAGCCCTTTAAAAAAAATCCCTCGTTTTTTCCACTTTCTCTTATAAGTCTTAGCATGATTAAATATAGCCTATAGCAGGGGTCACCAATTAGTTTCGCTCGGGGTCCGTTTTAAGAAATAAAATGACCATCGCGGTCCGCACATTTAAAATAATCGGCCAAGTGCGAGTCGGACACGCGCACGGAGAGTTCCGTACCGTTATCGAACAAAAATAGGCCAAAAATTGTGTTTTTTGTATGGAAGCCCCCCTTAATGTTTATTTTATTTAAATATTATAATTAATTATTAAAGCTTATAAATATTTTATATTTTATAGTGGCAATAGATATACATAATCTGTGAAAAATTCAGAAGTCTAGCTATAGCGGTTCTTGATATACAGCCTGGAGACAGACAGACGGACGGACGGACGGACGGACAGACGGACAGACAACGAAGTCTTAGTAATAGGGTCCCGTTATTACCCTTTGGGTACGGAACCCTAAAAATAAATAAATATAGTTACGGAAATTACAAAGGTATTTGTATCAATGAGAAAAGTGTCAATTTTTGTTGCTACATGTTCATCAGTATTCAGTATGTCGAGACCGAAATTAATTTTTAACGAAGTTCATCTTCGAACTTGCTCGGTCCGCACACAATGGGTCGGCGGTCCGGATGCGGACCGCGGTCCGCCATTTGGTGACCCCCGGCCTATAGTATTCCTCAATATATGATCTATCTAAAACTGAAAGAAAGGGAACATAGGGACATGAGGGAGAAAAAGCGACTTTGTTTTATAATATGTATAGATATAGATATAGATGTTAATCCGTTACATTGTGATCCATGAGTAATCGAGGGAACTCCTCAAAATTTATATGGAAACGTATGGTGATTTTGGTTTTATGAGAAGCATCCTAAGCATATGCTACCAAAACGCAAGATTTTGCACCGAGGTATACTATGGTTCCGAAGTTACTAAGAGAACTCCGGATTCCTTATAGATACAAGTTTGGGAGTTTAGGCGCTGTTTTAAGAACTGAAAGCATATGCTACTATGCAAATTACCTTCATCATCATCATCATTACCACGTCAGGGTCACCTATGTCACCAAATTCAACCTTATCTCGAGAGCATAAGGCACACGTTTGACATTACTCCTGAGAAGTTAAAGTTGCTTCGATAATGTAACATTCTGTTTCACTTCGCCGACATATTCTGGAAAACAACCTAATTTCAACCTTTTGCATTGCGTTTAGCGTTCATAGTATAATAACGCATCGCATCGCATATCTGCCAGGGCTGTCAAGCAAGCGGCGCGGCGGCGCGGCCGCGGGCGCGGGCCGGGTACCATGCACAGAATACAAATTACTTACGGAGGTACTATGTGCGCTGCGTGTGCGACAAGTCGAGCGAGTGCCAGCCTATTGAAACTAGTCCGGTGACCGGCTACTTAGCACGTCACACGTGTTCACTTCGATTTTTTTAAATGTATTGTTTAAAATTATCAGTAGGCTGCACCTGATATTATAATATTTTGTAAGTGTGACTGTAATAAGATACGTAGAATAATATACAGGTGTATTATTCTACGTATAGTACGCGTTTGCTTACTAGGTAACTAAAAAGAGTGAAATTATTATTTTTAACAAAAAATTAAAACCGACTTCCAAGGTAAAACAATAATCATTCCTATCTAATAGTGCCTTTTTCCGAATTCGGCTAAAACTCAACTATTTCTGTACTCAATCTTCATCATTTTGAAGTCGGTACCAGATGAATCTTCTGTTCTCTGACAGAATATTTGAAACTTTTGGAACTGGCACCGACTTCAAAATTATGAAGATTGTGTACAGAAATAGTTGAGTTTTAGCCGAATTCGGAAAAAGGCACTATTAGATAGGAATAATTATTTAATACTTTTTAGTTCATATTATAAGGATGTTATTATTGTTTTACCTTGGAAGTCGGTTTTAATTTTTTGTTAAAAATAATAATGTCCCGGAAAAATATATGGTTACTGCACAATATACTTTTATGATTTACGTGTAAGCTATTCAAACGATTTTGATGAATTTTGGTATAGATACTGATACTATTGGTCCCGGAAAATGTACGGTTCCCGCACAATGAATTTTTATGATTTTCGCCTAAACTTTTTAATCTATTTTGATGAAATTTGATATGGAGATACTTTGAGTCTCGGGAAAGGACAAGGGATACTTTTTGTCCTGGAAAAATGTATGGTTACAGCACAATATAAAAGGTGTCTCAGCGCCGATTTTCAACTTTGAAAAATGGTATTAAAAAAAATAATTGTATAATATTTTTAATATTTTTAATTTTAAAGTGTATTTGTGCGGATTTTATGTACGGAATAATAATGTGTAAAAATGTCTTCCATCACGGCGAATGCACTCTTCAAATCGGACAGGCGAATTTGCCGAGACGCGCCGAAGGATGTCCACTGATATGGCTATCACTTCTGTCGTTATTTTAGTGACATTGCGGCTGTGCAGTGCTTTTTGATGTTTTTGTTTTGGATTGCTGGATGACCAGTAACGGCAATTTTGACGATTGACGTACCCTTCGATGTGAAAATGTGACTCATCACTAAAATAAACGTTGTCCTTCCCGTTTTTCTCCGAAAAAATCTCTAACATTTTCTGACAGAAAATTTTTCGCTTTTCGTAGTCTTCTTCTTAAAATTTTTGCACAATTTCGATTTTATACGGATTAAATTTTAAATCTAAAGCCAAAATTCTTTGAATGCTTGACCGATGGAGGCTTAAAGAGGCAGCATGTTTTCTAAGTGAGCGTCTTGGAAGCTCCGCGACCGCAGCGGCGACGCGGTCGATGTTTTCAATCGATCGCACATGTCGTGGTCCAATTGAATTATTTAGTAACTCTAAAACTTCTCTACCCACGACTCAATTAATTGAGTACTCGGGGCATCACTCAAACGGTGGATTTCATAGCGACTGCAAAATTTACGCCGTGCTTCACTCAACGAAAACTCATTGCATAAGTACGCTTCTACTGCGTACGCGCGGTGCGCACCAGACCACTGCGCCATGGCGGCAAAAAAATCCGCACTCGTCACCTATCGAACGCTACCACTCGGGTCCAGCTAACCCCGAAGGTTGCCGAGAAATTCGTGTTTAAAGTTGAAAATCGGCGCTGAGACACCCTTTACTTTTATGATTTGCGCGTAAACTATTCAATCGATGAACGGGCACAACTATAAACTTAAGTCCGCGCGGACGAAGTCGCGGGCAACAGCTAGTTATTAATAATAGTACGATATATTCTAACCCTAGAAATCGTCATGATCCATACACAAGAGCTAACTATATTTAACACTGTATTCGAACATCTATCTCATTGCATTCGCGCGATCGCATGCGACAGTCTGCGATCGAAGTGTTCGATGTATGAGAATCGGGGTTGTAATATTTCGCGAGTTCTCAGACAATAAATCTGTCGTGATGTCAACATCGCTCGAACAAGTATTGGATCATACTTCGAGTGCTCCTGTAATAAAACTGCTGTTACGAGTTTAATCTTACATTCTGAATGCCTGTTTTGCAAAATCGTTTGTTGATTTTTACGATAAGATCGGAGCAGAGGGCGCTACTGGAACATTCAGTAAATAATCCGCCTCCACATGTTGCATATGTCATAATCAATCGTACATATTTCCTAAATCAAAAATATCCTGTGTCCTTTCCCGAGACTCTTTTTAAGCGCTCGCGATAAAATTAAAATAGCAAGATTGTTTGAACCTTTAGAAAACTCTGTGCAAAGCTTAATCTCCGAATGGCAGTCACGATGGGACTGTTCCACCAAAGGGCGACACCTTTATAATTTTTTCCCTAATATTCGTGAACGGCTATCCAAACATTGGATGGATATTGATCACTGCGTTTCTCAATTCCTGACCGGTCATGGAAATTTTAAGGCCAAACTTTACGGATTTAAACTAGTAGCATCACCCATGTGCGAGTGCTCGACGGAAGGCAACATGTTTGAACAAACCGCGCATCATGTTCTCTGGGAGTGCAGTCTCTGGCAGGACGAAAGAACTACTATGCTAAACAACCTATTCTGTACATCTGGAGTCGCATACTACGGTGATCTCGTGGACAGCCCTAGAAACTTCCGTGCCTTCAAGCGTTTTTGTCACAATTATTATTGGCAACAGTCAAACACAATAAACTCCAATATTAACTTAGCTTTAGCTTAGGAGTCACAATTATTAACCTTATTTCCGTGGTGCTCCCCCTTAAGTTCTTTGACTTTCGGTCATTGCAACTTTGTGCTGTCTCCCGCTTTTATGGGGAGGGAAATTGGAATCTTCCTACTCCTCCTATTTTCTTCTGATTAATTTCGTTGCGGGTCCCAAGACAGTTTTAGCATGTCCCTCGGGCTCCCTGAGATCATATCAAAGGGTTTTCGTGGTTGGATACCGCTGTCGATCCTGGCGACACAGGAGATACAGTGGTGGGAATGTGTGGTGGGCCAAAGCCCGTTTTCCCGAGACTCAAAATATCTCCATGCCAAATTTCAGCAAAATCGGTTCAGTGGTTTGGGCGTGAAGAGGTAACAGACATACATACTTTTTAAAGGCACCTCATTAGAGTAAATACTAAATATGAAAATAACAAATCAGCTTTAATGGTTTCTATTTTTTCTTAAAACTGAATAATGGCATATTTTATCAGAAGCGCAAAAAGTAAAATAGGGTACGAGACAGCCAGGGCCCCCGTAAGGGCTACTGGCGCCTGTGTGCAAAATAAGGATTTTAACGCCCTTTTAGGCAAATTTTTTGGGTCCTTGGTTTTGGCGCCCCTAAAGATGGCGATTTGGCGCCCGTGTGCATTGCACACATTGCACATATGGTAGCGGGGGCCCTGGAGACAGCTGCCCTAATCGTTGCGAATACGAAACCAAATATTAAAATGTATTCATGGAATAAAACTGGAGTAACGTCTCATTCGGAATGCAATTTAAAGATACAATTTTATTCAAAATGGAACTTTCATTGAGGTCTTTAGGCGGAATTTGGTCTTATGAATTTTTCAATTGTTGAATATATGTATGAAATTGTTATGTCACTTTTTATAACAAAAGTAAAAGGCGGTTCAGCCAACCTTATATTAAAAGCCGGTTAGAATATTATGTCCTTTTTAAATAGAGGATGAAAGTATAATTTCATGGAATACTTACTATGAAAGAAGGATATAAAACCCTACAAGAAACATTCCTTCCCTCCCTCCCTTAATTAAATAGTGTTTAAAATAAAACATGGGGCGTGGCTGCGAAGTGTTATTTCAATTAAGTAATGTTGATGATTTAATGTTATGTCAATTTGGAAATATTATATCAATGTTTTAAGTGCGTCGGTATTTATATTATGTATACGATATACGACAGCTGAAATGGGCTTCGGCATGATCAGTGATCAAGACGTATAAAACCTCACTCGGTAGAAAGGTTTTGCTTTGCGGCCACCGCGCATATTCCCACGACATGTTTTAATTGTTGCGTTTAGCCGTTAGCGCTATAAATTACTCATCTATCTTCTTTTCAAGGTCTCAAAGTGTCTCCCAACCAACTTTCTAATCTAAATCGACCCAGTGGCTTAAGGCGACGCCTTGATAATTTGGCTGTAGCGATGCCGATTTTTCTCAGCAATGACTAAAGCTAAGAAACTAAAGTTCATTGTCAGTATTCATCATGTCTTTGTCTTTGAATTACCCATAGCATAACACGATTGGACAACTTTTATAACACAGAATTATCAATCGAAAAGACCTCTGTAAAAAAAGGGATTCCTATTTTTCCAACAGAGGAGAGTGATTTAAGGTTCCAAAATTTGTACATAAATTGGTTGAAGCATACACTTTAATATGTGCATAGCTTATATGAAATGTATTTATAGTTTTTAAATTACGCGACAAAAACCATTTTGTTGCTTATGCCCTTTCCATTTTTTGCTGTTCCATTGCTTGTTTTCTATGAGAGGCCGGCCCGGCCTCTCATAGAAAACAAGCAATCTAAAACATATCCAACACGGTTTCTTACTTTAACGCGGCGTCACCTTAAGCGGGAAAACACGTTCTAATATCAGGATGGCAATGCAATTCAAGAAGGACACGCAAAATATTTTTCAATATCATAAACCACTCCCTAAAAATTTTCCAAAATGGCAGCTCTGGTACCAAAGGCCACGCGCCAAAAGAAATTTGTACAGCTGTGATATAACTTTTATGTCAGCCATCTTATGACGAGAATTAACACCTTTTGTCTCGACAATTATAGCGACCGGGATCAAAGTATAGATCAAATTACTCAGTAACAAATAACTGTAAGACAAACATAATTGCTTGGGGATTGCTAAAATTACCGCTTTGTTCTGCCAAAATACAGAAAAACAACAGAAAGTAAATTGATATTATTGAAGTTTATTTTAAACCCTTTACTATTCGAAAAGTTTGAAATAATCCTCTTATTTCAATCATATTTCATTTTTAATAACCGACTTCCAAAAAACGAGGAGGTTATATTATGTTCAGCTGTGGTTTTTTTTTTGTGTGTTCAACGATTACTCCGCTGTTTGTCATCCGATTTTCGAAATTTTTGTTTTGTTATATTAGGTTTCACTCCAATTTGGTACCATGTTCACAAAAGTGGTGACCTGATGATGGGATCCATGAGTAATCGAGGGAACTCCTCAAAATTTATATGGAAACATATGGTAATTTTGGTTTTATGAGAAGTATCCTAAGCATATGCTACCAAAACGCAAGATTCTGCACCAAGGTATACTATGGTTCCGAAGATACTAAGAGAACTCCGGATTCCTTATAGATACAAGTTTGGGGGTTTAGGTGCTGTTTTAAGAACTGAAAGCATATGCTACTATACAAATTACATTCATCATCATCATCATCATTACCACGTCAGGGTCACCAATGTCACCAAAATTGAACATAGCAAAATATTCAACCTTATCTTCAGAGCGTAAGGCACACATTTGACATTACTTCTGAGAAGTAAGTTGCTTCGATAATACAAGTAACATGCTAGAGTGCACAGATGTCACACTTACCAATCGCGGCCACGGGCGGCCGTAGACTTCACAAGCGATACTATGTATTATAATAATAAAGCTAAAGTTTAAAATGATATGACACTGAAAGCCTCGCCGTTGCTTAAATTCCGGTTTGCGGCCATAGCACGTGTCCACTTCGATTTTTTTTAATGTATTGTTTTAAATTATCTGCAGCTGATATTATATTTTGTAAGTGTGACTGTTAACAAATTGTAATAAGATACGTAGGTATATTAGGGCCGATTCACACCGGAATGGCGGAGGCGAGGCAAGCAGTTTCAGTGTCATATGATTTTAAACTTTATCTTCATTATTGTAATAGATAGTATCGCTTGAGAAATCTACGGCCGCCCGTGGACGCAATGTATTACAATAATGAAGATAAAGTTTAAAATGATATGACACTGAAACTGCTCGCCTCGCCTCTGCCATTCGGTGTGAATCGACCCTAATCTACTAATCTACGTATGTAGTCGGTGCCAGTTACAAATGTTTTAAATATTCTGGCATCTGGATTCAGCTATATATTCTGGTACCGACTTCAAAATTATGAAGATTGAGTACAGAAATAGTTGAGTTTTAGCCGAATTCGGAAAAAGGCACCATGAGATAGGAAAAATTATTTAATACTTTTTAGTTCATATTATAAGGATGTTATTATTGTTTTTACGTTGGAAGTCGGTTTTAATTTTTTGTTATTACTTTCCAGTAAATAAAATAAAGCCATTCCGATTTACATGGAAATCAAAGTCATAAAATGTTTTGAAACATATTATTTTATGATTTTCAAGTCTATTCTTGTCCCAAATAAATAACAAAGCCACATTTTTTATGTAAAATTATCGTTAGTTTATTACTTTAGAGACAGCTTTTCCACATAATCTTGATTCTTGTCAATGAATAAATTATGCATGTGGCCGAATTATTAAGCTTGAATTATACACTGTGGCGCGAATGTTCTGTTTGGCGACTGCACAGCGAGATGACAAGCAAAAGTATGATGAAAGCTCGAATGCGCCGTTATCCATATTAATATTAAAAATGCGAAAGTGTGTCTGTTTGTCTGTCTGTTACCTCTTCACGCCCAAACCGCTGAACCGATTTTGCTGAAATTTGGTATGGAAATACTTTGAGTTCCGGGAAAGGACATAGGATATTTTGTATCCCGGAAAAATGTACTGTTCCGCCGCGATAAACAAGTTTTGGCGCAACGAAGTTGCGGGCGTCATCTAGTTTTGATAATAAATCGTTTCATACTTTTGCTTGTAACCTCGCTATTTGGGGTCTATGTTACGCTCAAAGACCGAAATCGCTCAATGAGAGAAAAAAAGGCTCACAACGCGTTGTGGTGACAGTGAAACAGCCACGACGCGTTCTGGCAATCACAAGAAGGCCATAACGCGATATTCGTGTCGTGGCTGATATGCTATTCGTTTTTCTTGATTTGTTCTTGATGGATTAATCATCCATAGGTATGGAAGATTATATTTGAATTACCACGCGTCCTACAAAATATTTTTTCTTTTACAAAATCACTGATCATTTTGTAAAATATCCATAGTTCCATAATATCCGTACTAATATTATAACTGTCTGTCTGTCTGGCGCAAAGTGCTATTTTTTGTTATTGTTTTTTTTTTTAATATAAGGTAATCTGATCTTAATAAATAATAAGTATTTAGTTTTATTTGTATTTAAATATAATTTAAATATAATACTAATAGAGTTGATGCCCGCAACTATGTTGCGCCAGACAGACAGTAATAATAATAGTACGGATAGTATGAAAGTATAGATATTTTATAAATAATAATGATAAACACGTTATGCAGTAATTTAGTAAAAGAAAAAATATTTTGTACCTAGTACACGTGGTAATTCAAATATAATCTTCCATACCTATGGACAATTAATCAATCAAAAACAGATCAAGAAAAACGAATATATATACGACGCGAATACGAAATTCGCGTCGTGGCTATTTCACTGTGACCACAACGCGTTTTTTTCGCTCATTGAGCGATTTCGGTCTTTGAGCGTAACATCTACACCGCGCGTTCGGGTGGGCGCATATAAGGGTCGATTCAGACCGCAACGAAACGAGGCGAGGCGAGGCGCGGTGCGTCATAAATTTGTGTGGCTTTGACAGATTTCAATTGCGCGAGACGTCTTGCGAATCTGTCAAATCCATATAAATTTAGAAATGCATCTACGCGTCGCGTTGCGGTCTGAATCAACCCTTCAAATTCAGCCTATTTTACAGGTTTCAGTAGCTATTTCACGTCCATGTCGATGACAATGTCAAAGCATATGGATGCTACAAGGTGTAGTAAATAGGTTTTACAGGGATACCCCTGTAAAACCTATTTACTACACGTCACGTTAGTACACGTCTGCGTCCTAAATTATAAGTAGGCTCACATCGGGTCAGCCCATAGACGGTATGATGAATTTATAGGGGTACAGTTTACGAGTCTATAAAGTCAATTTTGTGGGTATCTACGGTATACTGTACAATATTATATTAGGAAACATAACTTGCTAGGTGAAGTTCGTATTATTTTTAATGTAGGCATCGAATAGTTGGACTTGGTGTGCAACCTATACAAGGTGTTATAAAACTAAGTGAAAATACTTTAAGGTGTGTATGGGTCCCCTATATAGAGCTCGCTGTGAAAGTAGCAGCGCTGAAAGAGTATTTTTTTTCACCTTTGCATGGAAAAATCCATAACGTTTGACCATAAAAACTATAGAAAAATTTGCTCGTTCAGTGCTGTTACTTTCACAGTAAACTATATTATGGAACACAATCATACACACCCTAAAGAATTATCCCTTAGTTTTGTTACACCTTTATCATGTAACAAAACTAATAACACATTTTCGCATATAATTATAATATCAGTGAATATGTAATTTCCGATTTCACATATTATTCGCACTAGAATTGACCTCAGTTAAACAGTACAAAGTTTTTCCTTGTCCAATGAAACTTCAGTAGTTACAAGCAGATTGGATTCTCAAGTTGGCAGAATTGCATTCACTTTGTTCACGACTTGCGCTTGAATGTTTCAATTTTATAAGCGCGGTCCTAGGTGATTTGGGAACGTCTTATTTCTTTGAGTACCTGCTATCCTAAGTTCTTGTAATACGTTGTTTTTAAAGTGAAAACTTTTTGGTTTTTCTACTTTTTTCGTTGCACCCAAAATGTTAAACTGTTGTGATGTTTATATCAAATGTCATGTCATGTCATGTCACCTGATCGAAATTTCGTAAGATGGATAGGTATTTCGTGATACTGAGACAGCATCAAAACAAAGCTTTATGTTGGATTTAGGGTCAATTCAGATCGCAACGCGACGCGTAGATGCATATGCGTCTAAAGTATTCAATTGACGGATGTGCATGACGAGACACGCAATTGAAGTCCGTCAAATCCACACTCAACGGTGCGTCCACATTTGTATCATTTGCGCGATCAGATCTCCGATCAGATCTCCGTCGCGATCATCGCGCCGTATCAAACATGCGTACATAGTGTGGACGCCTATTAGATCATTCTGCCGATCATGCGTGTATTTGATACGACACGTATTAGATACGCGGTTAAGGGCGTTCCTTACGGAGATTCCGTAATTTACCGTATTTCAAGCCTTATAAACTCATAATTTGAAAGCTACAAAGTTATAGTAAAAATACAGCAATAATCTTCAGTATATCAACATTCCTTTCCCCGTTTTAAATTTTCTATTTTTGTTTATTATACTTATGATATCAGCTTCCAAAGTAAAACCAATTTATTAAAATTCAAGCATACATTCAGCATCTCCTTAGGATTTACAAATTACTTTTATTTGAAACACACGCCAATAGATCGACAATATCATAAACTACATATTCCCCGTTTTAAATTTTTTTAGGACAATTTTGAACTAAGATAAGTAAAAAAAATTGGGTTTTGGTGCGATCTCGGCAACGCGGCAAATGTATGGCCAAGGTCGTTTGCTTGGGGGACGGCCTTAATAGCGATCGGGGCGTATCATGATACGCGTATCATTTTGACACGCTTCGATGATACGCGACGGAGATCTGATCGGAGATCTGATCGCGTAAATGATACAAATGTGGACGCACCCTTAGAAATGCATCTACGCGCCGCGTTGCGGTCTCAATTGACCCTAAAGCAAAATAATAAACGAAGGTATTGCCAAAACAGCTTTGTAAGTTTGTAAAACATGTATCACAGATTCAGAAAGCGGCTGAAATTATTTTTATTCATTTCATTTTCGCGGTCCGGAATTTTGAATTACGGTTCCAACAATCTGCACAGAGGACTTGTGCTAACTTTGAATAGCCATACGAATGTTCCTCATAAACTATTTTGCGGGTAAGTACGGCTTGCAAAATAAAAATACAATATGACGTTGGAGCAGAGGGCACTACAAGTATCTACATACAGTGAATAATTCCACTAAAATCCGACATGTCATATCAGAATATTGACAGAGACGTTGTCAAACGTCGAACAAAACTTTTTGGATACTGTCTATGCTAGTGCTGCCTCTAGTGTAAAAAATTGCAATTTACAGTTATGTGTCCTATTAAAACTAGGGTTAATTCACTTGGAATGAAAATAACTGAATAAATCAAATACAAAAATCATTTTATTCCTTTTTTTATATTTTGAAGTAAAAACTTTTTAGAGGGACACGTGAAGTGTTCAAAACTTTGTAAGGTAGGAAGTAAAATTGTTCTCCTTTTCTTCTACCAAAATTCGACATGTCATATCAGAATATTGACAGAGACGTTGTCAAACGTCGAACAAAACATTTTGAATAATTACTGTATTATGCTGGTGCTGCCTCTAGTGTAAAAAAGTAAACTAACTTCATACTTTTTCTATTTTGTTTCGTTTCTGATGACTCCTAAGTGCAACCTTTTGTTTTATTGGACTTGGCACCCAAAACGAATAAAATGACGAATTTTCAAAATATTTAAGCAGTAATATAATATTATAAGGTAATTTTAAATTAAATTCCCTCACATATTTTATCGGTAAGTAGGAACGATCCGCAATAAATAACCTCAAGCGCTAGTTTTTCTGACCGTATCGCCGCGAACGCCACATAGGTAATATTTTTTACTTTTACAAAACGGAAAACCTACTTTCGTGCGATTCTCAAAAGGGTTCCGTTCCATATTTTATGAAAGATCTGAAAAGGGTTCAATCCCAAAGGCCACGTGTTCACATTCGCTGGAAGATGGCTGAGTTTTTTGACAGAACCTGACAAGGGTGGTTTAGGAATTAGCTTAGACTTTGAATTCTAAGTGTGAAGTCAAAGGGAATCTAGTTTTCGAGGATATTTGAACAGTCTTTCGAGAATACTGATTGACGGGAGTAAAGTTTCGTGATAAAAAGAAAGAAAGTTTTTTTGGTATATTAACATCTTTTAAAACTAATAACTATTAACTAGGGTTGCACCAGAGGCGTGGTTATAGTTACAGCTATAGTTAAAGTTATGGTTATAGTTAAGGCTAACTTAACTTTAACCTTAACTTTGACCACTGAATTTGACAGATGTCTGTTGCTGGTCCGACAAGGCTTTAAATAAACGTGGGCGGGCCGGGGGCGCTGCTGGTAAAGGAGAACTGGCAAAAATGGCGTTTTTAGGGTTCCGTACCCAAAGGATAAAAACGGGACCCTATTACTGAGACTTCGATATCTGTCCGTCTGTCTGTCTGTCTCCAGGCTGTAACTCAAGAACAGTAATAGCTAGAAAGTTAAAATTTTCACAGATTGTGTATATCTGTTGCCGCTATAACAACAAATACTAAAAACAAAATAAAATTAATATTTAAGGGGGGCTCCCATACAACAAACGTGATTTTTTTACCTTTTTGGGTCTATATCAATAATGGCAACAGCTCATCGATTTATATGTAAGGATATGCCTATTAGAACATTCTGCTAATAGGTTTTTCATACAAGGAAATAGAGAGCCATCTATGAAAAATCGATTGAACTACGTAGTGCGACACAATATGCAGGCGTACAATGTTACCTTGTATGAACGTACAATAAACACTTTTTTAATATTAAATATTGACAATTAATGTAAGTATATTAATTTAGGCGTAGGGTTTTTGATTAACATACAAAAATAAGTAAATAAATAAATGCATTTATTAATTCTTACTCAACTGTAAGGGAGGGTTATGTTTAGTTACAAATTGATATTCCAATAAATAAAATTTGTTTATCCAGTTGATTTATAATACTATAATAATAATTTAAGTCTTTAAATTTTTCTTTTTCTTAATTATTAGAAGTTCCGCGGATGCAGATTTGATGCGGTTGCAGATGCAATAAAGAGACTAAATTCTAATTATCTTCTTTAGTATTTAACTAAATTTTACGTGAAGCTACTTGTTACTCATTTTTGTGTTTACAGGCATTTAATAACTTAAAATTAAGTTAAAATGTATTTTAGCAACTTAATACGTGTAAACCAGCCATAAGCCACTTTGGCCAAAAACTAAGGGGCTTTATGAAAAAAAAAACTGGTGGCCTCATTTCATCCATACATCTAATATAAAGCACATACCATAGATTATGGCACATACCTAACGGCAAATCTTAAAATAAATCAATTTTCTAAGAAAAATAATATTCATGCAAAATTACGTCCATGCAAAGTCACACAGGCTATGAAGCGGCCGCGTGTGAATGCTGTTTTACCGACGTTGCGTCATTACTCGATAAAACAGTAGCCATGGCGGACATCGGTAATAAAATTATAAATTAATTATTTCTTTACTTAGACAAACAGTTTGTGTTACTTACCGATGATAAGATATTCCATGTGCTTTTTTAACTTTTTTGACGTAATTTTTGCAGCCTTTTACCACACAACTAGGCATTTTTATGGCACTGTATACACATACGATGACACACCCGATTTGTTTTGACACCGACGAATCGGCATCATTGCAACGCGCGGTTGACCCGGTCCTTACGCTAGTAATATTTATGTGTATGCAACAGGTTGGTACTTGAATTTTACTTAAGGGGCTTAGAACAGCTAATCGATCTTGAGCGACGCTTGCACACATGCATAAAATATCTAAATGACATCTAGCGGTAAAAGCAATTAAGCGCGTTACCCCACGGGATGCTCAAATGCAAATGCTGGATGAGATTTTGACACTTTGTTTCCGAGAGATGGCGCTTTTATTAATAAATAAACTTTTTTAATAACATAGATGAATAATGAAGACATCTTTCAAGCTAAGAGACACAAATAAACTAAATACGTTTATTAATTCTGTTTCGTAGCTTAAAAATGATACTTTAATACTCAGACCAATAAAAAAAGAAAGACGGAGTATTTACAGATAATGGCGTGAAGTCGCTGTCGATCAATGTGTGCGTCACGCCTAGCATAAATACGCTAGGCGTGCGCTTGTGTGCAAAAAAATAATGTTGCCAACTCAGGGTTTCAGATTGTCAAACTCCCATCCTGTTGCAGTCTTATTAAACTACTAAGTAATGACTACAAAAGTTGCTATCAAACTAGATTGTTAATCATCATTCATTAGTAATTGCTGAAAAAAGTAAATACTTAAATATCTATATCTAATAAATTATGTGTTTCAACTAAGAACAGACAGACAGACAGACAGACATACATACAGACAAAAATTGTAAAGAATGTTGTTTGGTGTATGCAGTATGTATCGTATACAGATTAAGATGCAAATAGTAAAAAAAATCTTTCAATACTACAAACAGACACTCCAATTTTATTTATATTAATAGATTTTAAATGAATAACGAATTTTAGGTTAAAAATAAACATTTGTCAGGATAATACAGCACGTAATAATATTTTTCCCCTATTATGGGGAAAAATATCTTGCGACCAGCATGCAGCACTATTTGAGGTTCTGTGTTCCGAGACTCCCGAGACAATTTTTAAAACTAATAAATTAAATTCGTTATTTCGGTGGTAATACATAAATATTCAACTAATTACTTGTGAAACGTAATCCCACAAGGTTTCTTTTGAGCACAAGAATTGTTTTTGCACCATTTAACGATGCAGGACGGCATATTTTGATATTTCTTGACACAGATGAAAACGACATGCGCCGTCACTCGTTGAAACCGGAATGGCGGGCGGCCGGCTTCCTATGGCCGTATCGGCTTCCTATTGCCTGCCTCACCGCGTAGCATGGATGGCTCTGTCTATCTTTTTTTATTGGTCTGAGCTTTAATAATTTACATTTTATATATTATACAAAATCATTGTTTTGAAGCTACGAATAATTAGTTTTTATTATTCGTTGTTTTGAAGTGACTGTTTTGTAAAACATTGCATAGGTAGTAGGTACGGTTTTGAATAAATAATAAATTCAATGTATTTTGTACAAATATATTTATAATTATTACATATTTTATAATATTTACATTAAAATATAAACATACAAACATATCCAATACAAACAATTAAAAATCTTGTACGCTCATGAAGTACAAATTAAAATAATATGCAATATGTAATGCAACCCATATTTCCATAGACCAACATATGAAATAGACAAGACATAGATTAGGATTTTTAAACGTGATATTTTTTATTACAAGCTTTAATTTTTTTTATCCTATACAATTTTTATTATATAATATATATTATATAAAACGGGAATCGTAGTAAAGATAAAATAATTTTATTTGAGTACTTTGTGGCAAAAAATATGCCTCTTAATACAAGGCATTGCTTGCCACGCACGAAGTCTTCTTCACGATGTTGACAGCAACATCGTGGAGAATTATCACAGCATAATAGCAAAATATGTCGGAGGGAAAAGAATAAACTTTTCTCTCCAAAATCCTTACCAAACACGATGCATGGCATCAGCGGTGTCTTTTAACGAGTCTTTTTAAGACTTAAATTATTATTATAGTAAATATAATTATTATTATAGTAATTATAAATCAATTGGATAAGCAAATTTAATTTATTGGAATATCAATTTGTAACTAAACATAACCCACCCTTACAGTTGAGTAAGAATGAATAAATGCATTTATTTATTTACTTATTTTTGTATGTTAATCAAAAACCCTACGCCTAAATTAATATACTTACATTAATTGTCAATATTTAATATTAAAAAAGTGTGTTTATTGTACGTTCATACAAGGTAACATTGTACGCCTAAGTCTATAATATAATAGGTCTATGGTTCATAATTGATCCTCGAATTGATAAATTGCATGTTTCGAACTTTCGACTCACCTGTATTATGAACATATTATGGCGCTTTGCAGACGACGGGGCGGGGCGGACCGGTCAATTTCGCCGCGAACGATAGCACAAAGGGAATCCTATTGCTATAATATTATTATTTATTACCAACGCACACGGCGGGCCGGGCGGCACGGCATGTCCGCGGCTGACCAGCCCGCCCCACCCCGTCGTGTTGCAGAAAATAACTAATATTTATATCTATTACCAATATTACTTATAATAAGTATTTTTCGTATGTTTTAGGATAATATTATGGTAGTATGGGTAGGTAATTATAACCAACTTACTCGTGATAGTCATCTTTTGATGAATTTATTTCATTTTTATCACCAAGTCTTGGTCGTTTTCTGAAAAATGTAATTGTGATAATAATAAATTGTATTACAAAATAAATAGGTATATAAACAATAAGTGACGTGCTTCGGGTTTTGTTTTGTGATACTTACACAATATGGAAAACTTCCGACTCATTAGAATTTTGAAGCTTCTTTTTCCTGTAAGATTTTTTGTGAATATTAGGTAAATGACAGGTACAGGTAACACTGATAGTAACAAGTTTGGCGAATTACGAGTCCTGTTACGCAACTATTTTTATTTATTGTCAGCCTTACATGAAAATATCAATCTAATATCCAAAACAATAAAATTGTGAATACTAATTTGTCATAGAAATTTGTTAGTGAAATTATCAATAGAAACTTACCTTATTACATCATTCATAAGCTTGGCATTTTCTTTATATGAATGTGATTTGGTTTTTCGCGAGAGTTTCTTTTTATTTCCCATTTTATCTAAAATACTTAAACGAACAAATGCGTAAGAACATAAACGAACACAATAAAAATTCGTAATCATTGGACATACTTACATTATTCTTATGTACAAAATATTATTTAGTATTTACAAATAAACACTCGATTGACTCGATTGGTTAGATTTATTGGTCGACGGAGCGCAAATACGTCCTCCCCTCACGAGCTCGCCGGCGGCTCTGTCGCTACAGGGCTCTCACGCACACACGCGTACGCGCGTCTAGTCTGGTAGTGAAAAATATGGAAAATACTTGATTACTTCAAATTATGGATATAATTTAAAAAAATAAAACACTATGGAAGTAGTACACTGGTAGCCAAATATTGTCCATAAATTAAATAATTATTGAATGCAATTTACTACACATACCGATGATTTTAAGATTTTATTAGAGGTAGGGTGCATTGGGGTAACTTCGGAAGAAAAAAAATATGGGGATATTCCGAAAATGGCAAATAATTACCAAACAGCAAGTAATTTTGTACTCTGGCCACATTTACCGAGACGCCAATTTAATCACCTCCCCCGCTTCCTTTGCCTCGAGCCCTCAGCCGGGAGTGCGTGTGCGCTAAGTTCATTTTTTCGCGCCAAGTGCAATTTTATGATTTTTTAGGATTATCGAAATTACCCCGTTTTGTTTTACACAGAAATTAGGTAAGTTACGTAATATTTTGTTTGTTTTAAAGAAGCTTTGACGTTTTTTGCTTTCTTAAGAATAGGTAATGTTCTCTTAAGTCATGTAAAGTCCTCCGAGAAAAGTAAGTTGAATCGTGTTTTGAAAACACTATGGATATAGCATATATTCTGAATAATGATATATATTTTTCTCAATACAATAACCGCATTCTATCATACAGATATTCTGTTTAGAAATCTCGCATTTAGGTGTTCTAAGCGCCTTAAGGTCCATAGTTTTATGTGCACTTTAATATTTAATAATAATATTAAAATAAAATAAAAAATTAAAGGGGGCTCCCATACAAAAAACTCAAGTTTTGGGCTAATTTTGCTCTGTAATGGTACGGAACCCTTAGTGCGCGAGTCCGACTCGCTCTTGGCCGATTATTCTTAGATGATGACAGCGTTAGTTCCTTTTTTCGCCACGTTCATTTAAAGCCTTGTCGAGCTCTATGGTTATGGTTAAATATGGCGTCTATTTTTGACTTTAACCAAAGATTTAACATTTTTTTAACTATAACTATTGTAGTTATAGTTAAAGTTACAGTTATAGTTAAAGCAAGTTGGTGTAACTCAGAATGAGTTGCTTAGGTTCCAAAATTGGTTCCCATTCAGCAATGTAAATAATAAACGTAAATAAACGGATCCGTTA
The DNA here is from genome assembly GCA_905333045.1 of Lysandra bellargus. Lineage (NCBI taxonomy): Eukaryota > Metazoa > Arthropoda > Insecta > Lepidoptera > Lycaenidae > Lysandra > Lysandra bellargus. The sequence continues at coordinate 8,434,251 of HG995357.1, forward strand.
CGTTAATTTTCAATGTAGATTCAAAATAGGATATTGCAATGTTTTCACGTTAGAGGCAGCTCCAGCACCGACAGCACAGACAGTAAAAAAAAAGTTTCGTTCGACGATAAAAAATTATTATGTCACGATGTTTGTTACCAAACTTCTCCGAAACGGCTACTCCGATTTTATTGAAGTTTTGTGTGTTGATCAGTCGATATCTTACAAAGAAGATACAGCTTCTTGAATACTTTGAAACCCGAAAGGTTCCTTGTCTGGTCTTTTGCATATTTTATGCTCAAAATTTTGCTTACTTTTTACTAAAGCAAAATTTTATATAAGGCTTTTCCACTACAAAAACTTACATTTTAAGCTGATGGTAAAACCAAGCATGCGGTAATTGAAATTCAAATTATTCAGTAGCAATTTCTGAACTAATCCAAAATTGCATGAAAGCTGATATGAAAACAAAAATACGCGTAACGCTATTTTTTTTTCTTCAATTTCCTTCTTTATTCAATTTTTATGTTTTTGTGGTTCCATTCATTTTTACTTCAAAATACATAATATTATTATTCTAACTTTTCACCCTTAATGATTATGATAAACTATTTGTTTATTTACGTCAATAACAATAAAAATTACGATTTCAGGGTCAACTAGTTACATAAATAAACTTAGAATCAAACGTCTGTATTCTTTGAAATACATTTAGCGTAGGTTTTTGCCACAATACATCGTTATCCTAGGAGACGGGACTATACGAATGCAAAGTAGAAAAACACTTTGACGTCTATAAAATAGATTGGTACCTCTAGTACCTACCGTATCCAGCTAGCTTTAGATTTTACCGAAGAGTATTTTAAACATTTACATTTTTTACAAATAAGAAAATATGTTGCTTGATCATGATAGTCAATTAGAAATTAAAATTTTGGTGAAATTGAATAACTGAACGCCATAAGTTGTCTCAAGTCTCTGATTTATAAGTTATTTAATTCATTAATAATAATCACTGCTCCGAGTTTATTTGACTGCGTCGCACGCTCCTTCCTGTAACCATCTTCAATTCAACACTGCGGCTGAGAGGAAGCACAGTACCTCCAGGCTCCAGCGTCCCAGATTCACATCATACCTGGAGAGTAAACATCTACGGTCCATAAGTGACGATCAAGTAGACCTTACCACGACTATAAATTTTCGTGTCTCACCTTCCGGGCATCTTTAGTTTGTAATTTTGTTAAATATATAATAATTAAGTTATTATCTACTTGTAATTTTATTAACCCTGTATTGTAAACCGGTAGGTAGGTGTTACACTACCCGTTAATTTTTTTGAATAAAGATATAAAAAAATATATTATTATAATTCTTAAATTAAAAACTATTTCCACGCCCAAGCTACCGTCCATTTCGCGGAATAAATTTTTAGGGTTCCGTACCCTAAGGGTAAAAAAATTTACCCTGCCCAAAAAAGGGACCTTAACGGGACCATATTACTAAGACTTCGTTTTGCTCTTTATCGATACGGAACCCTTCGTGCGTGAGTCCAACTCGAACTTGGCCGATTTAACCAATTATTATTGTCTGGTCGCTATCATAGTACTTACCGATCAAGATGTAAGCCGGCGCAAGGCGGTTTACGGATGTTGCAAGGTTGCTTGCAAGGTCAAACACCATCCTTCAAGCGATCCCCCATGACTCGGTTGTTAGGTAAAAAATAATAACAATAGAAAGGTACTGTGTTTACAAGCGTTGCAGACGTAAAAATATATCCATATGGATATTATGTAATATGAAGTAAGAAGTCCGTCATTATTATAGTACAATAGTTATAAGTATAATATGTAAAATAATATTTATATATGTTAAAATGTAATTGCTGAGTGCTTATCTGTTCCTGTTTCCAGATGACGGCTTTCTAGGAACCACATAATACCAGGCACTGTGGTGTTCAGCACCGCGGTGACACGCCTGAGTGGTGTCCTTTTTGACAATTAAAGACATAACAATACACTACTTGTGCCGACCCTCGTACTATAATAATTAGTATTTATTTTAATATTTTTATGTGTAGGTATGTGATTATGATATATATTCTTTTTTCTCTTTGTGTTGTAAATTTGTAGTAGGCATTGTGTTATGTGTATCGTTTTATTGTAGTGTAATGTGATGTCTTATTGTGAAATAAACGTTATTATTATTATTATTATTTTTTTAATTATTTTTTTTGACTAAGACTCTTCCGTAGTATGTATTAGTAGCATAGTAATTACGAAACTATATACCATTTTAAGCGGCGGATATCATTTGCGGTATTATTTTAACGAGCATTTTATTCGTATGTTTTAATATTTTGTGAAAGCGAATTAAGCTAAAAGCCGGCGCGCCCGTGTGACAAGTCAAAAGTCATATAACAGTAATGTGTTTCTTAATTAATTACTATTTGAAAATTATACCTTACTTCCTTAAACTATGTATTTATATGGGAATGTTGCGTAACGCCGCGTTTCCACTGAAGCGGAGGGGAGCGGAGAGGAGCTTAGCGGTGCTGAATTGACCAATCACCATGCTCGAAATCTTCCGCTGGAATAGCACGATTGGTCAATTCGGGCACCGCTAAGCTCCTCTCCGTTCCGCTCCGCTTCAGTGGAAACGCGGCCTTAAGGTCGGAGCAGAGGCCGTTACTAGCACATACAGTAAACAACATGACAAAAACCCGACATATTGCGTAGGTAGGTCATATTAGAATATTGAGAGAAACGTCGAACAAAACTTTTTGTTAACAGCTGTCTATGCTGGTGCTGCCTCTAGCGTGACATATCTAATCCTATTACTTACCGACGGAACTACATTTTTTTTAAAAGGAGGGCAAACGAGCAAACGGGTAACCTGATGGAAAGTAACTTCCGTCGCCCATGGACACTCGCAGCATCAGAAGAGCTCCAGGTGCGTTGCCGGCCTTTTAAGAGGGAATAGGGGAGGTTAGAGATGAGAAGGGAAGGGAAAAGGGGAGGGAAGGGAAGGGAAAAGGGGAGGGAAGGAAAGGGAATAGGTCACGCCGGCTTTCTGTGAGAACGTGGTATTTCTCCGGTCGAGCCGGCCCATTCGTGCCGAAGCATGGCTCTCCCACGTATAAATAATATCCTACCTCAGATTTGTATAGGCATGTATGTCATGAGTCATGGGCATGAAGATGCGACAGAAATGCCTGAGACACACTTTCGCATTTATACTTAACGAGCTTATACCCGCGGCTTCGCTCGCGTTTAGAAGTATTATTATATACAAACTTTCATCCCCTATTTTAACCCCTTGAAGGTAGAATTGATCAAAATCCATTCTTAGCGGATGCCTACGTCATAACATCTACCTGCACGCCAAATTTCAGCAAGATCCGTTCAGTGGTTTGGGCTGTGCATTGATAGATCACCATGTCAGTCAGTCACCTTTGAGTTTTATATATTTAAGATATTGGAATGGATATTACATATTATATACCTACCTAAGATTCTTAAATACAACTCCTACAGAAACATTATATTAGAAATCCAGTAAAATACTCTACAGATCAAAACAGGAAAATCTTATTTGGTACCCTCGCTAAAACTCGAAAAAGGCTGAACCGATTTGGACAATTTCAGTCTTGAAATATTCGTGACAGTCTAATAAAGGTTTATATTAGGAAGGAAGTGACATCAAGTTCACCGGGTATACACTATAAAATCAGGAAAATGGAAAATAAAATCAGATAAAATGTGCGGTGTGAAAAATGTACGGTCATTGTGCGTTATTAAGGCGGCACGGGGAGCAGTAATTAACCGAGCTTTCAACGCTCCAGTGTTTTTAAATTTTATAAAAACTACACTTGAAATTGCCTTAACGATAATTTATGGAGCTGCGACGTTGATGGAGTAGTCATTCTTATATTTTTTATTCGGAACTAACGCTTCCGTAGTCCAGTGGTTCAGAGCGTTGGTTTAGACACGGAGGTAGTGAGTTCGATTTCCGCGTTGGAAACGAGTTATTTCCAAGTTTGGTTGGGACAATGCAGGCTGATCCATGATGATCCATGCGTCGGATGGGCATGTAAAAAGTCGGTCCTGCGCCTGATCTCTCGCCAGTCGTCTCGGTCATCCGTCCCACTGGGTTACGGGAGTAAATCATAGAGACCTCTTATTTGTGTCACGTAGTAATATTATTAATTGACCCTTAGGGTTCCCAAGCCTATTCTTTCTTACTTCGTAACTTTAACTTCATAAGAAGATAGAAGCAATTTGCATAAAAAATCGCATTTGTAAGTTATACTAATAACAAAGTTCGTGATAACAATGTTATGGTTCTACGTCGGTGGTAGTTAGAAGAAAAATACATACATCCGGTATGAAGAAGCTTAGGAAGTTGCAAACTTGATATTGGATTGAAGTTGGTCTCGCTACAACCCATGTTACAACAATATAGGGTTGTCAATTTTTATGTATTTAAAAAAAATGAAATATAATATTATATTATAACATTGTTTACAGTCTGTCACTTTAAAAAATATATTGAAATCTTTTCAAATGTAAAATTTTACAATTAACTGTATTTATAATTTGGCAATGATTAATTCAGAAAGGTAGCTTTTCAATGTGTAATTTAAATGTGAGATGAATTTCTTCACACGAAACCTCCTGGCACTCGCTACAAAATGAAGTAAATTGGATTACATAGAATTATGCAATCACAGTATGTGGCAGCCCTATTGTTAGAATAATATTACATTGAATATTCTAACTAATAATTTAATTCAATATTGTAATTAAAATGTAGGAGTTATGAGTATTCTTTGCAATATAATTTAATAATTTTAATTCTGCATTTTCAATTATGTAGTTATTTATGATTAAGTTAAATTAATTTTTGTATTATAACATTGAAATAAAACTGTAGTGGCCGAAACGTTTTTTTTTCCATTACGAGTGACTGCTATTCGCATCCATGCCACCATGAAGTTCACCAAATCATCCTACTGTTTCCACAATGCAAGAGCAAATACTAATTAATTTACGGTTACTTGTTCAGTGTTAAAAACGCACCGCGCACGTCTCTCCACATAAAACCGACAAAAAACTATCTGAATGGGATTTTATTACGTACTAGAAGTTTCGGAATTCAGCCGTGTTGGTTCCCATGAGAATACTCGGATTATCGTAACAAACGTGAAATCTACAGTCCAAAATGTATTGTTCGAAGAAAATAATGTTACGATTATTATGCTGAATTTATTTTTAAATCAGATAATCGAAACTTTATTTAGGCAGGTACGAATTTTTCGCTTGGACAGTCTGTCACTTTTCGCGACAAAAATGGCTTTTAAAAAGTATCAATAAATTCGGTTTAGCAACTTTAGTATCAAATAAAAAACTATGTAGTAATGTGATTGATTAGTAATATGATGCGCTTATAAGATGACGCCTGCAACTCTGCTGCGCCAAAATTAGTTTATCGCGTGTGAGCCGTATATTTTTTGGGATAAAAAGTATCCTATGTCCTTTCCCGGGACACGAAGTATCTCTATACCAAATTCCAGCAAAATCGGTTCAGCGGTTTGGGCGTTAAGAGGTAACAGACAGACACTTTCGCATTTATAATATTAGTATGGATTGTATTTATGTATCGAAATTCGAAATACAAGTTGTGTTTACAAGAATATTTTGAGTATCCTGTATACTATTTTAATGACGCTCATCTAAGGGTCTAAACACACTAGGCTGAATTACGCCGGCGTAAATTCCGCTGCGTTTACGCCGCGTTCAAATTGCATACAAAATATGGGCCGAATACTAGGGGTGACACACTATTAGGTCGCGTTTTGTATGCGTTTGACATTTGCGACGGAAATTACGCCGGCCTAATTCAGCCTAGTGTATTTAGACACTAAGCGTTCAGCATAAAACTCCTGATGCTTAAAATTTTTATGAGAAATTGAGTTATTATTCTATTCCAAGCTCAATTAAAAAATGTTTGGAAACGCTGTTATAAATCTCCCAGCCCAATCGACAGTCCAGGGCCCTGATTCCCAATGCGTAATTCGACTCCGATTCGGGAACTTCATCGTGCGACATCCAATAAACGCTCGTCGCGCTAGGCGTTGACCAATTACCGTACGGTAAAGTTTCCGAATCCGTGTCGAATGGGAACCGTGAATTGCCCTGCAGATCCGCCCGGGTTGATTGCAGGCCGACCTGTTAGGCTGCATCTCCACCAGAGATGTGCGAGGATGCGTAGCGAGGAATGTGTTTGTAAAGAACCAATAGAATCGCTTCATTTACTTCGCCTCGGTCAGCACAGCACTGGTGGAAACTGCTTTGCGGAGCTAGATTTTGCGCATACAAATCAAGACAGGAATGTGGGCTAGAGATATGTTTTGTGAAGAATGTGTGCAAAGGGTTGTGTTGTGAGGAAAATATATTGGCGTTCGAAATTCAAAATTCGTGCTGACACATTTCACGGCTTTGCCCCACACATTTACGCATTTTTACAGGTCCGCTACACATCTTCGTAGGGAAATTTTCATCGCACAGCTTTGGTGCAAACACGTCTACACATTTTCACAGCACAGCTAGACATCCTCGTACGACACATTTCCATCGCACATCCCTGGTGGAAACACAGCCTTAATATTCTGTTTGTTCCAGGGAGCCTGCTGCGCGGGTAGGATGCGGCGGCATGCTCCGCCCGCTGCTGCTGATGGCGCTCCTCATCAGAGTGGGAGCCCCGCACCTGCACGTCACCGGTAAGCACTTACCACATCAGGGCACTTACCATGTGAGAATACTTACCTCGTCAAGATACTGACTACATGATAGTACTTATTACATCAGGGCACTTACCACTTTTGAGCACTTACCATGTCATGGAACTTACCACGTCATGGCGCTTACCACACCAGGGCATACTTACTAGATCGAGTCTTACTCCCGGAACTTTCGAGTCTGGGGGCCTTGAATGTCGTTTTGATCATGACTTGAGAATCGGGCTCCTGATTCGATGACTATACTAATAAATTATAATAGTACTTAAAAATGCCTTCCTTTATCTTTTAATGAAACTTCGCCATATATTTTTTTCTTAAATTACAGGAAGTTTTTGCCTATTTTCACCAACAAAACTTTGACTGATATGAAAAATTAATCTTAGTTTCTGATATGAGGCAGCGGCCAGCTGACGCAGATTATTGTTCGCCGGATCAACAGAATATTGCTCTAGTTTTTCCACGTTCTATCATTACGTAATGTAACTACGTTATAAAGCTTTTAATTTTTGCACTGAGATTGACAGTAGTTTGATGACGTATCGTTCAACATTAACGATAAAGATGGGTAAAAATGGAATTCTATTACTAAGACTTCGCTGACTGTCCGTCTGCCTGACTGCCTGTAGGTCCTTCTATCTCCAGGTTGTATATTATTCAATAGCCGTGATAGCCAGGTAGCTCTTTTTTTAACAGATTATGTATTTCTGTTACTATCTAATGATAATAGGTACTAATTGAGTTATGACAATCAGACAACGGATGCACATTGCACACCGAAAAATTTCCTCCTACAATATTCTACCTTCGTTTTTAAGATGCCTTTCCTATAATTGAATCAAGCAACCGCGACCGACAAAAATTCAAATAATTGTCCCTCCCTGAGATCATATCAAAGGGTTTTCGTAGGTTACTACTTTTGATTATGGCGACACAGGAGTCACAGTGGTGAGAATGTGTGGTGGGCCGTCTGTCCGTTTAAAAACGGTAGGTACCTTAAGGGAGATCGCAGACGACAGACTTTTCCAAGCACAGACAGACGTACATCCAAGCAAGCACCCTTTTTGCAAAAACCAACACTTATAGGATTGATTCAGACCGCAACGCGACGCGTAGATGCATTTCTAAATTTACTTATATGGATTTGACAGATTCGCAATTCGCGTTTCACGCAATTGAAATCGGTCAAATCCATACAAATTTATGCCGCGCCGCGCCTCGCCTCGTCTCGTCGCATTGCGATCTGAATTGACCCTAAACCGGATCGTATACAAGCATCCACAAGCTCACGCAAGCCAAGCCAGATACATTCTTTACACGCGTGTCAAGAACGTATCTGGCTTGGCTTGCGTGAGCTTGTGGACGCTTGTATCCGATCCGGTTTAGGCGTGTAAAGAATGTATCTGGCTTGGCTTGCGTGAGCTTGTGGATGCTTGTATCCGATCCGGTTTAGGGTCAATTCTTGTGGACGCTGGTCAAGCCTTGGCAAGCATGGAAAAGCAGCATTAGATTACCGTCTCTTCGTTTTGTTTCAGCTCCCCCTGGCCTGGACACAACATATCAGATCACTAAGCCCACCGCTGTAGTGTTCACCAGCAAACCTCGTCGGGTCCCCAGCAGGAAGGGGAAAGAGGGCTCACCCATGCTAAACTACATCTTCGACTCCTACGCTACCAGCAACAAACATTTTCATGATAAGTAATAACCTACGTTTCTTTCTACTAGGAATATTATGGTGCCCGATTTCTGAAGCTTTTTCACTGAAAATATATTTCAATAGCCCTTTTTATTGGATAAAGCTATGATATTTACCAATTAACAATGATATTGAAAAGATATAGAATGAACAACGTTATTGACGATCCCTGTGGCTCAATTGGTTGAGTGTGTGGCAGCCCAAGCCGGGGGTCGCGGGTTTGAATCCCGCCGACGGAACAAGTTTTTCAATGTTCCCGTGTCTGGATGTGTATAAAATATGTGTATGATATAATAAAAATCTTGAATATTTGTATAAGTAGTATAAAAGTATTAAATATATTTCCGTTGTCTGGTACCTGTAACACAAGTCCTTCAGGTACTTATCATGGGGCCAGACTGACGTGGTGTGAAGCGTCCATAAAAAAATCCTAGGAAAAAGTTATGAAATCATAATATAATCAAGTAACAGTTGTATGGAAAATAATAATTATGTTCTTATTTCTGCGTGCCTTATCATGAATCTTAGCCTGCATAGATTTTTCTTTAGTCTAAAAAAAATAAGTTTAGTGCCATTGATACGAACAAAATAAATTGACCAATATCTCTATAGACCAAATGTATGTTGTTTAGTCTCTAAACTCTAAAGCTTGGTAAAGATACATAGTATTAAAGTTGAACTCATGTTGCAGTAAGTTGAAAATAAACCAAATAAATGAAACAACTTAACCTATAAATAGTAACATCAACATAAAACCAAACAAGGTTCTTAATTTCGCTGCACGCATAAGTTCTGAGTCACCTGAGCGAAAATGAGAAGCTGAACTCATTAAAAACCGAGCGAAGCACGAAGTTATGAAGTTTCGGTATAGAATGTCTATGAACTGTGAAGTTCATAGACATTCTAGTGACTTCATAGTCATTAGAATAATATCAGTTTGTGAAGTTGACAGAAGTCTGTGATCATAGTGTGATCGATGAAGTATTGATGAAATACTATAATAAAACCTTGTATCCATACTAGTATTATAATAGCAAACATGTATCTGTTACCTCTTCACGCCTAAACCGCTTAACCGATGTTGCTAAAATTTGGTCTGGAGATACTAGTTAAGTAATAGTGTTAAAATATTTTACGTTGTGTGCTAGAAAATACTAGATGACTATGACCTCCGCAATACCGTTGCATAAAAATTCATTTATCTCGCGAGAACTGTAACTTTTTCCGAAATCAAATCTGTCCTATATTCTTTCCTGGAACTCAAAGTATTTCCTTACCAAATTCAATCAAAGTCGGTTTAGCGTAGACGCTAAACCGACGTTGATTCGGTGACCTCTTCAAGCCTAGAGGCTTGAAGGTCACAGAAAAGAAGACCCATACTTTAACATTTTATTTGTATGGATCTTATCCTACACACTAATACCTTTTTACTACAAAATACATTTAATAGGGATTACTCTACAATCTACACAAAAGCATCTGTACAATGTTTTAGTGTTTTATTAATGCACACTAATTCTCTATAGAATCTCATAAAATTTTCCTTTGTGGTAACAGAAATAATTTCTTTATAAATTTTACAAAAATATTTTAAACTTTTGTGTTACACGAAGTTCTGTCATTGTGAATTATTGTATATAAAATATTCCCATTGAATTCTAAAATAGCTTCACGTTCAATAATACACTAAGCATCTTATGACTTTATTTTCTTTCAAGTTCACGATACTTTGAAGTTGTAGAAATGAAAAAATAAGTAAACCTTCTTTAGGTTCACAATGATTGCTATTGTAAAAAACTTCTTTTATATGGTTTAGTAAGTACATATTATCATTGATTAAAGAAATTTAAAAAAGGCCCTATACTTTTTAGGCTTGATGACTAATTTTTTTTCTTATTGGTAATTGAAAGACCCTTAAAAAATAGAAACATCGCTGAAAGAATGACTCTGATAGCTTAAAAATTCACTAAGATATGACACTTCAAATATCTCATAAAATAGACCTGCCCGAAACGGTCCATACAAAGTGCTACGAAAGACTGACGTCACTCTTTCATAGTTTGTACGGATCGGGAGAGAACTTTGTTCGATAGGTATAATAAATATTGGGTTTATGAAAGTGGTTTCATAACAAAAGTTGCTTCTAATTGCATAAGTTATCGAATGGTATACAAATATTAAGAAATTTAATTGAAAAAAAATCGACTTGATTATCCAACTTTGAAGGCGCATAACAAAAAAAAAAAAAATACAAATGTTATCGAGCTGAAATTTTGGGAACACTTATTTTTTACCGTGATTTCTTTATTTTATTAACAAAATTGGCTAATCTTTGACCTTGTCATCATCCCTATTATGGCTAAGAACAATCTCGATCATACAAATAAAACTGGATCAAACTTAGCCCACCCGTTTGAAAGTTACGTTGCCACATACAGACAGACACGTCAGACATAAAACAACCCTCTATTTGTGTCGGGGGTTAAAAATAATTATAAAAATAGGAATAGGAATTATATCTCTCCTATCTACAATTTAATCAAGGAATCAGCTAATTGGATTTTCTAATTTCAAATAACGCTAGAATTTATTCCCGGTGTCTTGCTTCTCGGCGTCTATCCTATATTATTATTTAGATTTTTAAAACAACGCATTTTAACCTATACATTCGACCGTGTAAATATATTTTTTTATGTTTGTTCGCGGATAATTTCACCGTTTGTGAACTGTGAATTAGGTGGTCTCATAATAATGAAGGAAGGAAAATAATGTTTCAAGTCAATTTTTTTTGTTAAAAGTACTGTTTTTTATATAGATTGAGATCCCAGAGAAGTTTTTCTATACATAATACTTGCATAACGTAGTGCAGTAAGTATAACGTATTCGTACATAGCAAAATATGAATAAAGTATATATTTACAACAACACGGTTAGTTAGCATGTCATCAATATCACCTGCCTCTAGTGAATTATCCGTAGTCTTGGTGTTCCAAATGTTAATCGAAGGAGCATTGAATATTTATGGACGTAAATCACGTTTTATTGGAGGTCACACGTAACTTCCAAACTGCCGTAAAATGGACGAATAATGTCGCAAACGTGAAAGGTACTATCATTTTATCCTCAACTTTAGGAGACTCTAGTGCTAAATAGATCCTTTGTTACATTTTAGAGCAACATTATCACGCTGTAACTTTTTAACCCCCAACGTGAACAGAAGTTATCGATAATAAAAATGTATTCTGAGTTTTGTCTCGCTAAAACTCAAGAATGGCTGAACCGTTTTACCTTATTGTAATCTAGGGAAAGTTTATATACCTAATACTAGTTGTCCCCGGTGTACTTCGTGTCATTTCAAAAGCTTCCCTGGACTGCAAGGATTATTTTATTACTAAAATTAGCAGAATCGGTTCAGCCGTTATCGAGATATATAGCGTTACTAGCATAATTGAAAATCCATTTTTATATAATACTACTAGCTGTCCCGGTGAACTTCGTGTCACTTTAAAACCTTCCCTGGACTTCTACGAATATTTTAAGACTAAAATCAGCCCAATTCGTTCAGCCGTTTTCGAGTTTTAGCGCGACTAACACATTTGAAAATCCATTATCATATATAAGACTAGCTGTCCCGGTGAACTTCGTGTCACTTTAAAACCTTCCCCAGACTTCGACGAATATTTTAAGACTAAAATCAGCCCAATCCGTTCAGCCGTTTTCGAGTTTTAGCGCGACTAACACATTTGAAAATTCATTTTTATTTGAGTAGCTGTCCCGGCAAACGTTATTTTGCCATATAAAGTATTTCGCCCATATTATTTCATTGAAGTGACTAAATATTAGTATGGCACCATGGCAACGTCCATCGCTATCCCCTCGCACAAACAATGGTCGCCGTCAGTCTCGAGTTGTAATAATTTACTACTAAAAAATGGCCAGTAGTCGATTCTCAGATCTACTGAATATGCATATAAATTTTGCTGAAAATCAGTTAAGCCGTTTCGGAGGAGTACGGTAACTAACATTGTGATACAAGAATTTTATACACAAGATATAGAAGAGAAAAGTGATACTTTCACCGGCTCATTAAGTTATATTATTATATTTTTTGGAGTATAACAGATAGTTACTGGAACTGTATAGATTTTTTTATATTAACTGAACTCTCAATATCCTCTACATGAATTTAAACCTAGCTTAATCTAAGCTCTATCGCTTATTTAAGCTGAAGAATTCCGAATAAAATTCTCGCTTCTATGAAACAATTAGTAAAATGTTGAATATTTTCAGCCGGCACGTTAATTATAAATATTTTTAGGTCACTTATTCCGAAGCTAAATTTCAATTTTCCTGTCGACATATTTTGTTTCACCCCAGGCGAAAGTTCAGTTTCAATTGGCAAAGCGAGTTGACGACATGTCGGCCATGTTAAAAATTTCAGCGTAATTCGTGGCCGTGCCTAATAAAACTCGATATAGGATTCATCATCATCAACTCTTTCGTAGCTAATGTAGTCTACGAAGCCAACAGTATACAATTGGTAATATTGGTTTAACTTCAACCGATATTTTGAGATGTGCACCTTCCGCTCGTCTAACAAAATATTACACGATATTATTTAGAATCAGACTATTATACGTCTACTCTGTCTACTACATATTATTTGAAAAAAAAAATATAACAAAAGTTGTTCTTTCTTATCCTTCGATCGGGGATTCTTGGAAATGCTATTGTATTCTATTGTTGTCGCGATCACCGGTGCTCGTAGGGGGCTTGATGGGTTAATAATGATCTCATATTATCTGCATCTCAAAAATAGATGCCCAGCAAATGAAACAGAAAAAGAATAGATAAAACAGAGGCAGCTGATGATATTATTAATTCAACTGAAACTTCGTAATCAAATAAGCTTGCTAGCATACGAATGGTGTACACAAATATTCCGGGCATGCCAAACCTTACAACAAACATTGTTAATATAATCGTCCTAGTTTAAGGACAGTGTGTGACGGTGGAAAGTTTGAGGACAGACGTTTTATCGCTAAGGGACTACGCCATGTAGATTATAATTACAGCAATGATGTTTGTTGGAATATTGCTGATTGGATTGATTAATTAACCGAAATAGAGTTCCAAGTTGCTATTATGATTTGATTAGTATTATATTGAAGACACTTTATTAAATTTTAATCAGAGACTGAGCAAAATGCTAGTTTGTATCCACGCTTGCATGTTTGTACGCTTGCATGCATGCAAGCGTCAGTCAATTCCGTCAGTCGTGAATTATGGTGACTGATGGACTGACGAATGGTATTAGACGGTCACTCAATTCTCTTCAGTTTTATGTCAGTCAAAGCCAAAATTTTCAAATTTCGTTTCAAATTTTTTTCCAATTTTGTCAGATGTGACAAAACTCACTCAAAATTCGTGATTAATGGTTGCATGAAGCAAAAATCAAAATACCCAGATTTCCATCAATCAGATTCACGCAACCGTCAGTCACGCTCTTACACGGTAGGTTATCCATCAGTCATAGTCATGACTGTGGTAAAACTGACAGCAAAACCTACTGTCTAATGGATGTCTAGAGAACATGAGTCTAATCATTACAAATGTAAAAATGAAAAGAAGGGATAGGAGAGCAAATATTAGAAACAAAAAGCAAAACCAAGCCATTACATGGTTCAGTTATTATTAAAAAAAAACATTAAAAGTTTGAAATAGTTTCGTATTTAAACAAATAACTATATATTTTGTAAGTTCTAGTAGAAGATAGATAATGCTATTTTCTTGAAATGGAAGACGGGAAAGTTTTACATTGTTTTATTCTTATCCCCAATGATATATTATATTAGAAAGATATCCAATCTCCAATAACGTGGAAGATCGTATCGGAAAGCACTTAAATAGAGAACATATTATGGAAAGAAACAAGAAATAATAACAATTCACACGGCAAATTTCATTCAGATAGTGAGGTTTTAGCTTTAGAAGAGCTGAATAATTTAAATAAAAACGCAGTAGTGGCATAAATTGATGCTTGTTAAAATTTTAAAATCTACTTCTCTATACAGAAACGATATTTATTCTTAACTAGATGACCCGGTGCAATTCGTAACACCTAATATAAACCTAACCTAACCTGCACAGTTAATACTCTGTTCCCCATACCTGGTATAGACTATACTCTATACCAGGAATGGGGAAACTTTTTCCTTCGCGTGCTAATATAATCCTAACAAAATATATGGCGGGCCATATGTTAAATTACTGAAATAAAAATATTGATAAGTATTTGAAATGTATTTTCTGAAACAATTTATTGTGAAAATATTACATTAGAAATTGTAATTAAATTAAACTTTTATTTACTAACAACTAACAAACGAAATATTCTCTTGATTTTTGTTTGATGGTCGCGGGCCGGATTTTAAGCCTTCGTGGGCCGGAGATGGCCCGCGGGCCGTAGTTTCCCCATCCCTGGTCTATACCTTACGCGCTAACGCGATGTAGACGACTCTTAGCGCCATCTGTTATGAATTTTTGGAACTAACTTAATTTGAATAAATTTACGCATAAACAACTCCTTACAACCCCTTTTCCAGTTAAAAAGTATACTTTATCCTTTCTCAGGCTTTAGACTATCTGTGTACAAAATATCATCACAATTGGTTTAGTAGTTTTGGCGTGAAAGCAAGACAGACAGACAGACAGATAGACAGACAGACAGATAGACAGGCAGACAGAGATACTTTCGCATTTATAATATTAGTATAGATTGTTGCAGGAATTGTACAACTATTATTGCAATAAAAATTAATCCATCATATTATTTATTTTACTTGGGATACAAAGTGCCTTTCATCAGAGGTAAAACAATATAGACATACTTACAATTCTTAATATCATTAGCCTGGATATTCCTTTATTTGCAACTAGATGATGCCCGCAACTCCGTTGCGCCAAAACTCGTTTATCGCGCGGGGAACGTACATTTTTTCGGAACAAAAAGTATCCTATGTCCTTTCCCAGGACTCAAAGTAATTCCATGCCAAACAGCAAAATCCGTTCAGCGGTTTCGGCATGAAGAGGTAACAGACAGACAGACAGACACACTTTCGCATTTAGAATATTAGTATGGATGTTTTCCCCTTTCCGCTTAGATTAAAGTTTTTAAGGAATTTACGAAGCAGACGCCTGTTAAAATGTTTGGCATAATTACAGGGAGCGTTCGACTGCAGTGGAACTTGTTTATTACGGCTGCATTAAGGAATTCACTAAGTGGGATATTTTAGAAATAAATAAAATAAAATTAGTTCGTAGTCGCATTTATATGAAAACTAGCGACCCGCCCAGGCTTCGCACGAGTGGAAAACTTCTTATCTAGATGACCCCCTTGTCCATCAAATATTATTACGTCTTCCTCTCTAAATAGTAATCTTATAAATAATATCGATAACCATCTCTAATATTATAAAACTTCCATCCACGTATTTGCATTCTGGTCCAAGTTATTCACTTCAATATCCATAAAGTATGAAGTTCGCGCGTTATAAAAGTGTGCATCATTTAGCAAACTACTTTGTTGCAGATTTAAAGCGCCTTCGTTCGAGGGAGACATGAGCTCGGATACCATTATAGATGCAGACACGAGAGCGACCGTGCTGTTCGACTGCCAAGTATCTTCGCTTAGAGATAAAACGGTAAGTATTTGGATTATCCAGAATGCTTAAACGAATATTATATGTACTTTTTGGTGGATTTTATGCGTTTACAAAACGCGCGGCTTGGCAGCTACAGATTACAAGCAATTTTATGTACTATCAGAGAAGTTGATTCCTATGCAGATCGGGGACCTACGTAGTTTGGTTGCGTTACGTCAAACCCAGCCGACAGATCACAATTAACATTGAATTGACATAATATTCGACCAACGTTGGTCTATCAACTGCATAGGAATCAATTTCCTCGATGGTACATGACAGCGCGACCGCGTGCTTTTGATCGTAGCGGTCAAAACGCGCGTTCGCGCGGACGCAAATATACCACCCCTATGCCCGGTTTCTAAGATTTTTTTTTATTACTACTTACTTACTTAGCTTACCTCAAAATAAAACTGCTCAATAACACTGTTGAATAGATAAACTCCTGTCAGATAACATCATAAGCTGGACATTAAGGGTCCGTATACGAAATTTGCCGATTTCGCTGATTTAACAGACGCGATTTAACAGTTAAAATACAGTATTTCTATAAGTTTTAATGCACAACATGTAAGATCATTCCAATTATAATCTAATGTTGGAGTTAGATTTTTGTTTTTTTTTTTCAGTATTTTTAAATAATCCAATAATCTAACCCGCGACAGTTTTGTGATTTTTGCTAAAAGGTTTAGAATATCACCTGTTTATGGATTGTATTGACGTCTTAACGGTATGAAAAAAATACAATATACTGTTGAGAAAGTCGTCTATAAAATGTTGGAATTACTTTTTACCACTTTAATATGAAATAGTTGAGTAAAAAAATATGTAACTCGGCAAAATTTTAGAGAAAATGGGCAAATAATTGCTGTTAATTTCGGCAACTTGGAGCTGTAATTCATAAAACGAAAACGACAGAAATAGTCTATAGATAAAATTCTATCCAATTCGAGAAAAAAGAAAAAAAAACAAATTGTGCCAAAAAACACGATTCAAAACAACCTAAATCTCACATTATAATATTACTCGCCGCAAGATTCGAGTCGGCTTTCCGCGATAAAATATATTTAAATTTTAAATTAATATATATATATATATATATTTTAAGTCTAAGGGGAAAAAACCTAAAAATATTTCTGTGGCGAACCTTTGCAATTTCGTATTCATCGGCAAAATTTCGTATACGGACTCTTAATAGTGATGTTGAATGTTAATGATGTTGAATGTTAATTACAAACGTATTTTAATGAATGGGCACGTGGTTAAAGAAGTATAAAGAAAAATTTTTTTGAAGTGTAATTAGCTGAAGAAAAACTATTCAAACAATACTAATTCTCAAGATCACCTGAGATGACCTGAATACTTAATATTAAAAATAACCTTCACCTTATAAAAAAAGAATGCCCAACTGAGAAGTCGATTTGGAACTAAGAGCTCTCAAAAGCATGATTAAAGGAGTGCCTAATACGAGGAGCGTCCTTCAAACGAAGCCTGTAAGGCCAGACTGACCTCCATTATACAAGTACGCTGGACTTATGATACCCAACTGTTTTTTGTGCCTATTTGAAGCGTAATCAGTGCCCCCAATGCGGGGGAAGAAAACTAAATCTGACGTAATTTGCAAATGGCCGCTTAGTCGCTATTGGTTGTAGAAACTAGTATTAGTTCCAAGTACTCCCACTACTGCTATCAGCGCCAATATGGCGACTTTCAAACGTCATTTTTACGTCAGATTTAGTTCTCTTCCCCCGCATTAGGGGCGCTGATTCCGCTTCAAATAGGCACAAAAAAAACTGTCATTTCAAAGGGTATCATTAGTTCAGCGTACTTGTATAATGGAGGTCAGTGCTGTAAGGTATCCGGGCTTTGTGTTACAGGCCTTTGCAATGTTATTTTCTTACAGGTGTCCTGGCTAAGGGTGTCTGAAGATCAGAATTTCGAATTATTGACAGTAAATCTGGAACGACACACGGCTGATGTCAGGTGAGATACATTTTTCATAAAGTATGTACCTAGCATCGAAAAAATTTATAGGCAGTTGACGGACCTACGCCATATTTTGGTCGGCTTATAATAATAATAATAATAAGTTTATTTCTCCCAAAAATTACATATGCAATTTGTGGGAGACATGGAGCCTAAACTAAGCCAAAGCCTGTATATTGGTACCCCAGGCCCCCCCTCACAAACAATGGACTAACAAAGTAATGACTAATATCTAGAACTATTTATTCTTACATTTAACTTAACTACATAATAATGGTTTCCTGTGTGTGTGTGTGTGTGTATGTGTGTCTTATATCAATTTAGTCGCGATCTGTCAGCTCGATTTAACATAAAGCTTAAAACAAACCTAAGCGTCAGTGACAGGGGACGCGGTACGCGATACGGGAGCGTCTGCAACGCGAAACTGGCCGTGCACACCTGCGCGACTACGGTGCGAAGCGTCAAACGTTATTATCATGACACAATTTATCAAAACGTAAACAAATCAAAAAATCATAAACTAAAGAGTTGTAGAAAATAGTATAAAAAGAGGTTTTAAAAAGAAGTCTAGTTATGTACACTTCAAAACACGCGTCTGACAAGTTGACGCGCACGTTCCGCTTGCAGACGCGAACATCCCGCGTCGCGGTCGTGCAGGTGTGCACAGCGCCATATTAAGATTACATGGGCAGCGTCCGCCGCGCGGTAGACGCTACCGCTTCGCAGTCGCTTTGGTCGCGTAGGTTTGTGCAATCCTTTACACTACCAAATTACGTACGTCCGCCATCTGCCTATAATTCAACTTCTTTGATAGTTCTTAGTACAAAATAAAACTCTTTTACCTTGTTCTAGTGCATATTGATATTATGTGAATAAGGGTTGAATTTGAAGTGTGTGTATGAATTCTATTGCAATCAAGTATTTCGACTTAAGTATTCAAGCCAGAAGAAACAACGGGTACCTTCTTTGTTCGTTTTGGCTCAGTCGCAGGTTAAATTTAAGTGGGGAGGCAAAAACCTAGGTAACAGTAATCACCTAGATTTTGCATCGCCTCTGTTACCCCTCCCTGGTACCGCGCATGTCCTAATTCACACCTATTTACTTCGCATCACAATCCACGATTTCACAATGTTGATTATGAACTTTCGTTCAATGCATAATAATTCTACGTCCAACGCGAAATGACATGTTACCTGGAATCCATTATAACAAAAGTCCGTATTCAAAACAACCCCTTTCGTTATTCAGTGAATGCTACGCCAATCAGCGGAATAAGTTTACACGTGCGGACCCAATTTACAATTCGTATCGAATACTTTACCGAAATCCTTAACTTCCGCCAACATTTGAGTTAGATCAGCCTACAAACCTCCCTCTTATTTGTTTCCTTCGTTATTGTCTCAAGATTGAATGAATCCATTGAGAAAATGAGTCATTTCAGCCCATACTAATATTATAAATGCGAAAATGTGTCTGTCTATCTATCTATGTTATCTTTTCACGCCCAAACCACTAAACCGATTTGGCTGAAATTTGGTATGGAGGTGCTTTTAGTCTCATGATAGGACATAGGATACTTTTTATCCCGAAAAAGTACACGATTCCCACGGGATAAACGAATTTTGGCGCAACGGGTCATCTAGTATTAAATAATATTAAGTAGGCGAATATACAATAGGTTTTTTTTAATATTTGCATACAGATACCAAGTGGATTTAGCTGGAGAGAATTGGAAGCTGATGCTGTCTGATGCGAAGGTCCAGGACTCTGGGACTTACTGCTGCCACGTGTCCACTCATCCACCCATGCTCAAAAGATTTCAACTGACAGTTCATGGTAAGGCCAATTCCTTTTATCATTAAATTCTCATTATCTTTCTACTTATTTATTCTTTCCTTCTTTCAAATACCTTTCAACCTTTTCACCCTATGACCTTTCAACCTCTTCACTTTTAAAGAATAACAATTCTATTTCCAAATGTCTTTCAATAATAATAAGTCAACACCTTATTTCACTGTGTTCTGAGTCGCACGCATCGTTCATTAAAATAATTACTAGCGACCCGCCCCGGCGTCGCACGGGTATAAAATATATTATAGCCACTGAAAAAATGATCAAAATTGATAGCCTATATCCTTCACGTGGACTACTTCTTATCTGTGTCACATAAAAATTACTCCAGTACCTAGTTCGCGAGATAAGCCCTTTCAAATAATTTCCCCCGTTTTTTCCACATTCTCCTATTAGTCCTAGCGTGATAAAATATAGCCTATAGCCTTCCTCAATAAATGGGCTATCTAACACTGAAAGAATGTTTCAAATCGGACCAGTAGTTCTTGAGATTAGCGCGTTCAAGTTAGCCCTTTAAAATAATTTTTCCCGTTTTTTCCACATTTTCCTCTATTTCTTCGCTCCTATTAGGCTTAGCGTGATAAAATATAGCCTATAACCTTCCTCGATAAATGGGCTATCTAACACTGAAAGAATTATCAAAATCCGTTGCGTAATTTTAAAGATTAAAGCGAACAAAGGGACACGAGGGAAAAAAGCGACTTTGTTTTATCATAAGTATAGATAGATATAGAATATTCAAAGTGAAATGGGTTAGAAAATACAATAATACAACGTGTTTATAGCCAATAATATTATTATATTTCCGAGCATAAAATTACGTGACGACATTTCAACATGTCTTATAATAAATTTCACTTATGCGGAATGAAAGACTTCATACGGCAAAGAATTTAACCTCATTGCGATCATAAAATAGACTTATTTACATAAAACGTAATAAATATTTTATGTGAAATATGAAAAGACGCCTAATATACTTGTACGTGTCATAAGTCCTTAAACATGAGCGTGAGAAGGCTCTTTGGAGAATATAATGTTTTTGTGAAAAATTTTAACTGATTGCAAAAATTTACAAACAACAATAATGTAACGCATTTTTTATAAGAAAATCTACAACTAAACTATTAGTATAGCAATATCATAAAAATAAGTTGTTATCCATTGAGATGTAGTTATCTAAAAGATTTTCAGCACCTAAAGCTGCTCTTTCGAAAAAAGCGTGCAGATGAAACAACTTTTCATCGGCATTAACAGAGAAATTATATCTGAAAAAAATAATTAGTAATCTACATGATATACGTAATTTGGTTTTGCCATATTTTTTCTATCGGTATCACATAATAAAGAAATAAAAAACCAAATCACGTCCAAATCGTTGAATGAAACCACTTTACTCCTTCATTATATTTTATCAAAATAATATATAAAAAATATCTACTGCTTTGCAATACATAAGTTAATAATTTGGTTTTTTTACTTTTTTGAAATATGTATTATATTAAGCCTTAAAAAGGTTTTTTCTCCTATTTCGCCCTATCATGGACGCGGCGAGCGTCGTAACCGCCACCGTACAAGGCGCGCTGTTATGAATGTTATTTTAATTTTATTTAAGTCGATATTCGCACAGACAGACAATCGACCTGCTAATTTAGGGAGAGAGGGCCCTTAAACAATTTTATCATCACTCACAGTAAACATTAGTAAAAGTTGTGTTTCTAATAAAAGTCTCTTAAAACATGAGGATTTCGGAATATTCGAAAGTCTTATAAGTCTCAAGTTTATTAGAATTTAATAAAGAGATCTTTGGGAAGTGGCAGCCTACACTTTATCTCCTTTATTAAAATATCTTGGCGGAGTTCCTGTATAGGTGCTATTTAAAAGATACCCGCGTTTATCAAATTGAAGTCTTTTGAAAGAAATATAAGAAAGTTAATATTATATCTCTACTTATATTATTATCTATACTATATATTATACTAATATTATAATTGGGAAGAGTTTGTTTGTTTGAACGCGCTCATCACAGGAACTACTGGTCCGATTTGAAAAATTATTTCAGTGTTAGATAGGCCATTTATTGTGGAAGGCTATAGGCTATATTTTATCACGCTAAGACTATATCAAGCGAAGAAATAGAGGAAACTGGAAAAACACGGGGGGAAATTTTTGAAAGTGCTTATTTGAACGCGCTAATCTCAGGAACTACTGGTCCGATTTGAAAAATTATTTCACTGTTAGATAGCCCATTTATTGAGGAAGGCTATAGGCTATATTTTATCACGCTAAGGCTAATAGGAGCGAAGAAATAGAAATGTGGAAAAAACGGGGAAAAATATTTGAAAGGGCTTATCTCACGAACTACTTGAGTAATTTTTCTGTTATTTGGGTCAGATAAGAAGTAGACCACGAAAAGGATCATAAGCTTTTTTTTTGTGGACTAATTATAAAAAATATGTAATTTACGCGGGCGAAACCGCGCGGAACAACTAGTAATGTTATAAATTGCTTGTTTATTGCGTTTATTTCTAACCATATTCACAGACATTGATTAAATACAATTTGTAATCGAGCATCACTATCAATATCCTTCACTGCACTTAATTTAATTCCTGGAATTCCTATTAACATTTGCTGCATTATGTTAAATACCTAATTTGATATTTATTTGTAGGTAGTCTTAGTAAATTTTAGTCCTTTTGCAAAAGTGAAATTCTGTTGGTAGCTTATTTAAAATTTTGATTTTGTGTCTACTGTCTAAGAAATCAAACAGTATCTAAAATAAGTTAGTAATTATTGCACTAACCGTCCACGCTCACTTATTAATTTATCATGAAGAATAGGTGGTTAACCTATAAAATAAGTTTTACCCAGCTCTAAAAAGCTACAAATCATAAATTTCTAGAGGATATCCCAGGAGACATTTTTGTCGTAAAATTGTTCCAGTCGCTGTGTATGTCCGAAGCACGGTCGCACATTGAGGCGATAAAACAGTGGATGTCCGAGTTCTTTTTTTTTAGGTTATGTCCAATTTTAGGTTATGCGTTCAACAGGAAATTGTGTTCTTGTATTTTTTCATTCATTTCCCTTGAAGGATTGAAATTCTGTTTCTTTTTGTGAATCCTATTTTGTTTTTCAACTTATTTTCATGTAGAAAAAATGAACTGTGCAAAATCGTTTGCAAAAATGAAGCCTGTGATTTTATTAAGTGCGAAATATTTGGAGTAATAAAGCAACGATTCAGGGACAATTACGAAAAAATTAAGGTGTTTCGTGATAAGCAAGGTATTCCATTTAGTAACAGTGAGGCCGAAATTTTCCCTCCATTTTATAATGCTCCAATCAAAATCGTTATATATCAGGTAAATTCATCCAGGCGAGGCCCCGAAATTCAATATTGAATACCTATAAAACGAGATATTAAAATGTAAAGTATCAAATTTTTGCTGCCTCACGGAAAATTTATGTTACACTAAAAGCTCGAGCCAAAACGGTAGGAAGTAGATTTTAATTTGTGTAACAAAACATTTATATTTTCTTTTAGAGCCGGAGATAAAAATGAGCAAGGAGGCATTCCTTGAAAGCGGGGAGACGTTATCCCTTAAATGTGCCGTGTTGCACTTAAACCCGGGAGAGACGACCCCGGAATTGCACTGGTATAGAGGGAACAATACCACCCCCCTGGACGAGACCCGGGGAGGAGTACTCGTGGAGACGGACCTCTTAACTCTTACAAGCCATCTTCAGGTAATTATTTTGGAATTGCTTTTGTACACCCGACTCGACTCCTTTTATCAAAACTTCTTAATCGACAACGCTTATTACATTGCTTTCTGCTTTAAATTTTATGTTTTGTAATTTTATTGGGATTGTTTGTTTAAAATCATCATCGGCATTTGTTACGTTGCATGCAATCCATAATATTTCATTGCCTAATTAAAAAAAATATGGCTAGTACGAGATAGTAACAAAACAATTTATATTAAAAATTTTAAACTTCAGGAGTAAATTAGAACAGCGAAGTCGCCTAGAGTATAACACGGTCGTTTCTTCAAAACGGGCTCCAATTTTCGAGCATACACGGTTTAGTCTTCAGTATAATATTTCATAGAAAATACATCTCGATTCTCGGCGAACGTAATTTCAGAGCAACGCCTCGTCGGTTCCATTACGCCGCCATTATATCAAGTACACGTAATACATCACGTAGTTCCATTACCTTGATTTTTACTAATAACAGAGTTATTGCATTCACAAGTTTTGGTGGTTGGGATTAGATTCGCATTGTATGCGGCGCTTGTTATATTGTTATCCTCATTTTCTTATTCATTAAAATCTGCGGTCAGTATGCGGTTTGCTTCGACAACAATAATTACTTTACTAAATTAAAAATCAATTCCTGAATGACTTTAGAGGTTTTGGTTTTATTCTTAAATAATACTTATCATGACCATGTTGTTTTGTTTAAGCATTTTTAAGGAAGTTTCAGAAGTAAATACTTATTAACGGTTATAAATAAGAGCCTACTTCAGCGACCAAAAATTAATTTTAATTTTCTTCTCAAAAGGTGAATCTTATTATGAACTCGCCTTAAAATATTCCCGAGAAAAACAGAGGAGTTCATGAATATTAATTTACTTTAGCAATTGTAATATAATCTAAATCAAATTTAATTTCGGTTTGAATATTCTGACGCACTTAATAGGATAGACGCAGTTAAGTGATGCTTAAACATTCATTGCGTTATGTATTCATCACCATTATTTAATTTTATGTTTTTCAGTACTTTTACGTGTATAACGACGTCTTCAAAGTGGTACCTATTGATAAAGTAACAAATTTATATGTAGTAGTTATTTTATTGTCGTCACAATTATCTTATATCTTTAAACGAGCAATTCTTGTATATATGAATATGTATATATACATAGAATCTCGGAATCGGATCCAACGATTTTCATGAAATTTAGTATATAGGGGGTTTCGGGGCCGATAAACCGATCTAGCTAGGAACCATTTTTAGAAAATGTCATTTTATTCGTGTTTTATCGAATACCGAGCAAAGCTCGGTCAAATAGCTAGTAATCATTAATCTGTTATGTTTTCGTTCAAACTGTCTCATTAAAGAGTGTTAGGTAAAATATATATATTTTTGGATCATTACATGTTATCTTTTATTTCTACCTTGTAACGAATTATAATAATATACAATCCATATTTTTGGTATTAAAATTTATACACCCAAAATTTTACTGATATTGGAAAATCACTGAAAAGATAAAGTCTTGAAAATAAGGCATAAAAATACGAATGACACAATAAATTCTTAATTACTCACTATGTATACAGCCGACACAGTTTGATGGGTTCAATTAAGGCGTTCCAACATTGTGGCGCAACTTATAGCGTGTTTATTCGCCGTTTTATTCTCGTGTTGAAAAATTGCGTTAGTTTTTTTTTTTTTTTAATTACTATCAACCTCCAGTTACAGGACTGCATGGAGATGTTAACATTAACACATTCCAATTTCAACGAAAACTACCTCATCTATTTGATGTAGACAACTTTAAAACACTGCTGTTAATTTTGCATAAGTTCCATTACGTTATTTTGTCTTTTCAAATAATAGCTTTTTATTGTCAATTTATAATAAATATTAAATAAATAAACTAGGTACTTTCGCTGCAAGTTGCACTATAACAATACACCCTATCATCTGTACGATTAAAAACGACTGCTGTAAAAAAACAGTTATATGTAACATTACATTGGGATTTAAATCTTGTTTTAAATAAACTGCCTTCGCTAGATGTTGCACCACACCCTACTATCTGCGTGCCGTGTCGTGAAGGTAAAGTGGATATCTATAATATACAAATACCTAAAATCACAGCTGTGAAAAACATTTTGAAATATGAAATAATATGGCACTAGAATTTCAATTCTTGTTTTAATTAAGGGACGACTAACCCGAAATTAACGATTTTATAATTCATTTTTATACTTAAAAATAAGCTCCGAATTGTTCCATTTTATAAACATAGATACTACATTATATTTCCGAGGATCCGGCCTAGCGGAAACACGACATCTTAAAATTTTCTCGATAGAAAAAAATCACAAATATACATCTGATTTTCACGAATTTTTCATATATTGCCATAACCGTGCATTACACAAAGTTAATATTTTAACACATTGTATAAAATTTTATCATTGAGAATTCGAACTAGCGAATTTCCAAAATGTTATATATTTATCGAGTTCTTAAGAAAAAACTAACTTGGCGATGATTCTGCGTCGTCCTTTTTCACCTGGCATATGAAAGACGGGCGTGACTTTGAGGAGAGAAGGACGATGTTTGAATTTTTTGGGTTAGTCGCCCTCTTGAGCCGCATCCGCTGCATGTTGGACCACACCCTATTATCTGTACCGAGCCGTACCGTGTAGGTGTACTGGATTTCCCTAATGTATTTATTGTGTAAAGTCTGCCTCGGTCCTCCGCTCTGTTCTATGCACTAAATACCTCGTTAAAGGAAAATAAACACTTTATTTAAGCACACAATTACGGGATGAAATATGCGACGTAGTTAGGGAATAAACCAGAAAAGGTACTGGTTTTGTTTGTCGTTTATTCCTTCGTCACTATCCTCATTAAAAGTAAAGTAATGTTATTTTATAATGAGAGAAATATCTGATATGACGATAAAATGACACAAGTATAAAATAAAGGATTGCACAAACCTACGCGACCAAAGCGACTGCGAAGCGGTAGCGTCTACCGCGCGGCGGACGCTGCCCATGTAATCTTATGGCGCTGTGCACACCTGCACGACCGCGACGCGGGATGTTCGCGTCGGCAAGCGGAACGTGCGCGTCAAGTTGTTAGACGCGTGTTTTGAAATGTACATAACTAGACTTCTTTTTTAAAACATTTTTTTATATTATTTTCTACAACTCTTTAGTTTATGATTTTTCGATTTGTATACGTTTTGATAGATTGTGTCATGATATTAACGTTTGACGGTTCGCACCGTAGTCGCGCAGGTGTGCACGGCCAGTTTCGCGTTGCAGACGTTCCCGTAAAGCCCCGTATTCACTTTGATTAGTAATAAGTGCAAGTGATTAGTGCAGTTGATTAGTTATCAGGTAAAAGTACGTGTGGACAGCGACTGATTAGTTCAAGACCTTTGATTTCTACTAATCACTAATCACTTGAACTAATCACTTGCACTCGCACTAATCAAAGTGAATACAGGCCCTATCACGTACCGCGTCCCCTGTCACTGACGCTTAGGTTTGTTTTAAGCTTAAGAGTGAACTTATTAGAAGGTACTTAAAATAATTCTGGACAACCTATGTAGTTAATAGTTTCATTAAACAGGTAGATAGTTACTTTTTTTTTATAAAAGAAGAGTACTATTTTGATCTAACCTAAAAAGATAAAAAGAATAGTGCTATCAACAGTTGATAAAGAATGCTGCCAGAAATTGGCTAAGTTAGGGCAAATTTATCTTAATGTTCGGATCATTAGTCCTAATAAAACCGAAAGGCCCGGCTTTAATGTACGTAAGTACTGTTAAATCCAATCGATTTCAGTGTTAGCGCTCAACATACAGTTTTGTCTTAGCTATCCAAACCAAAATATTAACATTACTTTTAAGAGAGCGACTAACCCAAAAAATCAAACATTGTCATTATCTCTTCACACTCACTCCCGTCTTTCATATGCCAGGTAAAAAAGGACGACGTGGATTCATCGCCAAATTAGTTTTTTATCAATAACTCGATAAATATATAACATGTTAAAAAATTGCTTGGTCGGTTTCTCAGCGATAGAATTTTATACAATGTGTTAAAATATTAACTTAGTTCAATGCACGATTATCAATAAATGAAAATAAAAATTCGTGAAAATTAGATGCATTTTTGTGATTTTTTCCTATCGAGAAAATTTTATGATATTGTGTTTTTGCTCAGAAGGAATTCTTGGAAATATTATAATGTACTACATTATAATATTTCCAAGAATTCTAATTTTCGAAAATGAAACAAATCGGGGCTTATTTTCAAGTATAAAAATGAATTATAAAATCGAGAATTTTGGGTTAGTCGCCCCCTTATGCGTATAAGTATAGAGTAAAGACTGACCAGTTTAAGGTGACGCCGCGTTAAAGTAAGAAACCGTGTTGGATATGTTTTAGCCTCTCATAGAAAACAAGCAATGGAACAGCAAAAAATGGAAAGGGCGTAAGCGACAAAATAGTTTTTGTCGCGTAATTTAAAAACCATAAATACATTTCATATAAGCTATGCACATATTAAAGTGTATGCTTCAACCAATTTATGTACAAATTTTGGAACCTTAAATCACTCTCCTCTGTTGGAAAAATAGGAATCCCTTTTTTTATAGAGGTCTTTTCGATTGATAATTCTGTGTTATAAAAGTTGTCCAATCGTGTTATGCTATGGGCAATTCAAAGACAAAGACATATTGAATACTGACAATGAACTTTACTTTCTTAGCTTTAGTCATTGCTGAGAAAAATGGGCATCGCTACAGCCAAATTATCAAGGCGTCGCCTTAAGTGCGAACCTCGTAACATGTATTTTGGTTAGGTCGCGCTTAAACTGGAGAATGGAGATACTATAACTCTGTTGTGCCGTTTTTTTGGGAGGGAACCTTTTCTTAAGGTAATGATATAATAAACACACGTAGGCACTTGATGACTGAATTTCAGTAAATCAATTCATTCAATGAAATACATACGTCTAGAAAACTGCACAAAGATGTCGAATTGGCAGCTGTCTTCCCCTTAACCAAACTTGAATTCTTTAAGACAGAGTAAATTGTTACTAACATTTCACAGGTCGCTGGTCTAAAAATGGAGGATGCAGGGAACTACACTTGCGCCCTGGAAGCTCCCCTACAAATGAAAGCTATTGCTAGAGTCCACGTTTTACAAGGTAATTAGTTAATATCGTGTTGTACATTAAACACGTGTTGTAAAACACCCAATTATTGGCACTCAAAAGTTCAATTACGGAAAGTCCACTTATGGACATTCTTAGTTTTTTTTTAAAACATAAAGGGTCCACTAATAAGATTATTGCCGACGACTGAGTAGTTTACCCTGTATTATTATTTTTAAGCAATTATTTTAAAAGCATTTTGTTATGGCTATTTGATATCAGCATTAGACAACAAGTAGCCTTAACAAAATGCTATTAAGGTGGTTCGTTTCCCATCCAAAAAAAAAAAAAAACAATTGACATTAATTAGCTAATTTCATACTATTACTACATAAATATATGAAACAATCACCTTAAAATATTTGTAATTGTAGTCTTTACTAGGTCTTCGATTTATCCAGAGAGAGCCGTGATGAGCATGGTGCTCCTGCACTGTGGGCTGTTCTAGGCCACCTCGCGAGGCGACCTAGAAAATTGTTTAGATGAGTCCAGCACAGACAACCGTTGGTAAAGTTGCGGTGTGTTGATCGTGCCCGTAACTTTGCCTAAGCGGTGAGTGGAGCACCATGGGGTTTTAGTGGGTAGTTCCTCGGAGAGTCCCACATACCCCGGCCGATGTCCCCAATCAGCCGGGGATGCGTAATGCATTTCCCCATGTAAAAAAAAGGTCTTCGATTTATTAATTTATTTATCTATTCTTTCTTCTGTGTTTCAAATGTTTTTAAATATTTTCACACGCTCGGTAATGTCAATTATAGTGTTAACATTACAATTATTATTTGAATTGTTATAACTTCCTAATTTTGCTTCTAAGACTAACGGATATAAATATGTAAAAACCTCCTCCATTTGAAAGTCGGTAAAAATGTGCATTTTTGTGAAGAAGTGAATTAGAAAACGAATTGAAAACACGCTTCAACATTTTCCGAATATCAGTTATCCCTTTCTCACAAAATAAGGTAAAAATATAAGGCACATTTCACACGGAAATGGCCTCGACACTTGGCCCAATCACAATGGGCGTGTCATTTCACGGAACGCGGAGATGCGAGCTCTGTATGAAATATGTGATTCGCTTTTTAGGGTTCCATATTGAGTCTTCTCTATTGAAAATGTTACATGATTACCCGCTGAATAGTCTTTCGATAGAGGTTATACGAAGGAATTAAAATAAGTAAAAAGCTGTTGAATTTTTTGGGTAGTTGCAATTAAGTTAACGGCCAGTTTACATTTTAGTGACCGTTTAACTTATTCCAGTAGTAATCAAGCGCAGAAGACGATTAGTCCATTGAAATGTTACATTTGCTTTGCATTTATTAGAGGACGCAATTTTATTTTTGGAATATGTTGGGAGGCTCAATAGAAGCTTAACCTCAAGTTTGTGGGGTTGCCACTCTTGTCCCCCGGCCGCCATCTTGAAAAAAGGGGTGACAACACTATTTTCGTGATATCTCAGAATCTATACGTCTTACAAAAAATTTGTAAGAACATAATTTGTTGCAAATTATTTTGCCTACAAATATGTTTATATAACTTTTTACCCTAAATTAAAAATTTAAAAAGTTATAAGCAAAAAGTGAATTTTTTTTTAGAAGGTTTATTATCACTTTTTAACTTTGTTTAACACATTTTACAAAAAAAATACCTTAGACCAACCTTGTAGATGATCTTTTGAGAAAAAGATCCCCCGGTCCCATGAAATTAATTTTCTGCAGAAACAAAGGAAACTGTGGAACCATGTGTGGCTGCAGAAAAGCAGGCCTGAAATGCTTTATAGTATAGTAGGAATGTGCAGACTAGTATAATAGTAGGCATACTATGATATAGTTTGCAATTTGCATATATTTATGTAGTGTAGTAGGCATACTGCAGACTGTGGCTGCAGAAAAGTCAGAAAAAGTCAGAAAAAGCAGAAAAGCATTTTAGGTCTGCTTTTCTGCAGGCACGCATGCCTTCACAGTTTCCTTTGCATCTGCAGAAAATTAATTTCATGAGATCGGGGGGATTGGGGGATCTTTTTCTCAAAAGATCACTAACAAGGTTGTTCTAAGGTATTTTTTTTGTAAAATGTATTAAACAAAGTTAAAGAGCGATAATAAACCTTAAAAAAAATTATCACTTTTTTGCTTATAACTTTTTAAATTTTTAATTTAGGGTAAAAAATTATATGAACATATTTGTAGGCAAAATAATTTGCAACAAATTATGTTCTTAAAAATTTTCTGTAAGACTTATAGTTTCCGAAATATCACGAAAATAGTGTTGTCACCCCTTTTTTCAAGATGGCGGCCGGGGGACAAAGGCGGCGACCCCACAAACTTGAGGTTAAGCTTCTATTGAGCTCCCCAACATATTCCGAAAATAAAATTGCGTCCTCTAATAAATGCAATATTCGGTACTAAAATTGTAACATTTCAATGGACTAGATGACTGTGGATTGGAATAATTTAAGCCTGTCACAAAGATGTCATAAAAATGCCAGCTGCAGCAGTGCCAAGTTCATGATAAAGCAATAAAATGACGTTAATATCATCACAATATAACATCGGGTAACGTTATAATCGGTAATCTTATAATATTGTGATACAGTTATATTCAATAACGGTGGCCGGTTTCAATAAAACCAGTTCGCAGTACACAAGAGCACTCTTTATTCCTTTTACTCTCATAATCCATGGGATGGACGACGAAAAATAAGGCGCAGGACATTTTACATGCCATTCCGACTGAGTCCAGAGTCGCGCACTCAATCCCTGGACCACGGATGTCGTCCTGAATGTGTTGGTGACATGGTCTTTCTTCATCTTACTTTCAATTTAATATAATGCTTAGCACAAACCTACGCGTTAGGTAGGTTTGTGCTAAGCATTATATCTTGGTATCTATACGTACCACAGATTATAGAAGTAAGAGATATGTTATGTGGGCGTGGCACATGTCGCCAAATTTAGCCCCTTCGGGCACTAGTTGTCAGTCACATGTAAATCGCTCCACGGCTTACACGTGTCACGTTGTACTTCGTTGTAAATTGTGAACTAAATGCCGACTTGTGCAGTAATTACGTGCAGAAATCGCAGCGAAACTTTAAGTAAAAAAAAATTGCGGGTCACCTATCACAGCCAACAGACGTTATATAAACGATTTTTTAATTTAAAAATCAATTATTCTTCACGAAAAATATTCGCCGCTACACCGCCATTTTCAGGCTGTTTGATGTTCCGTGAACTATCAAACTAAGGCACTAGTGATGTGGTGTGATGCAGATTTTGGTATCGATATTTTTATCGACATATTTTATGCGGTTGCGTTATTATCAACACAAATATTATAAAGCTGAAGAGTTTGTTTGTTTGAAGGCGCTAATATCAGGAACTACTAGTACGATTTGAAATTTTGAAATATTATTTCAGAATTAGATAGCTTTTTTTTATAAAGTAATAAAAGTTAATAAATCTTTTTTCGTCATTTCAGTATTTCAAATACTGAACTGAAAGTAACGGAAACAAATACTGTATTTGTTTCCGTTACTTTTGAAGTTTAACTCACTTTGGCGGACGACTGGCGAAGATTAAATTGATCCTGCTTTTTAAGCCAAAGGCTTCCTGTTTAAAACAAATATTTGTGTGCTGTAGCAATGTCGATTTTTCTCAGCAATGACTAAAGCTAAGAAATTAAAGTTCATTGTCAGTATTCATCAAGTCTTTGTCTTTGAATTACCCATAGCATAATACGATTGGTCAACTTTTATAACACAATAATTAATCAAAAAGACCTATGTAAAAAAGGGATTCCTATTTTGCCAACACAGGAGAGTGATTTAAGCTTCCAAAACTTTGTATTGTTTTTTTGGTTCTAGCATACACTTTAATTTGGCCATAGCATAAATGAAATGTATTTATGGTTTTTAAATTACGCGACAAAAACCATTTTGTCGATACGCCCTTTCCATTTTTTGCTGTTCCATTGCTTGTTTTCTATGAGAGGCCGGGCCGGCCTCGCATAAAAAACAAGCAATCTAAAACACATCCAACACGGTTTTTTACTTTAAGGTGACGACGCGTTAAAGTAAGAAACCGTGTTGGATGTATTTTAGATTGCTTGTTTTCTATGAGAGGCCGGGCCGGCCTCTCATAGAAAACAAGCAATGGCACAGCAAAAATGGAAAGGGCGTAAGCGACAAAATGGTTTTTGTCGCGTAATTTAAAAGCCATAAATACATTTCATATAAGCTATGCACATATTAAAGTGTATGCTTCAACCAATTTATGTACAAATTTTGGAACCTTAAATCACTCTCCTCTCTTGGAAAAATAGGAATCCCTTTTTTTACAGAGGTATTTTCGATTGATAATTCTGTGTTATAAAAGTTGTCCCATCGTGTTATGCTATGGGCAATTCAAAGACAAAGACATGATGAATACTGACAATGAACTTTAGTTTATTAGCTTAGTCATTGCTGAGAAAAATCGGCATCGCTACAGCCAAATTATCAAGGCGTCGCCTTAACGTGGCGTCACCTTAAGAGGCCGGGCTACCCTCAAAATTCTCATGCATACGTAATAACAAAATTTAACATGTTTGAGTTATTTTTCAGCTTAAAATAGTAATTACCTAGGTTCCTGTACAAAAATTAACTTCAAAATATTTACCCTAAAAAAAATTTTTGTATATAATTTTTTTTAATAAATTTACTACTAAATATTTAAACACTAAAAAATAGAGTAAATCACTAAAAATATATAAATAAATAGTAAATTTACTACATAATATTTCAACTCTAAAAATATTTTTTAGTATTTAAATATTTTGTAGTAAATTTATTATTTATATATATATTTTTTAGTGTTTTACTCTATTTTTTAATGTTTAAATATTTTGAAGTTAATTTTTATACAGGAACCTAGGTAATTTAAGCTAAAAAATAACTCAAACATGTTAAATATTTTCGTATGAGAAAATGATTTTGGTACTACTCATGTATGAGAATTTCGAGGGTAGCCCGGCACCTTAAGATGTTTCTCTTGGCTTTGTGTTGCATATTCTATAAATGTATGAAAAGAATCGGCCAAGTACAAGTTGGTCTCGCGCACGAAGGGTTCCGTATCATAATAGAGCAAAAATATACGAAGAATGTGTTTTTTGTATGGATCCTTAATTATTTAGTTTATTTTAATATTATTATTAATTGTTAAAGTATAAATACAACAAAGTATTTTGTGAACATTTCAAGTGCCTACCTGGTATCTGTTGCCGTTATTGATATCGAGCAAAAATAGCAAAAAATCACGTTTGATGTATGGGAGCCCCTCTTATATATTTAATTTATTTTGTTTAAATATCTGTTATTATAGCGGTAACAGACATACCGCACACAATCTGTGAAAATTTCGGAAGTCTAGCGGTTATTGAGATACAGCCTGCTGCCTGCAGGCTGACAATAAGACATCGAAGTCTTAGAAATAGTCCCTTTTTTACCTTTTGGGTACGGAATCTTAAAAATTATATAATAGGTATGCATGTTTATCTAAAGACTTCGATATAAAATAACTCAAAGGTTGAAACCATCCATGATTACGAAAAACTTTTACTGTGCGACCAACTCAATTCGGCAAAATAATCAGCTTTTTGGCAAAATAAAATAACTTAAAGACCGAAAGGGGTTGAAATCATCCATGATTACGAAAAACTTTTACTGTGGGACCAACTCAATTCGGCCAAAATAATCAGCTGTTTGGCAAAAGCGTAACTAGGCAATTATTTCCTAGTTACGATTCCCATAGTAAAAGTTTTTCGTAATTTATTTTGCCGAATTGAGTTGGTTCCATAGTAACTGTTTTTCGTAATCATGGATGATTTCAACCCCTTTCGGCCTTTAAGTTATTTTTGTTAATCTCTGTAATATTATTTATCACTTTCATTCTTTCAATAGTATTTAAATACCTACCAAAATACATCGATAAATTATTACCATATTATTACGACGATCGTAATAATATGGTAATAATTAATCGATACCGAAGATAGACCGGACATCACTAGACCGTGTACCGTTGACACTATGCTGACAATGTAGTGTCATTGAAGTTGGCGACATAGGTTTCCATATAAACGGCGCTACATAACACTTCTCCTTATTCTCCTGTTCTGAGATACGTACCATAAAAAACACATTTGACAACTTGACGCAACTCGACGCTCCGTCACTGACGCGTAGGTTTGTGCTAAGCATTACTCTACAAGAGGCAAAACCGAATTAGCGCTCAAATGGCCGAGCTTGGAATTTTAAAAATTTTATTTAAACGTCGTAAGCGATTGGTTATCTTCTTAATCCCCGACAAAAAAGAGGAGTGTTATAATTGAAATCAAATTCAGCATTTTACTTCGTCATTCGATTTTACTTTTCGACGAGTAGTTTCGGTCTTAAAAACATGTGTGACGGGCTGACGGCCAATTAAAACGTTTGTCCTTTGCATGATTTCTCTTCAGCCGTGTTGCAAAGAGAGTGCTCTTAAATGTACTGCGCAAATAATTGGGCACTATAAAATCTTCTACCATGGAGCTTCTACGTATCTGGCCTAAACAAATAAAGTTGCATGAAAAAAAATGCATTTCATTAGCTATGTCCACATTATGCGCTTTCTTCAATTTTCGTCATTTTCTTTCATTCAACTTGAATGCGTCAACGAACGCAACGCCAACATTGTCATTTTTGAAGTTTTAGATACGGTCAGATGGCATGCGTCTCGGGCATGCCTCACGTTCGCAGTTGACTGCACTTTAACGCATGCCCTTGATGAACAGAAAAAGGCACATTGTGGGCAAAGCTAATGTCGGTTAAACTACTTATATCTTTCTAGGGTCAAGTTTGGCTGAGCTTCAAAGCGGTGTGAAAACAACCACTTCCTACATCAGCCTGCTCCTGGCGTCTCTAGTCCTACTCTACAGCACATCCTACGGTGAGATCAGATGACCTACTTAGACCAAGACTTCAAGTAAGGCTGGCAACGTAAGAATTTTTAAGGGAACAAGATCAAATGTGACTTTACCGCACAAATTGGATGGAACAAACTAAAGGGACTTGTAAAGCCCTGTTATGGCTCATTATAGATAATCTGTTGAGTGTAAGCATATTATCTAACAATTTGTTGTTAGAGATCAACTACGGTAATATGGCGCGCCCCTCCAAATGACTGTTTCAATGTGTGTAGTCACATCCTTATGAAAGAGTTTGTATGTAGTAAGTATTCAACCAATCACAGCTGTACACGTCATATTTCAGTTAATGTCACTTATTACCAAGATTTGTTGGTCAACTAATCTTAACTAGCCTACCGCGCAAGACAACGCACTTCAAACGTTTTGAAAACGCACTTCAAAAGTTTTGAATTTTGGAGGGGCGCGCCATGTTATCGTAGTTGATCTCTACAATATCCTATAACCACAGTATAAATATCATACAGTATAGTAACTAAGCCTCTTCCGAAAACACTAAACACAGAGAAAAGATATTGCATTGTTTGTTACTACAAGTTATCCAAAATTACGCAAATGTACGTTCGTGATTTGCGTAGTCTAATATTATGAAGATGTTTTACTGTGTGTTATTTATATTGGGATTTAACTGTTTTTACTTTTAATTTGATCAATGATGTATAAAAAGTTTGTTCCATTTGTATGTTATAACTGAAAATGCAAAACATTATTATTTTATAAACACTGAGAGTTTTATGTAATCGATTTGAGTAGGAAATAAGAATGGAAAATTTTTATTCTGCGCTGCGGCTGTTAGCTTTCATAAACCAATACCTACTGGCAAAAATTGTAAAATTTATTTAAGAAACTCTCGGAACAGAATAAATTCTATTCTGTTTCTTTATTAATAATTCAACAGTTAGTTCTTGTAACAGCTGTTATTTCGACGATATTTTGTTCGATGGATTTTATGAAAAAAATCTCTTGAACATTCTATGGTGGCTAATAAAGGATATTGTAAAAAATATAAAATATAGCAGTAATTTCATGATGGATGACATTAATAATAATTATTACTTCAAAAACGTTATAAAAATTACTCGGCAAAGATAGTTAATAATTTTTAAATCGTTCCAAAAAATTTGTTACAAAATTATATTTTCCCTAGATTTATATAACTTAATTATTATTATATTTCTTTGTGGGTTTTATAAAGACATTATAACATAATATGTATACTTGTAGCAATTTTTTTTCTGTATGAATACCTGTGTTTACCGTCCAAAATATGTAAATAATGTAAAAATTGTATCATTAATGACATATCTTAAAATGATTGCTAAAAATCATATTATCTTCACGTATCAACTATTAATAATGTAATTCAAAATTGTATACATTTGTACAAACAATATTTAATTTCTTATTTTTGAATTTTAAAAAGAGTAAAATCCAGGCACGTATTCTGATGATTCGAAGGTCGCTTGGAGCGAGGGATGTTTCACGAAAAGTGTGAGCTTGCGATCAATTATTAAAAAATACATTTGAAGCATAGGAATAGGGCCCCAGAAAGGTAGGTATATAATAGGTATGTTATTATTCAAAAACAAACAAATTGCATTTAAAAATAATATTTAATGTTGAACAATAAGCACACAATTTTCAATTCACTGTATTGGTTGCGGCTGAAATTTTAACAAACTTTCTCGTGCAGTTTTAATAATTGATTAACTTTCAGCGGATTTTACTGAAGGTTTATTTAGACTTTTAATTAGCAATATTTTAATTGTTCTGTGGTTTTCGTTTTTGTTTTAGCACGGCATAAGTATCGTAAATATATGTTATTTAGGGCGAAGCAACATTATTTCATTGCGTTACGTTTTTGCCACGGTAATGCGGCAGTGAATAAACTTCATAAACGGTATAATACGTTTTTTCTGAAGACTCGCACTGAAGGCAGCACGGCCACACCAGCCGACCTAAGATGCAAAATTTTGTCTACATGTTTTCTCGACATTTGATGGTTTGTCTCTTCATCTCTATTGACCCTAGCATGACAAACATTTTTTCTCGTGTAGATCTGTCATCGAAATAACACATTTTTATCGAGTTTTGTCGAGATAACGTCGAGATTTTGACATTATGAGACGAGTAGTTTTTAATTATCTCCAGAGTTAGATATCTCGTTGGCGCATGTTAGCTGGCCTAAACCGGCTCAACCTACATTTCTTCTCTTTTAATTCTTATTTGTTATGACAATAATCTTATCTAATCTTATCTAAAAGTTGCATTGCCGCTGCAGCGTACACACCGTAAGGCAACAGGAAGCTTCCCTATAATAATTATTATTAGTCTCAGCAAAAACTTATTTTAAAATGTTGTGCTATAGTTTGTAAATTGATATATTTTATTGTAGCATTTAAACCGAAAACATTTTGTGTATTAAGGTGAAACGAATCTGAAAATCAATTAGCACATATCTTACAAGTATTTGAAGAGGAATTTTTAAAATTTTATTTATTTTTAGTCCATCTAAATACTTACTTGGTAGCTAAAAAGTCGTAAGACGAAGCCAAAATGTTTTATATAACTACTAGTTTTAGTGTTGTGTCTTTATTTGACTACTTACTGCACATTAATATAAGCTTTATACTTATGCACATATCTGTAGTCTACACATTACTAAATCTTATATCACGATATGGCGGATAAGCTTGGCAAACGATGGCCCAGAAGCGATGTTAATTGTTGCCAAGCTGTTTTGCCAAACGTGTGAACCTAGCATTAGCGTCTTTCCATATCTTCTATAGATAAAATTAACGGTGCTTTCGTTCATAGATTGTTGAAGTTGATGTACTGTATGTGGAAAATATCAAAACTGTATAAATATTGTGATAACATAAAAGTGGTTTTTTGATAACTGTGTAGTTTTATTCACCAAATATGATCACTTTCACAGACGGAATTCTAGTATTCTTAGACTGGCTTCGAATAGTCGAAAAAAGCAGTATTATTATTTTAGTCATCCTAATCTTAAAAAATCGGAATAGAGTGAAGCATATTAATATCGTTCCGAAATCCTAAAATTAATATATATAAAAATGAAATAGAAATTTGATTAGGTTAGGATGATTATCCATACTAATTCCATATACTATTAATAAGTAATATTACAAAAGCGAAAGTGTGTCTATCTGTTTGTTACCTCTTCACGCCTAAGCCGTTGAACCGATTTTGCTGAAATACTTTGAGAGAGTAAATACATTGGCATGGAGATACTATGAGTCCCGGGAAAGGGCATATGATACTTTTTATCGCGAAAAAATGTACGATCCCCGCGCGATAAATGAGTTTTGGCGCAACGGAGTTGCGGGCATCAACTAGTTAATAATAATTATGGACCAACCTAATGAGTCTCGTGATTTAGTGGGCCACTTCACGTCTAATGACCGTTATAGCTAGTGCACTTCGCCCGTCATGAGCAGACAGAGTATACATCTATAATTCTAGAATCTAGACACTGGTAACCTACTGGGTAGATGTGTACTGTATACATTATCTGTAGCTGCAGGTGCCCGGTAGCTGTGTTTCTAAATATCATAATTTTATAACTCCTGTAATTTAAGAGCCCGTCCTCTCTTTTCTACTGCTCTCTTCACACTCACGTCCGTCTTTCATATGCCAGGTGAAAAAGGACGATCGCCAAGTTAGCGGGCAGATAGAGGTTTTCTGTTTTTAAAGGGTTTTTTTTATATTGAAGTGGAAAAAAGTAATTCCAACACTTTATATACGACTTTCTTAACAGCACATTGTATTTTTTTCATACCGTTAAGACGTCAATACAATCCATAAAAAGGTGATATTCTAAACCTTTTACAGCAAAAATCACAAAACTGTCGCGGGTTTGAGTTGGATTATTTAAAGATACTTAAAAAAAATAAAAAATCTAGCTCCAACACTATCATAATTGAAATGATCTTACATGTTGTGCATTAAAACTTATAGAAATACTGTATTTTAACTGTTAAATCACGTCTGTTAAATGAGCGAAATCGGCAAAATTTCGTATACGGACTCTTAGGTATAACTAGCGACCCGCCCCGGCGTCGCACGGGTATAAAATATAATATAGCCACTGGAAAAATGATTGAAATCGGATAGCCTATGATCCTTCACGTGGTTTACTTCTTATCTGTGCCAAATAACATAAAAATTGCTCCAGTAGTTCGCGAGATAAGCCCTTTTAAATAATTTCCCCCGTTTTTTCCATATTCTCTTATTAGTCTTAGCGTGATAAAATGTAGCCTATAACCTTCCGCAATAAAAGGGCTATATAACACTAAAATATATTTTCAAATCGGACCAGTAGTTCATGAGATTAGCGCGTTCAAGTTAGCCCTTTCAAATAATTTTTCCCGTTTTTTCCACATTTTCCTCTATTTCTTCGCTCCTATTAGTCTTAGCGTGATAAAATATAGCCTATAGCCTTCCTCGACAAATGGGCTATCTAACACTGAAAAAAATATCAAAATCCGTTGCGTAGTTTTAAATATTAAAGGGAACAAAGGGACATGAGGGAAAAAAGCGACTTTGTTTTATAATAATACTAGCTGTCCCGGCAAACGTTGCTTTGCCATAATATATTTGCCATATTATTTTATTGAAATGACTAAATAAGTATGTCACCATGGCAACGTCGATCGCTATCCCGCCGTACAAACAATGGTCGCCGTCAGTCTCAGGTTGTAATAATTTACTATTATTTATTCAACAAATGCACTTATCAATATATAAAGTACCGAGTAGCCGATTCTCAGACCTACTGAATATGCATATAAAATTTGGTAGAAATCAGTAAAACCGTTTCGGAGGAGTTCGTGGACTAACATTGTGACACGAGAATTTTATATATAAGATGTATAGTTATAGAAGTTCACAAAAAAGAAAACAGGAGAAGTAAATCACATTTTATGTTCAAAACAATTTTATGTATAATGTGAAATGAAGAGTAATAATTTTAAAAATCTGAGTCATACGTTTTCCGGCTGTACTGTCTGTAATACTGTCCTTTGTCTGTTTTTCATGACTCTTGAGTATCTTTATATACTAAGTTTCATCTAAATAAGGTCAGTAGTTAATTTAATTTAATAATAATTTATTTACTCATCAAAATTTATTACATATATATAGCACATTAGAAAACACTTACAAGTAAAAGTTTAACATTATAATAAAAAGAATCTTAGTAAATTTACAACCAAAAGTGACAGTCACGGAAGAAACACTAGAAATAAGTATAAACTAGAAATACCGGTGATCAGACTTAGTAAAGTTAGTAAATCTTTTAAAGGTCAATGTGTACGCCTTTACAATAAAATCCCAGAAAACGTTCAAAATCTTTCCATTAATAAATTTAAAAAAGTAGTCAAAGAACGTTTGTGTGCCAAAGCCAAAGGTCAATGATTTCATAAACGACGGCACATCTTGG
Source organism: Lysandra bellargus (assembly GCA_905333045.1). Classification (NCBI taxonomy): domain Eukaryota; kingdom Metazoa; phylum Arthropoda; class Insecta; order Lepidoptera; family Lycaenidae; genus Lysandra; species Lysandra bellargus. The sequence continues at coordinate 8,475,695 of HG995357.1, forward strand.
GAGTAGGATGGCTGCTTGCAAGGCTACTTCTACATTATTTTATGACTTACATTTATGTATGTATGTTGACATTGTATAATTTTAAGTTACAGCATTGTAAACTTTATTTCAAAAGATTAATTTTTTTCTCACTTTTTTTGGTAAATAAAGTGGCCCCCCTGCGAGTTTCTTACGCCGGTTCTTCTCGCCGGGTTAGTTCCCGAACCGGTGGTAGGCATCATGCAGACTTTCAGAAAATATTTGCAAAAATTTATTCTGAATAAAAAAAATTGAGTTTGAGTTTGAGTTTGAATAATTTTGATATTCAAATCATCTGTGACCGAACTAGATCAAGTCTGTATTTCAGACCACAGTTAAGGCGTTACGAGGCAATATACATAATATGTACGCTTTCGTTTATTTTAATAATATATTTTTAGATTAAGGGCCTGTTTCACCGCTTCCTGATAAGGCTATCCACCACTTAACTAGACACATAGAGTATGGAGAATCTGTCAAATAAGCCTGTCGGGCACCTTATCAGGAAGCGGTGAAACAGGCCCTAATTATGAGTACACTTCCCAGCATAATTATTATAGATAGTAGCCGTTATGAGAATTCAAGCTTACTAGTACGTATAATTTATTAATTTTAACAGTGCCCAAATGTGTGCATACCTACTGCAAATAAGGTCACTTTGAGCATACGACCAAATTGAGAACCAAGCTATAAACCCCTGGATCACAGTGGCGTCAACACTATTATTCATGAGAACTAAAGGAAAGCTTCTTAAATGATGTATTTTCGCTGACAAAATTCCGCAAGACCACAGCAAAAAGCCTGTTACATCGTTAAAGTTAACGATTTGTTGAACATGACGTTTATTACAAGGGCATTAGCGGAGGTTGTATGCACGTAGCCTTATTCTCATTCTGGGCGGACGCCGAAAGTTTGAGCCGCGCCTGAATTCCAAGCAGACTTAGAGTGAGGCCACAGGCTCTGTTACGTTGCGGTGCGTCGGAGCAACGATGCATCTTTCAAATACATTGAAATATCATATTAAAAAAGACTCTACTATAAATAAAGATACATTGAGCCCCTCAAATGTAACTCCATTCATGAGCACGTAGCCACGGCGAGGTTTAAAATGACCGACCCGCATATGCCAACTAAGTAAAAGTGTAAGGGTTGAAGTGTATCAGTCAACAGTAAAAAAAAAGGGAGTCATTTCTCAGCTTAACGCTAATGCGAATTTTGTCTATGTGACCTTGCTCTTAGAGGCCAATTACAGATGAGTTTAAAAATGCGTTTTTTCGTTGTGACGACGCTACGCAATATGGCGATGTGGCTTTACTCTTACAAGGAGGTCAAAAATTATGTTGCCTTTTAATCTAACAAGCCTTGGTAAGGGCGCGCAGAATTTCAAATAAGTGTTGGATGCATTATGCATAATTTAGTGGCATGAAATCCCCCAAAAAGGCTTTTGGTATCATTAAGACAAAATATTGTCAATGTCATTGTAAAGTTTTTGATGAAAATTCTGAATAATTGAATACCATTGTCATATTACGTACCTAGTCGTAGAGTAACAAATTTTTTACTAGTTTTGCGTCATTATATATTAACCTAAGTAAGAGCCGGGACACGTGTTTTTGTGTCCCGGCCCTTACACCTTTTTTTGATGCGCAGGGGAAACCCATCATGGGAGCCCCGAGGGGATGTGCCTCAGTTAGCTGAAGCACCCCGGGGGTATGTGGGACTCTTACCCAGTAAGACCACCTGTGGTTTGTCTTCAATCGTATGCGGAGGGATGTCCTAGATCTAACACAGGACTCCCTCCACGACCGGCCGGTCTATCTCACAAGGGACTGGACTTCCACCAAGTTAGGAAACGCTTAGGCAAACTTAAAGCGTTCCCCTCGGCGTCGGGACTAGCTAAGCCGAGCAGGTTCTCATCTTGACCCGGAGCCCCATGGGACCGAAGTCATAGAAGGTTCGGATAGCGACGCTTCCGCACTCCCGTCCTACGCCGCGGCCGGCAACCTAAGTTTAACCTATAATAATTCTGACCTGGTAGACCTTCATCTAACTCTTGCGGCAGCGACATGCATCTTGTCAAATAAACATCTTTCCTGAGGACTCTGCAGTGTTGAAATGACAAGAAATAAAAAAACCTAGTCGTTATAAAGGCTGCCAACATTTTACGCCTATAAAAGTCACATAAATAGCGTAGACCAATTTAGTATAATGTATTATGACTTTTTAATAATAACACTAACGGTAGCAATTTGAGACGCTACATAGAGCGTTATAACAAATGACCTAGCCGGGAAGCGGCGCATTAAAAGCTGGAACGTATTTATCACAGGTTTCACCAGCTAAATGTAAGCTGTTATATTTATGAGAGGTTCTTTGTCTGCAATGAAATTTTGAAATAGGTGGAGGGACTTTATTCTCCGGCACTTAGGTTTCTACAATCAGATTTTGAAATAGGTCGTAGAGGGACTTTATTCTTAGGTACTCGACTTAATTGATTTGAAGAAATTGAGATACGACAGTTCTAATGAAGCGTAACTATGTCAAAAAAGGTTTCAGGAAAAGGCTAATACGATGTCCGTGATATTATCATCTATTTTTTTATTTATTTACTAGATGTTCCGCGTGGCTTTGCCCGGAATTAAAAATTACGGAATATGGAAATAATTTAGGAATTTCACGGAACCGTACATTTTCCCTTTACGTGGTCTATTCTTCATGTGTGCCAAATAACATAAAAATTGCTCCAGTAGTTATTATGATAATAATTAACAAGCAATATCAAATAATTTTCCCCGATTTTCCACATTTTCCTCTATTTCTTCGCTGCCATTAGTTTCAGCGTGATAAAATATAGCCTATAGCCTTTCTCGATATATATGGGCTATCTTACACTGAAAGAATTTTTCAAATCGGACTAGTAGTTCCTGTGATTAGCGCGTTCAAACAAACAAACAAACTCTTACGCTTTATAATATTACGACCTTTTACCCGCAGCTTTGCTTGCGTTAAGAGGTATTATTGTATACAAAATTTCATCCCCTATTTTGACCCCTTGGAGTTGAAATTTATCAAAATCCTTTCTTAGCGGATGCCTACGTCATAATATCCACCTGCATTTCAGCCCGATCCATCCAGTGGTTTGGGCTGTGCGTTGATAGATCACCATGTCAGTCAGTCACCTTTGAGTTTTATATAATTATATAGATTATCATAGTCTATGGAACTTACCTATTTATTACACTGTGATATTATATTAGTATAGATTTATATAAATCAGGCCACGTAGGCCCAAACAACATAATATACCTAAATCTATGTCATTTAGAAATTAGAAATTGGAGTACGACATGAGCCGTGCAAGTAGCGATATACCAATCTCAATTAAACATGCACTAAGAAATGTATCTTTGTCATTAATTTGTGAAATCAAACGGTAGATGTATGATGGTAGTTACGTTTCCTTGTTGCAATTCGATCATTTTAGAGGCATTCTTTCTATATTGTAAACTAGATGACGCCCGCAACTCCGTTGCACCACAATTCATTTATCGCGTGGGAACCGTACATTTTTGCGGGATAAAAACTATCCTTTGTCCTTTCTCGGGACTCAAAATATCTCCATGCCAAATTTCAGCAAAATCGGTTCAGCGGTTTGAGCGTGAAGAGGTAATAGACAGACACACTTTCGCATTTATAATAATATTAGTATGGAAGCATGGATAGATTAATTGAAGTAACTTTCAGCAATCAGCAGCGATATTGTGAAACAAGTAACAACGCTTATGCTTCGCTGAGTGAGTGAGGTGAGTTCCAAGTAAGGATTTTATTGCAAGTATCCTTGAGTAGTGGTAATTTCTCACCATCCATCAAGTTATAACGCTGTTTGCTGGTTAAAGCATTTTATGGTTAAAAAATCCTTCATTGAGTTTAAAAAGTACTCCACTGAGACTCAGATCTGTGTTGATTGGGCTATGTAATGGAGGGAAATAATAATTAAAAAGGTGTGGGGCCATCAAAGAGATATTTGTCCTAAATCTTCAATCGAAACAATAGTCCATAGAATTAATTAATAAAAATCCGTATAATATTTTTTTCACTTCCAATAAAGCGTCTCAGAAATTTAATATTGAAAGAGGAGATGTATTTTAAAAGGATCTAAAGAATTAATTAAGACAGGCAACCGACACCAATTTACTTTTTTGCGGTCGCCGTCATCGATATTTTAAATGAACTAGATTACAATTTCTTTTATGAATTACATTTTTTATCATCATCTTTCATCACCAATGCAAAAAAAAAAAAACATCTGGATGTATTGCTTCTTCTGATGACAGAATTATTATTATCGCTTCAAGCAAGGGTGGCCAACACGCGGCCCGCGGACCACATGCGGCCCGCCGCGTCGTCTGTAACCTTGTGGCCCGCGGAGCCGAGTACCTACATTTTTTTGAACTAAAAAAAGTTACTACTAAGATAACCTTATCATACCTACCTAATAGTACCTACTCTAAAAAGCAAACAAACACTTCTTTTCTTTTACTTTCAAAATAAAAGCTCTAAGTTCTAATAGAAAAATTAGTATCCGATTTTGACTTTCATTTCACTACGAATATGCATAAAATTTGGTAGTGCAGCCCGGGGTAAAATTCTACTTTCGAATTTTGGCCCAAGTGTCGAGAAGGTTGGCCAATGGCCACCCTTGGCTTAGACAGAAAAAGGTGTCTGAAATCTGAATGCCAGCTATTCGCGAATTCGTATTCTAATCAAGCCATTTTGTTAAGCAATTTGAATGTGCAATTACATATTTTCCTGAATTTATTTTAACTACCTCGTATATGATGATTAAGCCAATTAGTGGCCGGTAACATGTTTTGAAAAAAGAATCCTTGAAATTCAGAGTTAAATAAAAAATTACAAAGTTTTAATGAAATTAGATTTTGCGCACAAAATGTTAACAAATATTTGCCTTTAAATTTTTAAAACATTTGTCTAATTAAAATCTCCAAACTAAAACAGTACAACAGAAAGTAGTCATTAAAATTTAAAATTTAATACGCTGTCTTGGCGTTAGTTTGACTTCTCAAGAGAATAATTTACTTGTAATGGAATTTAAAATTTATTAGAAGCCTAATTTTAATATTTTACGAAATGTTTGATAAACGAATACGGGAATAAAGGTAAAGTAAATCTTTGCTAAATCATTTCTACAGCGGTTAGAGGTTTACTTTACGTCAAATTAAATTTCTCAACTTCTACTCTCTTATATAATTTTCTTTCTAAGAAACCAATTGCAATTAATTTGCGAACGCAGAAAAGACTCATCGTAAACGGGATGCCGCCATTAAGAGCCCGGGTAACCCTCGAAATTCTCATACATACGTAATACCAAAATCATTTTCTCATATGAAAATATTTAACATGTTTGAGTTATTTTTCAGCTTAAAATAGTAATTACCTAGGTTCCTGAACAAAAATTAACTTCAAAATATTTAAACACAAATAATTTTTTTTTTGTGTATAATTTTTTTTTTACTAAATTTACTACTTAATATTTAAACACTAAAAAATAGAGCAAAACACTAAAAAATATATAAATAAATATTAAATTTACTACAAAATATTTCAACTCTAAAAAATATTTTTCAGTATTAAAATATTTTGTAGTAAATTTACTATTTATTTATATATTGTTTAGTGTTTTACTCTATTTTTTAGTGTTTAAATATTTGGTAGTAAATTTAGTAAAAAAAATTTATGCAAAAAAAAATTTTTTTTAGTGTATAAATATTTTAAATATTTTCGTATGACAAAATGATTTTGGTATTACGTATGTATGAAAATTTCGAGGGTAACACGGCTCCTTAAGCGACTAACCCAAAAAATCAAACATCGTCTTTCTCTCTTCACACTTACGCCCGTCTTTCTTTCCGCGGATTCATCGTCAAACTAGTTTTTTTCTCAATAACTTAATAAATATATAACATTTTTAAAATCCGCTAGGTCGGTTTCTCAATGATAGAATGTTTTACAATGTGTTAAAATATTAACTTAGTTCAATGCACGGTTATGGCAATAAATGAAAAATTCGTGAAAATTACATGCATTATCGTGATTTTTTTCTATCGAGAAAATTTTAAGATATTGTATTTTTGCTCAGATCGAATTCTTGGAAATATAATGTGCTTATCTAATGTTAGAAAATGAAACAATTCGGGGCTTATTTTCAAGTATAAAAATGAATTATAAAATCAAACATTTTGGGTTAGTCGCCCCTTCAGGTTGAAGTGAAATCCAATGATAGACAATTCACAAACACAATCCAAACTTGGCCATAGCAAATTATATAAAATTCTTACATACAAAATAATTTTGCATCGAGGCAATTGATACCTAGGCACTTGACAGACCAACGTCTTTTGTGTTTTCAATGTTAATTGTGACCTGGCTGGGTTTGACGTAACACGACCAAACTACGTAGGTCCCTCATCTGTCTAGGAATCAACTTCTCTGATAGTACATTTTGCAAACTACTTTAAAAACAAATAAGAAGAGAATAATACACAAGGTATTCTCAAGAACTCCAGGTCATAGGTCTGGTGATGGGGACACAAAATTCTTGGTCATTTGTACCAGGCTGGCGGCTCTACAGACGTAAAGGCAAAAAGGACAACGATGGTCATAGCGCTCGCACTGGCGGCTCAAACGTGTGAGCGTTAATCGAAGGTCTAGAATAAAGTGTCGAACGATTTGTTCCACAAGAATGTATTTTCATTTTTCAGATAGTCGAAAAAAAATAAGTAGGCGGTAGCGTAATGCCATACTTCTCGGGTGTGGCTTACAGCCCGCCATACCGACGCGAATACATTAATTTTAATAAAAAATATGAAGCATTTGTACCAGACTAATTTTTGCATAGCTAATCATCGTCGAGTAGCCATTCACGAAAATCACCTTGCCATACTTTTCCGACAGCGCCCAATGGCCGCCATACTACTGCTAAGGTGTATTTTTTTTTCCAAACGATTTGTACCACCCTGAAACTTTTTTTAACAGTTCCCTGTATATGATCATAAATAGGAGTCTGATAATGCTATACCTGTGGGAGGTGGCGAATGTGAACAATATTATTTCAAAATCATAATATTCTATTCGTAATTTCAAACGGTTTTTCAAGTATGGCGCCACTTTTTCCCTCTACTACAAGTATGGCAAATATAATAATGGTCACATTGTATCGAATAATTTCCAAAAATTCAAATGCCATACTTGTGCAAATCGTTCAATTTTTATTACTTTTTTACTCAAGTCCGATAGTCGTCCGCCCCATGGTTACAATCTGTAATAATTTTTTTAGGTACAATTGCATGCAAATGACGATCACGTATTTTATAGTCGTATTTTTAAAACGTGTCAAATAAATATTTCAAGTATGGCATCACTTTTTCCCCCTACTAGAAGTATGGGAAAAATCATAGAATTATAATATATTATACTGTCACAAAAATAACGGTCATATTATGTCAAATACTTTCCAAAAATTTGAATGCAATACTGGTACAAATAGTTTGACTAAAAAAACTAAACTACGCCTTTGCATACATCATATAATAGCGGCCATTGGGAGCTGCCGGAAAAGTATGGCAAGTTGATTTTCGTGAATTGCCAGTCGACGATGATATTAGCTATGCAAAAATTAGCCTACCAGGTTCAATTTTTTTATCAAAATTAATTTATTCCCGTCGGTATGGCGGGCTGTAAGGGCCAGGAAGTTGGTATTACGCTACAGCCTACTTTTTTTTTGACTATCTGAAAATACAAGCATTTTCGTGGAACAAATCGTTCGACACTCGTTATTTATCCGACACGTTCGATTAACGCCCACGTGTTTGGTCCGCCAGTGCGAGCGCTATGACCATCATTTTCCTTTTTGCCTTTACATAATTATAACCCTTTAGAACCGCCAGACTGGTACAAATGACCAAGAATTTTGTGTCACCATCTCCAGGCCTAGGAAGAAATAAATTTTAATATCATTACGTTTTTAGGACATTATGACGTAACAAAACAAACGTACACATAACGGTAGTAACACCTTTATCATTATGTAACTAAATTAAATTATTCAAATTATCTTTAGATAACACTTACTATAAGGCTACTCTGTAAGTGACAGTGCTAACAGAAATACAGAGATCATTGCATAATAATAAAAAATACGTAGTAAGATACATGTACAGAGGAATATCAAATTTATTTCTGAAGATAAATAAATAGGAAGGATGGGAAAGATAGACGAAACAAGTACATCAAAAGGTAAAATGATAATTTCCGTTATGTTTTGAATCAACTAACTTATTTTGATATTTTAAAACAGGAGACGTAGCAGATGGTGAAATTTTTTATGTTAAGTGAGCGACTAACCCTAAATTTTCAATTTTATAATTTATTGTTATACTTCAAATTAAGCACCGAATTATTTTATTTTCTAAAATTAGGTACTACATTATATTTCCAAGAATTCGATCTGAGTGAAAACACGATATTTTAAAATTTTCTCGATAGAAAAAAATCAGCAAGATTATTTTAAGCATTGTTTAAGAAGTTTTTTCGTTCACAAGTTTAAGCAGCAAGAATATTTTAACACATTGTGTAAAATTCTATCATTGAGAAAGCGACCTACCGGATTTTTAAAATGTTGTATATTTATTGAGTTATTGAGAAAAAACTAATTTGGCGATAAATCCGCGTCGTCCTTTTTCACCTGGCATATGAAAGACGGGATGAGCGTGAAGAGAGAAGGACGATGTTTGATTTTTTGGGTTAGTCGCCCTCTTAACCCTAGATCACTAACCTTATTTTCCGGCGCTTGTTACTAACCTTCGTCGTTTTGACTACGGCATTTTAGAAAGGTGATTAAAAGGTGTTAATCAAATTAAATAATTACAGTTTTTAAATTATTTATAGTAATTCAATAAAGTAATATGGCATATTTATTACCTAAACAGCCTTATAATTGAGATCATATTTTCATGACAAGTCAGCAATTAAAATCATTACTACTACTATTTAAGACGATATTGTGGAAAAAAACTTTAAATTTAATAAAACAATGAATGTGAAAGACTAATAAAATGAATATGAATTTAAAAAACTAGTTAGTGCTATGTTTGTTGCATATATTATGTCAAGTTTGTGCTCCCCGCACAATGATTTTTGCACTTGTTGCGAGTACTTTTGGGACCTAAGACACATATTTTCCTTCTTTTTGTACAATAGGCACATGACATGTACTATTTTATCCAGTTTTTATCGTGGAAATCGAAGTATTACTTCTTTGTAAACATGTTCATGACTATCCATTACGTACAAAATACTACCGTCCGTCGCGAAGGCAACGGGTCGACAGAGATTAGCTAGAGTAAGGAAGTGGTGCGACCACGCGTGCAAAAGATAGAACTAATTTATAAAAACCGCGTCGTCGAATCGACGAAGGTTATCTATATAAGAATCTAGGGTTAATGCGAATAATAAGGTAAGTAGGTAGTTTTTTACTCAAAGTTTTTTTTTTTAATAATATAGATAAATACAATTAAAAGTGCTAGCTAATTGGCTATGGTTAAAACGACAGCCGCTTTTTGAATCAAAAGTGAATTACCAGTTTATTTAAAAGTTTCAAAGTTAAATAATTCCATTGAGAGTCAAGATTTTAATTTATGTTTCGAAATAGATTTAGGGCCTGTTTCACCGATTCCTGATAAGGCTATCCACCACTTAACTTGATAGATGGAGTATGGAGAATCTGTCAAATAATAGGGTTATTTGACAGATTCTCCATACTCCATCCGGCACCTTATCAGGAAGCGGTGAAACAGGCCCATAAGCAAATAAAACATGACCTAACGATTGTAACTAAACATGATTTTTTTAACACAACCTTAGATGAAGCGGCAAATTCAATGCAAATTTTGGAAGATGCACTAACAATATGCAAGTTTGGGAAGTTCCATTGGAAACTGCTAGCAGCAACGCTATGTGCAACATGTGCTTCTGTGCTGACTGTTACAACCTCCTCCTACATCTTACCAGCAGCCGAATGTGACCTGAATATGAGTTCTTTTGATAAAGGAATGCTTAATGCTATGCCGTTTATAGGTAAGCCTTGAAAGCTTTTTATTTCTAATTTTTTTTACTTGTTGCAACGTTAAAAAAGTATTATCCAATTGTTAATAATTATAAGATATTTCGAGCATTGTCTAATTCTCTCGTGCAAAAAAATAATTTATAAACTACGATTCGTGATATTTACTTTATTAATCCTTCAAGCCCGACGCGGCCGCATGCGGCCGCGATAACAATACAAATCTATTGTGTCTCGTTTTTCCGCGATCGAGGGATTAAAGTTATTATAGTTATATTATTTATTAAAGTTATTTAGTAAAGCAGCCATAACAAGGAACACTTTTAATTGTTATTTATAAGGTCAAAATATGAACTTCAAATTTCTTAATAGGCATAGGACACGAAAAGACTTAATCTTATATCTTTAAACGAGCAATTCTTGTATATATATAAATATATAATTGGAATCTCTGAATCGGCTCCAACGATTTTCATGAAATTTAGTATATAGGGGGTTTCGGAGGCGATAAATCGATCTAGCTAGGAATTATTTTCATAAAATGTCATTTTATGTGTGTTTTTTGATTTTTTTTTAAACCGAGCGAAGCTCGGTCATATAGCTAGTTTATTAGTTATTACAGATCCCATGAAGTTTATTATTACGTATAAAATAAAGATATGAGTGGATGTAGTGGGTAACTTACATTTTACAATATAAGAGCAATAATTATTAATTCATAATAATATCTTACCCTTATAATTTGTATTTATTAAAGGGTAGTATTTAATCGAGTGACTGTAAATTACCGTTTTAAGTGTCAAAATTAATTAATTTGGGTTATAGAATTACTATTTGAACGACTGACTGTGAGTGACGAGAAATTAACAAAACAGCAACTTGCAAATTGTTTATTTGAGTTACTTAAAATACAAAATGAGCAGCTTCATAATATTTGAGCGACCTAATATCTGTTTGAGTGTCAACGTTACGTCCTGCATTTTTTTCAATATTCGGCAAATGTATTTTTTATACTGAGCGGCATTTTATCTTAAATGAAGTGTTTCGAATACTAATACGACTTTGAAAAATACACTAATGAGCAGAGTACAATGAGCTCATATTAAAACAAAAAAAAAATTAACATGAAATAACTATTTGATGAAACACTATTAATCAGGGATCCCTAAAACAATTTTTTTTATTACTATCAAGCAAATTTTTTGTTTGGATAAGAGGAACAACGGTAAATGTTCGGAAACCTACCCCAAAATTGATGGGAAGTTGGGGTAAGGGGGGAGAGGGGAGGAGGGGTAAACAACCCCCCAGCCCCCCTTTTATTTTGTGACGGTCGCCGGCTGCTGCCGCAGCACGCTCGCTGCGCTCGATCGGCTCCCTCTGTGTTGTGATCTAAGTTCTAAACTAACCTAACCTACTTTTGGACTTTCTGGATTGTGTTTGTTTTTGTTTTGGCGGGGGGCTGCGCCCCCCGAGCCCCCCTTTGAGGGCGCTGTGCCCCCCCGTCCCCCCGTTTCGCTAACCTTAGTTAAGTAGGCCTTCTGTTTAGAGGCCGGGTGCCATCGAAATTCTCATACATACGTAATACCAAAAAAAAAAACATTTTCTCTTACGAAAGTATTTAACATGTTTGAGTTGTTTTTCAGCTTGAAATAGTAATTACCTAGGTTCCTGCACAAAAATTCATCGCCCCGCCCCCATTCTAATTCGCGCGCATTTAACAATCTGTAGTTTTCATTAAAACACGTATCAAAATATAAAATATAAACCCTCAAATAGAATATCAGTAACCAATAATCATTAATAAAGCAGCTCACAAAAGTTTGCTCAAAGTGAACTTTTTAGTAATTCGTAATGTATAACCTCACTTAGAAAAATTGAATCTATCTTTAATATTGAAGTTGCCCACTATGTATTTCCTGTCGCTCACTTAGTAATACAGTCGCTCGGATAGAATTTTAATATCTGAAAATAGATTAATCACAATTCACTTTTTGTAAGCTCGTTCTGAATATTATTATAAATCAATATTAGTCGTTAGTTTAGTTTATTTTTCGCTTATTCAAATTCATACCGCTCAAGTTATTAAAACAGTATGTTCATTATCAGTCGCTAAGTAACTTTTTATTCGCTCGTTTTATTATTTCCCTTTATTAAACATTGTAACTTCATCATCTTGCCATATATAAAATGCGAAAGTGTGTCTGTCTGTTTGTTTGTCTGTTACCTCTTCATGCCCAAACATGGAGATATATTGAGTCCCGGTCCCCGGGAAAGAACATACTTAGTTACTTACTATACTTTTTATACCGAAAAAAAATACGTTTCTCGCGCGATGAACGATTTTTGGCGCAACCAGAGTTGCGGGCGTCATCTAGTTTCAGTCCTAAAGCCTACAATTAAGTATGCAAAAAAACCGTCAATTTTCAAATTGTTAGTCACCCACTTCTTCCACTCAAGCCCTGAAATATGATAAATTGATATGACATTTGTATATTTAGGTCAAGTTGGTTTTACTCTTTTCGCTGGATTCTTAGTGGATGGCTTTGGAAGGAAAGTATTTTTGGTTTGGGGAAACATCCTCATTTTCCTGTTCACCATACTGGAGGGCTCGAGCCAGAATTATTGGATGCTGATGATTATGAAATTCGGAGAAGGCGTTTCGTAAGTTTATTTGTAATACTTGAGAATTTATTATCATATTTAGCCGCATTTTTAAATATGGGATTGTCCATTTTTTTTTATTGTGCCCATTACAAAAACATTTCGAGGAATAAGGTCAGCGATCGCTATTCTGGATAATATAAACTAAAAAAATCGGCCAAGTGCGAATCGGACTCGCGTATGAAGGGTTCCGTACCGTTATAGAGCAAAAATAGGCCAAAAATTGTGTTTTTTGTATGGGATTTATTTTAATTGGCCTTACCCTCTAGATGATATCGGAACTGGACTTCGCTCGATATGTTGACGCCAAGCATCTCAATGCTAGGGGAGATGGTTAAAGATGTGCCCTCGAAACGAGGACATACGACCATTGCTGACTTTTTAGTGGTGAACGCGCAGACCTGTGTCTTGGCGGGGTTGAATTGGACCAAGTTACGTTAAGTACCTACTACGGAACCCTATATTGCGCGCGCCCCGACACGCACTTGGCCGGTTTTTTTATGTATTCAATGCTGTAAGTCAATTGGCCGCCGATGATGACGTCATAGATCCGAAAACTTTAAAAAAATATAAAAAAAAACTAGGCAACGAATTTCAAAAACATTCAATTTATATTATTAAAATTGGCTATTTCAACGAAAAAAATTTAAAAAGTGCATGTGGTTTTTTTTTGGACAATACCCAATGAGTTCATAACAAAAATTTTATTCAAATATAATTTAGAAAAAACTAAATGATTCTAAATGCGGGCAGTATAACTAGCGAATGTTTTGAGTAATATAAATAGTTTGAGTAGTAAAATAACCTTAAGGTGCTCCCAGACAGGAGTTATACTATAACGTTATAAAACATTGTGTAACACGATAACATTTTATATAACAGGTACGCTACAACATATTGTCATAAAATAAACGTGTCTTTTGTTATAATTTGTTACAAATTGTTATACAAAAATGTTATCTAACGTTATATTATAACTTCTGTCTGGGAGCACCTTTAAAATATTTCAATTAAAATCTGTAAGCGACAAAATTTACAATCTGATAAACCGATCAGACGTCTGCACAAATTTGCTTGTAACTCAACTTTTTAATTCTACATAAAACATAATATTCATATCTAATTTAGATAAGAATTTCGCTTTATCATACCGTCTACGAAAACAAAAATTTACGCAAATTGATTATATTAAATCAATAGATGACGTAATAAAATGTCTTTTTCCGGGACATAATATTATGCTATCTTCATATCAAATTTCAACAAGATTGATTTAGTAGTTTGGACGTGAAGACGCACAGATAGACAGACAGACACACTTTCACATTGATAATATAAGTATGGATTCATATAATATTATGATATATAAATCCATAATATATACCTCCGATATTAGACTTTCTAACGTAGTAAAATACGAAAACGTCCGTTTGGGTACTCCTACATTCGACTGGTCATTAATTTTGGTTGAGTATAGTTAAGGCGTTTTGTAGACGACGCGACGGGACGGGGCACGCCGGTCAACTTCGCTGCGTACGCCCGTCGATGTCTGCGGCTGCCCGCGCCGCGTACACAAAGCACACGCCGTCTGCGTTACTGCATGTAAACTGGTTTGTGTGATCCACCGCGGTCAGCCGCGGACATGTGCCGCCAGTGCCCGCCGGGCACCTGCGGCGCGGTCTTTTTGTCCACCGTGTGCGTTGGTAATATGTGACGTTATCTGAGAAAAGGGACCTTATGGAGGGTTTTAGTTTCCGAGATAATCGCATTTAAAGTAAAGTGTCGAAAAAAATCATTTTTTCTTTTTTTGCTCCATGTTAATAAACAGACTCTAAATTTTGATATGACAAAGACACAGGTTTTAAAAACGATCTTTTATAGGTTAAAATTGAACTTAAAGTTTAGTGAAAAAGGGACCTTATTGTCGGTGCTGCAATCGAGAGTCGATTGCGGCTTTCTTTCGGCACGGTATCTACTGTTATACTACTAGTAATTTGCACCAAGCTGAAAATCGGTAACATTGATTAGAATATCTGGGGGCACGGCAGTGCCCTCGCCAAGTAGAGCGCGAAGCAAACATTGCAGTACCATCATTTACAGGAACCATTTCACCACATTTTAGGACCCTATTTGAGAACCTCTAGAGGTCATTAAGTTCCGAATTTAAGCTAAAGCAAAGTTTCTCATTTATGACACTCACTCACTCACTCAAGATCATCAAAATAGAACTAGTACTTCCACAGAAATAAGAAGTACTTCCCATAGACTCAGAGAGCTGAAATTTAGCACAGTTTAGGGTTTAATGGCCATTTATAGGAAAAACCATAAAAATTAGCCACGTGCGAGTCGGACTCGAAATTAAGTTTTTTGTATGGGAGCCCCCCTTAAATTTTAATTTCAAATTAATCCTGATCAAAGGTGATCAACCTGCATTGTCCTAACCAAACTTGGAAATAATATGTTTCCAACTCGGGAATCGAACTTACGACCTCCGAGTCAAGAGCCACGCACTAAACCACTAGACCACGGAGGCGTATGTAACACGTGTGATGCTGATGGTGACGTTTACACGAGCGCGCAATCCTACACGAGCGATATGATGAAACGCACTACTTACGGCTCAGCTTAAAAAATTAATATGTTTCTAAAAAAAAGAAGTGAAATCCCACCAAAAACATTCTGTAAAAAAACTAGCCAAGTCTCGAATCTCGATGGAGCTGATTGTTTATCTCTAATAAAGGTTTCTTGTTGACTACGGAACCCTATTAAAAAGTAATGAAATCTAACCAAGTCGTACCAAGTCTGAGGTTCCTTTATTTTTATAAAGAAATCTCAGAAATATAATTAAATAATGAAAAATATAATTAAATAATATAAAAAATAAAAATAAAAAATAATGTTACAACTACGAAATTAATAGTATTTTTGTATCTTCTTTTAACTTTATTACTAAAAATGTAACGACCGACATAAGGTCCCTCTTAATATTTTTGAATACTTCTATGGTAACTATGAGAAATTACATGTTTTTTGTACACGTCTTGTAATTTCTAAAGGATAATTAAAGTTATTTAAAAAATAAGAACTTCAATGTTAATAAAAATGTATATTTATTTTTATGTGATATTACTAAACTTTTAATCACCGACAATAAGGTCCCTTTTGAAAAGTGTTAAGTGTTTGTACCAGATTTTTACTAAACTTTACCTTGAATTTTAAGACGGAAAAAAGTTACTTTTTAAATAGAAGTTTATATATTTGATCTCATTTGACTATGTTTAACTGTAGTAAATATATATTTTTGTTGATTTTGACTGATTAATATGATTAGTAGAAGCACAATGTTTATTTGTTTAAAAAATTTTTAATACAATAAACAATGTTGTTTAATATCGAATACGTCTCTATTTAGTAACAACTGATCCGTTTTATATTATTCTTTTATAAAATCCAATAGAAAACACAGTATAAGTGAAATATTTAGTAAATACCATCTTGGGCATTTTCATTACATCGTGCACTTTGGCGTGGTAAATAACAGGAATAGAGTTATAAAATTATATAATTGAAGTTAAAATCTAAAAGACCATATAATGTACTTCTCAAAAAACATAATATCTATGTAACTTCCCACAATAACATACTTTTTTTGGGTTTCGAAGTTTGAATGCGATTTTCTCAATATCACCTTTTACGACTTTCGAGTTTCAACATTTTTTTAAAAAATATTTGCCAGGCCTACATGCATGTTATTTACATAGTTCGATAGCTTATTAAATGTAGATTATGGGGATGCTAATAACTCAATACCGACAATAAGGTCCCTTCACGCTGATAACGTCACATATAGGATTCCCATCGTGCTATCGTTCGCGGCGAAACTGACCGGCCCGCCCCGCCCCTTCGCCTGCAAAGCGCCTTAACGTTTTAATTTCAGCATGATAATACGAACAAGGACAACACGAAACTATCAAAGTAATCCCCTTAAAACCACCGTAAAAAAGATCACAAGGTCACCGTAAATTAAGCTGTCAGGTGTAATAAACCTTTTCCAGATTATGTCTATCGTTCGCGGCGATCTCGCCGATTTCACGGAGTTTGTGTGGGGGATTTAAGGGACTCAGATCCTCATAGTACGGGAGCCCTAGAACATTTTTTTTAATAACTTACAAGCAAATTTTTTGTGAGTAGCTTCATTTTGATAAGACAAACAACTTTTTTACTGCGAAAAATCTTGAAAGTGGTAGCTAACAGAGATAGAAAGGATTTCATACTTTGATTTTATGATCCTAAAATATGGATTGTTCTATTTGTAGGACAATGTCACTATTAAATTATATAACCATTTAACCTACCTATATACAAAAAATCAGATGGTTAGGGTTCCGTTTTAGGGTTCTGTAATCAACAAAACTTGGTCGAATACGGTACCCTAAAACGGAACCCTAACCAGCAGATTTTTTGTATATTGGTAGGTTAATTCATAGTTATATAATTTAAGAGTAACATTGTCCTATGAATGGAACAATCAATATTTTAGGACCATGAAATCAAAGTATGAAATCCATTCTATCTCTGTTAGCTACGACTTTCAAGATTTTTCGCAGATAAAATATATGTTGTTCGTCTTATCAAAATGAAGCTACTCACAAAAAATTAGCTTGAAAGTAATCAAAACAAAATTTGTTCTAGGGCTCCCGCTACTATTGAGAAACACTAGACTTAGGTCGGTTTCACCGCTTCCTGATAAGGCTATCCACCACTTAACTTGACACATAGACTATGGAGAATCTGTCAAATAAACCTATCGGGCACCTTATCAGGAAGCGGTGAAACAGGCCCTTAATCTAGAAAAGTTTATTACACCTGAACACTAAATCTATTATTACACAGGTGTAATAAACCTTTTCCAGAATCAGTCTTTATTGAGTCAGGTATAATAAACCTTTTCCAGATTGAGTCTATCGTTCGCGGCGATCTCGCCGATGTTCACGGAGTTCTTGCCGAGGGAAACGAGAGACCGACTCCTGCTGTTGCTGGCGGCCTTCAGGCCGCTGTCAGTAGTCGTGACCGCCCTCGTGTCGTGGGCGTTGCTCCCCCGGAACATCCATCTCGCAGTGGCTGGATTCGGTAATACACTTACTTATACATGATGTGGGGTTGATTACGGCGAATCTCTTTTACTTTTAGACTTTTGACGGCCTCTGTGGCTCAGTTGTTGGGCTGTTGGTAGCTTAAGCGAGGGGTCGCGGGTTCGAATCTCGCCGACGGAATAAAAAGTTTTCATGGATGTGTATTAAATATGTGTAGGTATCATAATATTATAATAAAAATCTTAAGTATATTATGTATAGTATAAAAGTATTAAATATATTTCCGTTGTCTGGTACCCGTAACACATATCCTTGAGGGACTGACGGGTATCAGACAACGGTACTTAGCACGGGGCAAGACTGACATGGTGTGAAGCGTCCATAGATATTATTATTATTTTAGCCGTTACTAGAGGCAGCAGACATTCATTTATCCAGTGGGAAACTTACTTTTTTCCGGAATAAAAAGTATGCTATGTCCTGTCCCGGAACTCAAAGTATCAAAGTAATATCAATTTTATTAAAGTGGCATTAGCTGTTTAAGCGTGAAGGTAACTGGCAGATAGACAAAATTTCGTGACTTTTTAAATCTTGCTAAAACTTAGTTAATAGTCTCTTTACACCAAAAACAGGACAGAATGTGATAGCAATGCATAAAAGTAATCCAAGAATCAGGGGATAAAGTTATACGAGATCTGGTATGAGCCTCATTTTCTTTAGCATTATTCATATCTTTTTATACTATACTAGCGACCCGCCCCGGCGTCGCACGGATATAAAATATATAGCCACTGAAAAAATGATTAAATTCGATAGCCTATGATCCTTCACGTGGTCCCTACTTCTTATCTGTGCCAAATAACATAAAAATTGCTTCAGTAGTTCGCGAGATAAGCCCTTTCAAATGATTTCCCCCGTTTTTCCACATTCATCTATTAGTCTTAGCGTGATAAAATATAGCCTATAGCCTTCCTCAATAAATGGGCTATCTAACACTGAAAGAATTTTTCAAATCGGACCAGTAGTTCCTGAGATTAGCGCGTTCAAATTAGCCCTTTCAAATAATTTTCCCCGTTTTCTCCACATTTTCCTCTATTTCTTCGCTCCTATTAGTCTTAGCGTGATAAAATATAGCCTATAACCTTCCTCGATAAATAGGCTATCTAACATTGAAAGAATCATCAAAATCCGTTTCGTAGTTTTAAAGATTAAAGGGAACAAAGGGACATGAGGGAAAAAATCGACTTTGTTTTATAATAAGTATATAGATTCAGGAACTGTTTCTCGTCTTGGAAAAACGGTCAATTTTATTCGTTAAGGATTGCACAAACCTACGCGACAAAAGCGACTGCGAAGAGGTAGCGTCTACCGCGCGGCGGACGCTGCCCATGTAATCTTATGGCGCTGTGCACACCTGCACGACCGCGACGCGGGATGTTCGCGTCGGCAAGCGGAACGTGCGCGTCAAGTTGTTAGACGCGTGTTTTGAAGTGTACATAACTAGACTTCTTTTTTAAAACCTTTTTTTATATTATTTTCTACAACTCTTAAGTTTATGATTTTTTGATTTGTATACGTTTTGATAGATTGTGTCATGATATTAACGTTTGACGGTTCGCACCGTAGTCGGGCACATAAACTTATAATATACTGTCGTATAGACCACCTGACAACCCGAAAATGCGTGACCATTTTTGATCTGTCAATGTGTGCGTGTGCTAGTGATGTATATTGTACTATCGATAGTATAGTATTTTGCTATCGATAGTATAGTCCGTTCGAGTTATTTTACCTGAGTTTCTATAAGAAATAAATAATATGCA
Organism: Lysandra bellargus; assembly: GCA_905333045.1. NCBI lineage: Eukaryota > Metazoa > Arthropoda > Insecta > Lepidoptera > Lycaenidae > Lysandra > Lysandra bellargus. The sequence goes on from HG995357.1 coordinate 8,495,428, forward strand.
ACTTTGACAGATTTGTATTTCAAATTAAGTATTATAAATTTTAATTGGCAAAAAAGGTAACGATTGAAAAGTAGATACACATTTTCGTTTGGAATGATTTTTCTATCGTCGGATATGTTATGACATGAGGTTCTTAAAGGGCTAAATAATATACACATAACACGTTATAAAGTTACTTATTTATTTCTTAGGTAAAATCTATATGGTAAATCAGCCCTTACATTGAAAGTTTACGTTGAAAGTAAACAACACACATAGTGTATTATATTTTATTCTTAAATTAATCACATATCATAAAATATCATACTTAATACTTTTTATTACAATTATTTTAACCGACTTCCAAAAAGGAGGAGGTTAGACTTTCTGCGGTGGATATATTTTTTATGTATGTTCAACGATTACTCCGCCGTTTGTGAACCGATTTTCAAAATTTTTCTTTTGTTGTACATTGTATTGTTCCGAGTAGGTACCATGTTCACAAAAGTGGTAGTCTGGTGATGGAAACCATGAGAAATCGAGGTGACTCCTTGATATTCAAATGGGAACATGTAGTTATTTTGGATTTATATGATGTATTTTGATTATATGCTACCAAAAAGTAAGGTTTTTCCCCATGGTATACCACGATTCTGAAGGTGCTGAACAGAACTCCGGATTCCTTATACATACATGTTTAGGAGTTTGAGCGTTGTTTAAAGAACCAAAAGCATAAGCTACTATGCTAATTACATTAATCATCATCATCATCATCGCTACACCATGCATCATAACATTATGATCCTATTATTGGTACTTTTCATAGTCTTGCCGGTGATCAGACTTAGTAAAGTCAGTAAATCTTTTAAAGGTCAATGTATACGCCTTTACAATAGAATCCCAGAAAACGTTCAAAATCTTTATTTTATTAAGAAATAAAGCAATTTTGATTTTGATTTTTTAAAACACCAACTGTAAGTTTAGAAAACCTTAAGGACAGCTAAAAAGAGCAAAGTTATTATTTTTAAACAAAAAATTAAAACCGACTTCCAAGGTAAAGACAATAGTAATATTATACTTAAACGAACTAAAGTGTAAGTGAAAAGTATTAAATAATCCTTATTCTGTACTCAGTATTTCTGTTCTCAATCTTCATAATTTTGAAGTCGGTACCAGTCCTATTAATAAGTTTAAAAGTTGCAGTTATACCTATTCTGTCAGAGAACTGTCTATTATATTATTGAAAGCTGCATTCAATGGGTGTTTGCACACTGCACGATAACGACACGACACGATACCACAGAATAGAGGGCCACCGCACATATTATACAATTTCAAGTTGGCCGACTATCGTACAAGCTGACTATCGTACTAATTCTAATATTACACTTAGTATTGAATGCACCCAAAATATTCTCCTTTCTTTTCGCCTTCGTTTTATTAGTGCCACAATAAAAGCGTGCTTTTTACGCATTTTAACACGCACGTCGCTAGGCTAGCAACACCGTTACCAAATAAATCTAAAAGTCTGCGGCTGGCAGCGTACACGATGAAGTTGTCCAATTATATTGTGACACTACGCAATTTGGTTTGTACGATAGTCGGCCAACTTGAAATTGTATTATATGTGCGGTGGCCCTTATCTATTCTGTGGTATCGTGTCGTGTCGTTACCGTCGCAGTGTGAAAACACCCAATGAGTATCAGATACAAGTGACTGATCTGTGAAACCTTGATTTTATACTAGGTATGTCAAAAGATTATTATTATTTAAAAATAATCGTTAAAATAAGATAATATGTCCTTTTCAAGGTGATAAATATATAAAGGTAAGTAAATGATTTTTATTTTGGTTTTATGTTATTGTAAAATATCGATAAGCATATCGATAAATTTGATTCAAGCACTAGCGTATATGTAAAAAATTTTGATGAAAAATTTTTCTTCAAAATTTGTGTAATATAAGAACAATAATACCTTTAGTTACGCAAAATATGAAAGTAAAAGGGAGGATTCACAATATTTTATTTGAAATAGAGAACTAAAGACAGAATATAGCAAAAATAAACACATCGTAGCAATTAGGACATGAAGATTAATTACCTGTGAAATGTATATTTTTCAGGATTATTCTTATGATTTACACTGCAATCACTCACAGAACAAGTTACTATTTTTATATGTAATAGTATTTGATGAAAATAATAAATGATTTAAACAATAAATTGCAAATACCGAAAGGGCATAAAAACGATTGACGACTTTTGACGACCTGTCAAATAAAAGTGGTTACAATTTACATTAGACTGCCGCTCTCTTTTCATCTTGTTATAATTCCATAAAGGATTTTCTTCTCCCTCGCACTCTTTGTCGGTCTTTAGCATTATAAGTTTATGGTCGCGCAGGTGTGCACGGCCAGTTTCGCGTTGCAGACGCTCCCGTATCGCGTACCGCGTCCCCTGTCACTGACGCTTAGGTTTGTTTTAAGCTTTACTCATACGTTCAAACACATCAAAATCACTAATTTAAAACGGCACTTTCAATTTTGGTCACGATTATATCTGTCACGTGGCTCGACCTGGCGTTAGTATCGTTCTAACGACCGTTCTTCTCTATTTTACTTCTAACATAGCCTTTATGTCCACGACATAAGGAGTACTTTGGAGGTGATATAACTTAGAACGGTGTCTAACGAGACCGCTTAACGCCTTCGCAGAATTAGATTCCGAATCTCCCTGGACCAAGTCTTGGCGTTTGTTACGAATCTAGAAACGTCTAGAGGCTTCTAGCATAGCCGCAATTGTTACACGTGGCTATAAATACTAATAAATGTGAATGTCTATCTGACACTTTACGGTTCAAGCCAATGATATTATATAAAAAACTCAAAGCAGATATGTTACTACCGCGCGCGTTGTGAAGACTCAAATACGACCCAATGGGGTCGTCTATTATTTAGTGTGTCTCTTTTATGTAAATGGCATTTCGTGTCTTTTGTTTCACTTATCTGTCAAAATCCAATTTCGAATTTGAAATTTGTTCGGAAGAGATTTAAGCCGGATAACTATGAACGTAACAGATGATGTAGAATATAATTGGTCCAAGCGCGACGTTTTAATGCCTAAGCCGCTGAACCAACATCGTATTACCTGAGTAAAAAGAAGTGTCATCAAGATATTTTTGATCCCGGAAATAAGGACGACTAGGGAATTTGAATTAAAGGCTGGCAATGTAGATATATGCGACCCCTAGTGTTGCGAGTGTCTATGAGCGACGGTAATAGTTTTTTATCAGGCGATTTATTTACTCATTTGTTACATAAAAATATGTAAAGAAACATGTTGGTCCAAGCTAATTGGACTACCTATATGTAATTCTTGACCTAAGATTTGCTTCGTTAATGAGAGTGCTTGTCTTAAAGTTTTTACGTTTACTTTTAATTTTTAACGCCCTCATAATTAACTTACCTTAATTTATCTTACAACGTTTATTCTAGATAACCAATTAAAGAAGAAAAAAGGAAGTTCGCATTATTCCCTAAAGATTTGGTCAAAAATATTAACAGTGGGTTAAGATATTATGACTGTACATTCTTGTCTGTCAAGCGACTTTTCTTGATAAACTGTTTACAGGCAAAACATTGTATACGTTATAATTAAACAATATGTTTATACAGTGTAGATCTTTTTATTAATAAGAGTATATTTGCAATAGTATATTAGTAGTAGTAAATATAAGTAATATTATATCGTACGGGAATAACTATGCTAACAACGTATCAACGTACAAATTTTCAAATGATGTTTTGTGTCGTACGCAGTTTGAACTTTGGTGATTATTTCCTAAAATGCATTATTGTTTTCAGAGCTCCACGCGTGGAACATCTATCTATACGTGTGTTCTGTGTGGAGTCTTATAGCCGTGGTTCTGTACTATCAGCTGCCTGAAAGTCCCAAGTTCCTGTTATCTCACGGCCAGGAGAGCCGAGCCTTAGAGGTCTTACGGACGATTTACACGACGAATACGGGCGAGAGTGGGGAAAACTTCCCTGTAAGTATCTTTGAGGTCATCTTAAACATGGATATCAGTTGGTTCGATTCGTATAATAATGTCTTCTATGCTTCAGTAACGATTAATTTAAACCAAACCAGTATTTTCAGCTGTAATTTTATGGTGCTCAAGTGTGTGCAGATAGGATGGCATTATCTCTTCCTTTAGTCTCATAGTCCAATGGGACGAAAGACCGATACGACTGGCGAGAGATCAGGCAAAAAGAACCAAATTTTGACCCATCTGATTACAATACCCGGCAATAAATATTGCACATCGACCTTTGGAAAGAGACAATCGGCTAATTTCGGTTTCATAGAGCGTTATCTTTGTAGCACACAACTATTTGACATTATGTCAGTCGTTGTTCAAATTCAATAGAGTGCAGTCGCGTCCAGTTCAAAATATATATCTAGAGTTGTTAACACACCTAAATTTGCTACAGTTGTAATTTTCCAAAAGAATTTTAAATACGTAAACATAATTTGAACACCCTTTTTTATTTTATTTTACCCGAACCTAAAGCCATAACTTATAGAAAATTTGGTGTATTTTATACAAAGAATAATAAAGTTGTCAAAAGAAGCAAACCATAATTGTTTTAACAGCTCCTAATATATACCGGACTTTTTGTATTTCGTGCGTAAGAGATAACGCTCTACAAAACCGAAATTAGCCGACTGTCACTTTCCAAAGGTCGATGTGCAATATTTATCGCCGGGTAGTGTATTTTTCTTGAGGTCATCAACTTACTATGTACCATCGAGGAAATTGATTGCTAGGCAGTTGACAGACCAACGTCATATGTTCGGATCATGGCAATTCAATGTTAGGGCTGGTTTACACGTAACCCTTTAACCGTCGAGCTAAAATCAATTGTCGTGCCTCTAGCGCCGGCACCAATCGAAAAATTTATACCTACAACAAATAGTGATGTGCAATACTTCTCTTTTTCGATGTCGATAATTTATTTCTTAATTTATAATTTATATAAAGTATAAACTGATATCTAGTGTTTGAATCCATAATGCTGTTAGTAAATTATACAGCGCTGGCAAAAACATTAGATAAAAACAGCTTGAATAGTGAAGTGACATAATTCCCGATATTTGTCATTACATTTCAAATAATATTAATTTCATAGTTTCCACGGATTAAATAATTGAGTTTTTTAAATATATAACCCACTACAAATATAGATTTTCAATAGTAGATCGATATCCCATCCCCTTTACACGCATACAATTTCATCTAAATGTCGTAGCAGATAGACAGATAGGAAAGCGTTACTTTGTAATTTATTGTGATTTTATTTCTAATTTAAGTATTCACTACAATCACATTTATCGAAAACATCATCATAAGCACAACACTAGTGGAAAATTCTAGAAGGCGGCACTCGATTATGACCTCAGAAGCGGTCGCCTTTTTCCGACCGTGGCGCAGGGTGTGCTGACAACATTCGTTTCTAAACATGCAGGCTAAGGATGGGAATCGTCAATTCAATCACTGAAATTTTTATACTATATTTATTATAAATTAAGTAAAACAAACACGTTTATTTGTTCAGTAACCATTTCTTTATTTGTTTTATAATAAATTAGTTAGTAAAAACAGAAATGTTTTTATTTATGTGGATTTTTGTATCAGTAAATCATTGATTATGTCCCGTCCCTACTGTCGGATTTTTCCTATTCGGGCGTTGGACATCAATACACCTTTCTGAGAATATTTTCGGTAATTTATTTAACTTTAGACATTATTTTTAGGTCTTCTAATTAAGAAACTGAAGTGTAATCAATTGTAAATGGTTACTTCGTTAACTATTTACCAAGTATAAACATTATTTTAATATAATACAGTGCTATCAAACAAAACACCTTGGCGAAATGGGCACGAAAATATTTGTCGGATTGTTTCGACCTTGGCGGCTAAAGGGTTAAGTAGATAAGTAGTTAACTAAATTTTAAGTTACTTATTGCATGTAAACACAAAATTTAGTAGCAAGTAGTAAGTTAAATTTAGTTAAGTACTAAACGAGGAAATTAGAATTTTGACTATTTTCTGATAAGTTGGCAGGCGGCTTGTCACTTGACAAATTTCGGGTAGGCACTTCAAATTAAGTTAAAATTTAGTTACTACTTATCTACTTAATACGTGTAAACCAGCCATTAATTGTGATTTGTCGTCTGAGTTTGACTACGTAGGTTTCCCATCTGCCTAGGAATCAACTTCTCTGATAGTACAAACTAAACTTTGTCGTTTTACGTTTGTAAGCTTATAAGAGGTAATATTATGAGAACATAATCAGTTAGAATCCATACTAAACCGACGAATTTGCCCCAAATTGTTTAACAAATTAATGTGTACTACTCCTTACTAAAAAGCTTAGTTTATGTTTTAGTATTTTAATTTTTATTTCATTTAGTTAGAATCTAGACTCGAATAATCTGGTTTATACTTAATGGCAAGATGTGTCGTTGCATTTTATAGACTCTGAATCCGTCTAAGATGTCGTAAACTGTGACTGAAAATGCGCTGGGTTCATTTCAGACTATCAGGCGATCGTCAAAGCAGAAGCACAGTCGAATAACTTCCTTCACTGTAGTTTATAGCTCGCTTACTCACATACTTTCACATACTTTTGTTCTTATAAAAGTTTGAGAATAAATACTTACTGAAAAATGTATGGAATATAACATCTAAATCATTTCTGATAATATATTCCAAAGATTTTTCATAAAAAAGTGTTTCACCGGTCACTATCATGGTTACTGTAAAGAAGAGAAAGATTGAGCATTAAATTCGTAAATATAGTACTCAGCATTTACTATATTTCAGGAATTTGTGATAAGCGTGACTTTTGTGGTACACTTTACAGAAAAACTATCACGCCTATTGATTTGTGCTTTAACATGGTAATTTTTATTATTTATAATATGTAGATGTGTTATCATCGGCCAGTCAAGGTTTGGTTACTAATAAAATATAAAAAAACTGCTTTAAAGATTTTTTTAAAATAATTATATTAATATTAGATATTTAGCAAGCCCTCACAATTATTAAGCTCGGCTTTTAGTTAGTTTTACATAGCGGCACGGTCGAGGGCTGATGACAAGGTCAAAATTAGCTAATTTTGTTAATAAAGTAAAGAAATAACGGTAAGAAATAAGTGTTTCCAAAATTTCAACTTTTGTATTTTTTTTTGTTATGCACCTTCAAAGTTGGATATTCAAGTCGAATTTTTATTCAATTAAATTTCTTAATATTTGTATACCATTCGATAACTTATGTAATTTAAAGCAACTTTTGTTATGCAACCACTTTCATAAACGCAATAATTAATATAGCTATCGAACAAAGCTCTCCCGCGATGCCTACAACTTTAACAAGTAACTCTAACGTAGAGATCAACTACGGTAACATGGCGCGCCCCTCCAAAATTCAAAACATTTGAAGTGCGTTGTCAAAACGTTTGAAGTGCGTTGTCTTGCGCGGTAGGCTAGTTATGATTAGTTGACCAACAAATCTTGGTAATAAGTGACAGTGACAGTAATTGTATGAATCGTTTCGGGCAGGTCTATTTTATGAGATGTTTGAATTGTCATATCTTGGTGAATTTTTAAGCTATCAGAGTCATTCTTTCAGCGATATTTTTATTTTTGAAAGGTCTTTCATACAATTACCAATAAGAAAAATAAATAATCATCATGCCTTTCGCGGCGTAGCCACCAAGCCGCGCGTAGGTACGGGCGAACGCATATAAGTCGAACTTTATATCAACAGTTTCGATACAAGACTGTCACGTTTATCACATAAACCTGTCTGAAATCGGTAGTCAAAAAACAATATTTTTCTCACCTCCGGGCCGAAAACGTCAACTTTCTTCTGGCTGCGCTTACCGATGTTGCCGTTTTCCGCCTCCGTCAATGAGAAAAATAGTATACGCACCATGGGCAGTAAATAAGAAAGCCTCAACAAATTACATGTGATCCGAAACATTTCTTATTTTCCTGCCCTAGGTGCGCAATGTACTATTTATTTATTTAATTTATAATTTATTGTGCACACGAAACATTGCATAATTACAGTTTACACAGAAGATGACACAATTCACGAATGACCTGCTTATTTCTAAAAAGAAATCTCTATATCAGCCTTATTTGTTTGCAGATTAGTTCATTGACTACAACTAAAACGCCAGACCAGAGCGTCAAGCGGCGATTAGTAAGAGAGTTGTCTGAAGTGAAACAACTGTTACACGGACCGTTACTGTGCAGATTGTTATTGTTCACCATGATTACGTTCGTCTGTTTGTCCTCGTGAGTATTTTTACACTGGTTGTTATTTATAAATTTTATTATTGTAGATAAATGTACTAATTATTATAAAATACTAGATGTTCCGCGTGGCTTCGCCCGTGTAAATTAGATATTTCACAGACAAATTAGTCCATAATAATTGGCAAAGTGCGAGTCGGACTCGCTCACGAAGGGTTCCGTACCACTACAGAGCAAAAATAGGCTAAAAATTTTATTTTTTGTATGGGAGCCCCCCTTAATTATTTAATTTATTTAAATTTTATTATTAATTATTAAAGTACAAATACAATAAAGTATTTTGTGAACATTTCAATTGCCTATGTGCAGCCGTTATTGATTAAGAGCAAAAAATAGCAAAAAATCACGTTTGTTGTATGGAAGCCCCCTCAAATATTTAATTTATTTTGTTTTTAGTTTTGTTGTTATAGCGGCAACAAATATACACAATCTGTGAAAATTTCAGAAGTCTAGCTATAGCGGTTCTTGAGTTACAGCCTGGTGACAGACAGACGGACAAACGGACAGACGGACAGACATCGAAGTCTTAGTAATAGGGTGCCGCTTTCACCCTTTGGGTACAGAACCCTAAAATTACCTATGATCCTTCACGTGGTCTACTTCCTTATATGTGCCAAATAACAGAAAAATTGCTCCACTAGTTCGTGAGATAAGTTCTTTAAATAATTTGCCCCGTTTTTCACATTTTCCTCTATTTATTCGCTCTAATTAATTTTAGCGCGATAAAATATAGCCTATAATAGCCTTCCTCGATAAATGGGCTATCTAACACCGAAAGAATTTTACAAGTCGGACCAGTAGTTCCTGAGATTAGCGCGTTCAAATAAGCCCTTTCAGATGATTTCCCCCGTTTTTTCCACATTTTCCTCTATTTCTTCGCTCCTATTAGTCTTAGCGTCATAAAATATAGCCTATAGCCTTCCTCGATAAATGGGCTATCTAACACTGAAAGAATTTTTCAAATCGGACCAGTCGTTGCTGAGATTAGCGCGTTCAAACAAACAAACAAACTAACTCTTCCCAATTATAATATTAACCTTCCTTGATAAATGGGCTATCTAACACTGAAAGAATTTTTCAAATCGGACCAGTAGTTCCTGAGATTAGCGCGTTCAAACAAACAAACAAACTCTTCCGAATAATAATATTAGTATAGATATATAGATAAAATAGGTTGAGGGTAGTTTGTTTGCTTAATTTAATAAATCAGTCTTGGCCTAACGCTCGTATTTGATTTACGTGTCCAATCTCCATGACATGACAATGACAGAAATTATTACGTATGTATAGGTTAGAACTGAGGGCTCTATACATTAAGAAACACAGCCATGTTTGCTCATCAATGTCCCTAGGGCGTAAGGACTTTCGTGAACCATAAGTTCTTCTAAAAATAAGTTTAAGTGTTAAAAGGTATATGAACCTAAAATACCGCCTAGCCAGGCTTTTAGGGAGAACAGGGAAAAAAGGAATCACAATATTAATATACCTTTAAAAATAACTCGATTGCCCCAACGATATCAAAATACTAATACGTTCCAATTCTATGGATTGCCCTGCAGAAGGCCGATCGACCCAATCGGACTGATCACAGTCCGACCTGACAGAACTCGTGGTCACATGACAATCTATAAACCAATATTATTATATTGAATGTTTATCTTGTTTCTCGTCAAAGTTACATGACATAATTTGTCGCTTTGATTTCAAAGACATAAATTCCCTTCCTTATTATCTTATTCACGAAAAGTTTACAAGGAAAATATTTGTGGAATAACATGTTTTGGTATTATTATGAGTCTGTTGCTATTTGCGACATATTATTAAAAACTTCCTGAGTTCTGACCTATTTATTATATTTTTAGTAATATTATAAACGCAAAAGTGTCTCTGGCCGTCTGTTACCTCTTTACGCTCAAACCACTAAACCAATTTTGCTGAAATTTGGTATGGAACTACTTTGAGTCCCGGGAAAGGACATAGGATACTTTTAATCCCGGAAAAATGTACAGTTCTCTCGCGATAAATAAATTTTGGCACAACCGAGTTGTGGACTTAATCTATTATAATACATAAATAACATTGTATAGATAAAAGGTTTGTTTACATCCATTATGCACCAAATTTCGATGAAATTTGGCACAGATATGTTATACCAACTTTTAATAAATTTATTATAACTGTTTTTTTTTTCAGATTCATGTCTTTAAGATTGTGGTATCCTCAGCTGTCCACAACCATAGAGAACTACCATTGGGAGCATGATGAGGCAGCGGGCTTCTGCGAAATGTTACAGTATAGAAAACAAAAAGCTAACATCACAATATTAGCAAACCATACTGTTCAAACCGATATTTGTATACCGGTAAGTTATTTTCAGTTATGCAGTGATCAGTTTTTGAACTGTAGTATACATGTCTCCGCATCAAAAACTATTAAGAGCGCGACTAACCCAAATAATCAAACATCGTTCTTCTCTCTTCACACTCACGCCCGTCTTTCATATGCCAGGTGAAAAAGGACGACGCGGATTCATCGCCAAATTAGTTTTTTCTCAATAACTCGATAAACACACAACATTTAAAAAATCCGCTAGGTCGAATTCTCAATGATAGAATTTTATAAAATGTGTTAAAATTTTAACTTAGTTTAATGCACGGTTATGACAATAAATGAAAAATTCGTGAAAGTTAGATGCATCTTTGTGATTTTTTTCTATCGAGAAAATTTTAAGATATCGTGTTTTTGCTCAGATTGAATTCTTGGAAATGTAATGTAGTATCTAATTTTTAAAAATTAAACAATTCGGGGCTTCTTTTCAAGTGTAAAAATGAATTATAGAATCGAAAATGTTGGGTCAGTCGCCCCCTTAACGTCCTTTCGCGTCTTTCAAAGTATCTCTGTAACAAATTTTATCTAAGGGCCAACCAACACGTGCCACAACCACACCAGGTGCTCGGGCATATCGACGGGTGAAAGCAGAAGTGGCGTAACTTGAAAAATCCAACTTTACAGGAGAGCCAAAAAACTTTTTAAAAAATTCATAACTTCTATATTTACTAAGGTAGAAACTTAAAAATTGGAACGTATTTAAATTAACCTAAGACCTATACGATGAGTTTGTTAAAATTTTTCTAAAGTTGATATTTCATTGATTTTTAACAAGTTACGACAAAAAATATTTCTATTTTACGCAGCAGAAATGTTGTATCTTTGAGAGGAAATGTATAGATAACTTAAAAAAGCATAATTTTTTGAGCGACGGATCTGTCGTATCTCAAATATAACAGGCCCTTACGCATTTCATTTCGCCGTATCTTGTTTACTTAATTAAATTGCCTTACAACTTTTGGTTCAAGTGCAAAATCGGCGACAGACGTTGTGAAAATGAAATGCTGTATCTTAAACTAAATGAATTGTTTGTTTTAAAAGAATGTCATTATAACAAATTAAAAGAAATAATATGACTATTTACTATTATTTGTTTATAACATAAGAAAATAAAGGAATGGAAATTTGTTTTATTAATCATTAATCAACGTTGAAATATAAAATCACTATAATAAAATGAAAATTAATGTAATAAAACATTTATTTCTCTTGTTTTTTCTACTTTATAAAGGTTTAAGCCCTAATATTGTATTCATGCTCATGAATTGAAAGTTATTCTTTTTATTTTATAAGATATGGGGGCAAACGATCACAAGGGTCATCTGATTGAAAGTAACTACCGTTGCTCATGGACACTAGCAACATGAGAAGGGCTGCTGGTGCGTTGCCGGCCTTATCCGGTACTAATACGCTATCTTTTTAAAGGTTTGCAGGTCGTATAGGTCTGAAAATATTGCTGGTGATAGTTCATTCCACAATTTTACAGTACGCGGCAGAAAGTTACGTGAAAATCGCACGGTGGAAGACTGCCACTCATCAAGGTGATGAGGATGGTATATTTTTCGCGTGGAACGATGGCAAAAAATTGCAGGAGGTATGATTCTGAACAATCCCTCAGTTTTTATACATCATGAAGCCGATAGAGGATGCAGAGTGAAGCTACATCTCGGCGTATTTTCAAGGAGTCCAGCCTGTTTGAAACACTATGGCAGTCAACAATGCGAGCGGCCCTTCATTGTATACGATCCAAAGGGAGTAGTTGGTATTTGGCGCCCCTGCCTCTGGGCATGAGAAGAGTATTCCATATGAGGCCGAACCTGCGCCTTGCAGAGTTATGTATAGTCGTTGGTCCGGACTGAAATACTGTCTCGCTCTGTTAAGGACGCCAAGCTTTTTCGAGGCTAACTTGGCCTCACCCTCTAGATGACATCAGAACTGGACTTCGCTTGATATGTTTACGCCAAGTATTTCAATGCTGGGGGAGAATGTTAAAGGGGTGCCCTGAAAACGAGGAGAATATGAACGAATATGACCATTGGTGACTTCTTAGTGGTGAACGCGCAGACTTATGTATTGGTGGGGTTGAATTGGAATAAGTAACGTCTACCCCATTCAGAGACTTTCTCCTGTGAATTCTCTATTTTAGACACAAGTTCGTTCCGACTCTATATCTAGAAAAATATCAGAGAAGCCGGTATATAGGGCAGCGTACTGTACCGCATATGTATGTATCCGCATAGCAATAAATGCCGTTGCTCTGTAACATGATCTGCTAAGAAACTTGTGACCCATTTGCATAAATTCTCGGGGAGCCCATATGATGGAAGCTTTGATAGCAGCGCCTTGTGCCAAACCCGATCAAAGGCCTTTGCAATGTCCAAACTATCAGCCAGTGCCTCTCCCTTCGACTCAATCGCCTGAGCCCAATGACGAGTTAGGTACGCCAAGAGATCACCAGCCAAGCGACTCTTTCGGAATCCGTACTGTTTGTCCCTGGCCGCCCAAGTATCGAAAAAGCTGGGTATTGATTATGGATTCCATAATCTTCGAGCTGACGGAGGTTATAGCGATTGGTCTGTAGCTGGAAGGATTTGAGCGGTCACCTTTTTACACCAAGGCTGTCTTCTAAGAAGCCGGGACAATGCCAGAAGAGTAGAAGAACTGAAAAAGACGCGTTAAGACCGGAGCCAACTCTGGAGAGCACTTTTTTAACACAATAGGAGGGATTCCGTCAGGCATCTCTGCTTTTGGATATCAAGGGAACGCAGGACTGAGCGCTGATGAAACTCCGACATGATGCTCGTGCATCGTGGTATGGTCGGCGTTTTCTATCCCTCGTCATCTAGGGTCGAGCTTGACGCAAAGAGCTTGCCCAGAAGATCGGTTTTGTATTTTGTATCGTGGGCTAGCGATCCATTTTCTACTTGTAGGGATGGTAGCTTGCATGAAATTGCCTTCAATAGCTTTGGCCAGAGACCATGTACGGGTTCCCGGAAGGAGTCTCGAGTCTCTCACAGACAGAGACATCTCTCTCTCTTGAAGGACGTAGAGGCAAGGTTGTACTCCATTTTATATTATGTGTGTGTCCACGCATAGACCCGAAGGAGCTCAATATTTATTAACAACAACAATTATAGCTCAACAATATTTTTTATTGAACCATCAATAAAAAAATATATTAGCAAAACATAAAAAAATGAGTCGATAATCGATATTGTTAACAGAAAATATACGGGCTTTTATCTTTACAAACATGTAAAATCAACAAAATATGTATACAAGAATGAGTGTGTAGATGTCCAGAGCAATGCTCAGGGGAAAAAAAATATACGTGGACACATACATGCAACATTTCACTATACGTCTTTAAGCTTCATTTAAGAATAAGCGTGTTCAGTTCCATTCAGAATAAACGTGCATTGATACACACAAACACGTTTTCTCAAATCGACGCTAACAATCTACTAAAAGGCGTTAAGAACGGCTTATATGGTGCGTCAGCGAAGGTGTCATACAGGGGCAGGAGGGAGATGAAATGGCGTTACTTATCTCTGTACTCATTACTTAAGTATATTAATTGGTTGTAAGTATAGGTTTAAGAATAAAATTATGTGTTTGAAATGTAATAACTTTCTCATACCTATAAAATTAGTATGAAATAAATTGTCGTATCTTTGTAAATGTTGTATTTTAGGCGACAAAAATGTCGTAACTCATTTAAATCAAACTAGAGAATTAAAAAACCTGTGTCGTATCTTTTTCTAATTTCTCACGCATTGTCGTATCTATCTTTTATTCAAAAATTGCAGTTTTTCGTGTAGTTACGACAAATTTTTTTAAGGTCTGTGCTAAAAGGTGGTAAAAATCCATGGTCGTATCTTTACTAGAATTTATCGTAGAAAGACGAGATATAGACCATTCGACGCAGAATTTTTTTTTATACAACAATCAATTAAAAAGTGATTTTGGCCAAAATTCAAGTTACGCCACTTCCGCTTTCACCCGTCGATATATTATTTCGTATTGTAAATAAACTGGAACATTCACACGTACGGCGTACCACATTTAGCAGTCGTTGTCGGCCACTTGTCTGATACCGACCACATCGCAACCACAACGTTGCAATGATGCAACGACAGTGCGCGCACACCGCCTGCGCTCCCCCCCCCCCGCCTCTCCCCACTCCGTTTCATTCACTTTCGTACGTAACCACATCGCAACCACTGGCGACAACCACGTCGGCATTTTGTCGATACCACAACGCAACTACAAAAAGCTGCAGCGACATCATTCACACGTAACCACTGCTCGACGACATATTTTTGTCGCTGCCGCGATGTCGTGTGGTTGTCGTACGTGTGGGTTGGCCCTAAATCGGATAGACTAACAGCAGCAGCAGTCGCATTGTAATCAAATTACGTTGAATTTATAGTTATAATTTCTAACTTTTGGTTTACGGAAAAACGATTAACGATTACTGTACGGTAAGAATATTTTCAAAGATTTTAAATGTTTCAAAGAAATCATCTTTAAATGCCAGAAAGAATTAAAATACTCTATTTCCGCTGGTATTAAAAGAATGATAAAAAAGATGATGAAACTTACTCTCTCTTACAATAACAAAGTCAAAAACCAAGCAACCATGACTGGCCAAGATTTTACCCGGAGTAATCAAATAAGCCGCATCTTTGGTTAGACCCTTTTGACGTTAAAAATATAACGTTATCAATTTGACCCGTGTAAGTGTAATATTTTCAGAACTGCCCAGTTTTCATACATGTTAGTCCGTTTAAGCAAATTTCCCAAATTTAGAAAGTGTTTATGTTTGTGTTCGCTGTATCTCCGGAACCACGTCCCATTTAAGTAATTCTTTTTTAAATACTAGCTGGTATTGTTCAATTTAGTTAATGCTGCAAGTTTCATCAAAATCGGTTTAGTAGTTTTTGAGATCCAAGGAAATTTTAAGTACTTTTACTTAATTTCAAAGTTTTTTTTTTTTTTTTTAATACAACTTTGTTCTTTTCAGCAAGTCAGCGGCAAGGAGACTTATTTAAATGCCATACTAATGGGATTCACATCGCTAATATTTCTTGGAATATCAGTGTTTCTAGTGGAATATATTGGTCAGAAACTTTTGATGTTTATATCCCTGATATTAAGCGCAGTATGCTCCATATCTTTATATTGGACGAACTCTTCAATACAAATCGCTATACTTTTTTCGGCCACCTGCAGTTTTCTTCAACTAACGTTAAGTCTTAAAGACAGTATCTTCGTCCGAGTTTTTCCGACAACATTAAGGTAATCTATCTTTTTCTTTAAGCTGTATTTCCTTAAACCTTTTGTAGTTTTACCTCCCTATAGATGATCGTGTTATAAAGCTATATTTAGAACTACTAGATTAGTATGTTACATACAATAATATTCATTTCTTGTTCGTTCAAAACTAAAGTCTAATTATTGTACGGACACGAGTTCTCTTTTGGATATTATATTTTTGATAATAATTATTATGTAAATAGTTCACATTACACATTTAACCAAGATCCAAGATGTTTCTAATCCAGTCAAAATAAGCATGTGGTTTGATTTATAGTGAAAAACAAATAGTTGTTGTATCAAGTACTGCAAGATTCAATGTTAAGTATGATTGGCCGTATAAGAACATGTACCCTTACTCCATCTTGTATTTCAATTCCCATCTATGAAGAGGTTTTATTGGTAGTTTTAACACTGACTCAACTCAACCTTTTTTATTTTTCAGAGCACTCGCAATATCCATAGACGTAATGGTAGGTCGGGTTGGATCACTGCTGGGCAACATTGTATTCCCCGTACTACTCGAAATGAAGTGTATGGCTCCTTTCATAACGGTTTCTACCGCAACCTTATGTAAGTAAACTAAAGGCCAGTTTTCACTAAGCGAAATGACCACAGTACATGGAATAATATTGAGCTAACTGTGACAATTATAGGGAACTAGATGATGCCCGTGCAACTCCGTTGCGCCAAAATTAGTTTATCGCGCAGGAACCGTACATTTTTCCGGGATAAAAGTATCATATGTCCTTTCCCGGGACTCAAGGTATCTCCATGCCAAATTTCAGCAAAATCGGTTCAGCGGTTTGGCGTGAAGAGGTAACAGACAGATAGACACACTTTCGGATTTATAATATTAGTATCGATATATTACAAAAACACACAGTAAACAATCCGACCGATTTCCGACATACCTATTGTTTCACATATCGTAATATTAATGGAAACCTTGTCAAACTTCGAACAAACTTTTTGTTTACTGTCTATGCTCGTGCTGCCTCTAGCATGGAAACATTGAAGTAACAATCTATACTTCCATACTTAATATTATAAATGCGAAAGTGTGTCTGTCTGTCTGTTACCTTTTCACGCCTAAACCGCTAAACCGATTTTGCTGAAATTTGGCATGGAGATACCTTGAGTCCCGGGAAAGGACATAGGATACTTTTATCCCAGAAAAATGTACGATAAACTAATTTTGGTGCAACGGAGTTG
Organism: Lysandra bellargus; assembly: GCA_905333045.1. Classification (NCBI taxonomy): domain Eukaryota; kingdom Metazoa; phylum Arthropoda; class Insecta; order Lepidoptera; family Lycaenidae; genus Lysandra; species Lysandra bellargus. The sequence goes on from HG995357.1 coordinate 8,512,718, forward strand.
CGGGCATCATCTAGTATATCCTATAATATATTGACGAAACTTCAAAGATGAGGATGAGGAAATTACTTAAACGATTGCCTGCATCGTGTAACAAAATAATTATGACTTTCAACGATTATGACGCATTGCATACGAAAGCGCATAATGTGGACATAGCTATCTTCTTTCATTCAACTTTCGTTTTTCGTTTTGGCGCATTCAATAATGCGTAAACGAACGCAATGCCAACATTGTCATTTTTGGAGTTTTGGATACGGTCAGAGGGCGTCGCGTCGCGGGCATGCCTCACGTGCGCTGTTGACTGCGCTATAACGCATGCCCTTGACGAACAGAAAAAGGCACAGTGTGGACAAAGCTATTGTCTCACTGCGCTTGCCTACGCAGCGAAACGCTTTGTCATTGCAACGTTTCGTTTCGGTGTACAGTGACCTCAATTTTAAGTAAAATTGAGTTGTCCAACAAGTTATATAACTCTTTTGTTGTTAGCACTGATCCTACACCTCGCTAACAATTTTCTACTGTAGTGTACTTGAAATATTTTAAGTTTTGTAAACAAGGAATATTCTAAAATTGACACTAACAAAACAAGACTTGAAATCCTCGAGCATGAATTGTTAATTTCTAGTAATGATAACATTATTTTTTTGCTTACAGGCGTTGCAGGTCTCACCTATTTTCTCCGAAATCCAAAAAGAACAGATGTAGAAAAATAAACAAGCCACCCTTTAAGTAAACAAAAGTGATTGAATTTTTCTAATAATTTGATTGTTTCATTTATTACAATATCTGTTATTGTAGAGGAGGGGAGGGTGCTATTTTTGTAGTCACTCGAGCGTCATGGAGATATAGTAGGTTTTTTACATTAGGTAAAACTTATAAAAAAGAGCGTTTTTTATTTTAGCGGTGGGTTCAGAAACTGCGGCCATTTTAAAGTTTTGAAAAAGAAAATATATTCTGGAAATTGCCTATTTCGGTCAGTTATTATTATATTTTAGACAACAAGGACTAAATCATTTAGTTTAGTTCAAAATAAAATATCTGCGAAGCTTAGTCAGGTAAATATGCAAAGGTTTATTTTTTATATTTTAAAATGTCCCTAGAGGCTTACCTTACCTTTGAATCGTCAGCGCTTTTTATGGAAGCTTCTTTGGGGTATACTTAACTATCTTAATCTGACAGATCCGATGACATTTCAATATTTTAAAAAAATTAACCCACCACGTGAGAAATCTGATTTCTATACCATGATAACTACACACATGTCGGAAGCCTATAAAAGCTTAATCTGACACGCTCGAGCTACTCCCGAAATCCCTTCTTCCCCTCCCCTACTATTACATGTTAATATCAATAAAATATGGCACTTCGTGCGCGAGTCCGTTGGCACTTGGCCGATTTTTAAACATACTCAAAATGATGCCGCTGTTTTGGAAGAATAGTGTATTATTACCAAATACTACAAAATTGAATTAAATGAAAGATGCCGAAAAACAAACACCCGATTTATTCGCTATTTAACAATTAATCGCGGTACGGACACAAAGTTAATCAGTAGACCCAAAAATAGCGAATGTCGAATTATATTTCAAAATTCGTCAATTTATAACACAAAATAATTAATAATAATTACGACTCTCACTTGACCATTTCTGTGTCGGAGCGGGGGTGCGCAGGAACATGGCGGCAACGCGTAGACAAATAGGCGATCGTTACGCATGCGGCCATATTTACGTGGGCGGAGCTAACGCAATGCGTAGTGTCATCCCCTAAAATCAGGTGATCGTGACGTCAGGTGGCGTGATTCTTAAGCTTCGTTTACATGCAAGTTGCAACTTGCCACGCAACTTGCACGACGACTCGCCACAGTACTAAAATTAGTTATTACTTTTTATAACATAAGATAGAGTCGATAATATTTATACAATCAAAATTATAACGTTTTTCTAGATAAATTATACCGTGATTGTAATTGTATTTTTCATATTGTAACTGTATCTGTATTATTGGACTCGATTTCAGATAAAAAGCAACTCGAAAACGCATTTTTTTTTAATCAGATACCTATTGACTTAATCGAAACGAGCCTACAGAACCTAATATTTTTGTGAGTACTTAGTGTTTTTTACCTATCATCTCTCTATAATCCACTAGTTACTAATTACCTAGATTATAAATTACTTACAGTTACTAATTACCTAGATTATAATCCAGTAACTAGTTACTAATTACCTAGATTATAAAGTGACATAGTGATTTATCAACGCACAGCCCAAACCACTGAACGAATCGGACTGAAATTTGGCACGCACGTTTTTGAGGTAGGCGTCCGCTAAGAAAGGATTTTGATCAATTTTACCCCCAAGGGAATGAAAGTTTGTATTAAACTTTGTCAATTTTAAACCAATCGGGCTGAGACTTTGATACCTAATTAATAATAATACTTCTTAATGCAAGCTAAGCCGCGATCAAAAGCTAGTTGACTAATATAGACGCTGATGCGTCTGAACAAAACATGTGCTAAATTTCAAAAGTGTATGGATTTATATTTGTGTTTGCATCTCCGAAACTACAGTCTGTACACTGGTCCAATTTAGGTTATTCTTTTTTGTTGTACTAAATATTCTTTAAATAATTGAATTCTACAAGTTTCATCAAAATTGGTCCATTAGTTCTGAGATACAGAATTTTAATTCTTTGTAACGCTTAATTTTGAAGTAGGTTTTTGTTTTTTAAATACTATTTTGATTGATGCTTTATTGGGTATATTTTCATGCTTTACGATTATGCTACTGGAAAATCAAGCAGAAGATAGAATGTATCACATCTTTTACGACCTGAAAACAACTTTTTAGATGCGGAAGATTTTAGCTGATCTTCTACAGCTATTATTCAGGTGACAGCGTTAAGGATCCGCCGATGTAATTATAAATGATGACTATTATTCAGATTCTAATCATAGTGACCTAAATAGTCAGACACGCGCAAAGCAATTTAATAGAAATAACTTTGCTGAAAACATCGATCCCATGTTTCCAGTTGCGACTTAACTTTCAAGTTCAAATCAAATAAGTACCTAAAAATACAAATGCAAAAAAGTATCATAATAAAGACGACAAACAAATTGTTAAACATGATTATTAACTTCATCATATGCTCAATGAATTAGGAAGGGATCAAAAAGAAGGCAAAAACTATACCCACATTTTCTTATCCTGTTAAGTTTATGTGCTATAATTTTACTATTTATGCTATTAAAACTAAAGATATAAATATTAAACTGTTTAGTATGGCATGACGGCGAAGCTAAACGTAGAGAGATATAGAAATTGGTACCTGTGTACTAAAATTGAGGAATTGTTCGGAATCATACCTCCTGCAACTTTTTGCCATGTTCCACGCAAAAAATATACGATCCTCATTACCTTGATGAGTGGCAGTCTTCCGCCGTGCGTTTTTCGCGTACCCGTTGTTTCGCGCACTGTAAAAATCTGGAACGTACCATCTCCAGCACTATTTCCAGACTAATACGACCTGCAAACCTTCTAGAAAGAACGTATTCCCTCTTAAAAGGCTGGCTGAAACTCTTCTAATTTTGCGAGTGTTAAGAGCCCGGGTAACCCTCGAAATTCTCATACATTCGTAATACCAAAATCATTTTGTCATACGAAAATATTTAACATGTTTGAGTTATTTTTCAGTATAAAATAGTAATTACCTAGGTTCCTGAACAAAAATTAACTTCAAAATATTTAAACACTAAAAATTTTTTTTTGTGTATAATTTTTTTTTTACTAAATTTAGTACTAAATATTTAAACACTAAAAAATAGAGTAAAACACTAAAAAATATATAAATAAATAGTAAATTTACTACAAAATATTTCAACTCTAAAAAATATTGTTTAGTATTAAAATATTTTGTAGTAAATTTACTATTTATTTATATATTTTTTAGTGTTTTACTCTATTTTTTAGTGTTTAAATATTTAGTACTAAATTTAGTAAAAAAAAATTATACACAAAAAAAAAAAATTTTAGTGTTTAAATATTTTGAAGTTAATTTTTGTTCAGGAACCTAGGTAATTACTATTTTATACTGAAAAATAACTCAAACATGTTAAATATTTTCGTATGACAAAATGATTTTGGTATTACGAATGTATGAGAATTTCGAGGGTTACCCGGGCTCTTAAGGGCGACGGTAGTTGCTTTGAAATGAGTGTAACAGTGTTCACTCTGTCAAAGCTGTTCACTGCGTAGAGCGTCAAATCTAAAGAAGCCTCAAATCTGGTGCGATCTGTATACCTGATCAATACACACAGAACTCTATACCTGATCAATACACACAGATAATACAAAGTGCGCAGAAGACTGTTAGCCGGCCTATAAAGTATAATATGAACTGACCCTTGCTGATTATTACTACCAAAAGTTTAGCAACTGCTATTGGCAGGAATAGAATGTGAGTCAATAACAGTATTTTAAAAAAGTTATTCCACTTTTTTGAGTGAATTAACTTTTTAAGATATTTAAGATAAAATAGAGACTAGAATAATTATAAATTCTATTTTGTGTTTATAGTTCTGATAAAGGCTGTATTGTTAAATTATACTTATAACTTTTTGAATTTTTCTGTTTTATTTCGGATTTTTCATGATTCTATCTACAACAATTACTTACTCGCGTGAGCTAATTATAAAGATGCTAAACTTTCGTATTTTTAGGATTCCGTACCCAAAGGAAAAGAAACGGGACCCTATTACTAAGACTTCGATAACTGTTCGTCCGTTTGTCTGTCTCCAGGCGGTATTCCAAAAATCTCTATATTATCTAGACTTCTGATTTTTTTACAGATTGTGTATTTCTGTTACCGTTATAACAACAAATACTAAAAATAAAATTATATTTCAGAGACTTCCCATACAACAAACGCGTTTTTGACCTTTTTTGTTTGATATTAGCAATGGTAACAAGTAGGCAACTAGGCACTTATATTACACACAAATTTTCACTCCAGTTACAGTAATTATGCGTACCTAAACAATTATTGACATTAAAATAAAATGAATAAGAGGAAAATATACGAAATACGAAAAATACCATTTTTTAACCTATTTTCGCTCTGCTTGGTAGATTATTTCATATTTTTTCTAATTTGAGTTTGTTCATTACTTGCTGTAAAACCAGTTAATACTATATTTTTCCATAAACCATGTTACATATAGTAATCATTTTTGTAAAAGAACGACCAAATTGGTATTGTAACGCTACTGATTTAAAATGAAGTGTTAAGATGTCACATCCCAAAAAGTAACAGTATCACTAAGAAAAATAAAATGAATATTTTGTATTATTTTGTAATACACCATTGTTATTAAAAATACCCTTATTTTTTTCAACATTTTTTTTATTATGAGCCAGTAATCTTCATAAGTTCGTCTATGTTATTTTGTTATAAAGGCCAGTATTCACTTTGATTAGTGCAAGTGCAAGTGACTAGTAATTGAGGCAGTGGAGTACACCTGTGTAGTGCAAGTAGTGTCCAATTCTTGTTTAGTGGCTCTTTAGTAATTTAATTTAGTAAATTCAGTAGTAACTGTCAACACGAGTGTCCAAGTTTCAAAAATAAAACTGCCATTTTGACATGTTCTTCATTTTTAATATTGGTTTTATTAAAAACGAGCTTTTGCCCGCGGCTTCGCTGAGGTTAAGAAGTATTATTATGTATACAAACTTTGATCCCCTATTTTCACCCCTTGGAGGTAGAATTGATCAAAATCCTTTCTTAGCGGATGCCTACGTTATAACATCTACCTGCATGCCAAATTTCAGCCCGATCGGTCCAGTGGTTTGGGCTGTGCGTTGATAGATCAACATGTCAGTCAGTCACCTTTGAGTTTTATATATAAAGACTATTTGACCATGAAGTATTTTTATATGTCCTTTCCCAGGACTCAAAGTATCTACATGCCAAATTTCAGCAAAATCGGTTCTGACTTCTGAGGTATAAACGTGAAGAGGTAACAGACAGACAGACACACATTTATGATATTATTAGTATATTAGTAAGTAATAAGTATGGATTAGTATAGAAGTAATTGAAAGTCCTTTTGTACTTTTAATAGGTATATATAATAATGATATACTTTAATTATCTATGGACGCTTCACACGGCACACCACGGCAGTCTGGCCCATAAAGTTAATATACCTAGCGCAATAATAGTAACAATCTTGAGCTGTCAAACAAAACCAAAATTGGTTTTCATCTGTCACGCACTTGCACTCGCAAAAAATAGAACACGCTTTTAATCACGTTACTACGCAGCCGACTAGTCACTTGTACTAATCAGTCGCTGTCCACACTTACTTTCTACTAATCACTCATCACCAGTACTAGTCACCTGCACTTAATCACTAATCAAAGTGAATACAGAACTGATCACGTTACTACGCAGCCGGCTAATCACTTGCACTAAACAGTCACTGTCCACACTTACTTTTCCTAATAACTAATTACCTGCCCTAATCACTTGCACTTATTACTAATGAAAGTGAATACGGGCCTTAAGTCTGAGACCAAGTAGTCATTTTCAATATTTAAGTATAGCAACAAATACCTTGGCGATGCATATTGCATTTCATAATCCCGTAATTTCTCCTCGAATATTAGTTATAATAGTTATAATTTTTAATTCACTCGTATGTACCCCCATAATTTCTGCCTCTTTAATGATACTTGTAACGTATATTTACGCAAACTATCATTATAATATTATAACCACAAAACACCGGATAATTGACTTTGACGTGTGACTGAATGGTGTTGTTTAGTCAAAAGGCTAGCTGTTTGATTGAATGGCTTTTTAACCAGTCGACTGCGACATATACAAAACAACGGTTGCTGGGTCCGTTAGTGTCACTATAGTATTCTTGGTATAGCCACGAGCAAAAAGTCTATAATTTCATAATCCTTATTCCGTGTAAAACTTTCAACATTTTTTCCGAAACATTTCGCTCGCTCCACATCTAAATTATACTCCAACAGTATATTAGCATACCGTAACAACGTAGAATTATTCATATTATTGTTTGGTTTTCATTGTTTTCGCATAAAACTCCGAATACGATTCTGAGATGTGTATAAAATTGGGGAAATAGCAAAACAATATATTTTCAACAGTTTGCTATTCAAGATGGCGCATAATAAAAGAGAGCACTACTACTGTATTCCTTACAAAATAGTAGACAAAACATTTTAAATCTAATAAAAGAATATGACCTTGTTCCGACAAGGCAAAATGATCTCTAAATATCTGTACCCAATATATTATGTTACTAACCAATCACATTGTCTAAAATATAATCCCAGCAAAAACATTTCATGTAAAAGTTACCTCGACGACCACAAAAGGTTTGCCCTGTGAAAAATGTAGAGCCAAACTTCTGAATCGACGCGGCCTAACTCTATCGATCCTAACTAAGTACAACAAACAACATTCTAAATATCAGTAAGTATGTATGGCTTCGCTATTTCACAATCGTCATCGTAGAGATAAGGCGAATATATTTTAGTTTCTGATCTGAAGTAAGTAACGAAATAGCCAAGCCATACATACTTACTGATATGTAGAATTTGTTGTAGTTAGGATCGATAGAGTTAGGCCGCGTCGATTCAGAAGTTTGGCTCTACATTTTTCACAGGGCAAACCTTTTGTGGTCGTCGAGGTAACTTTTACATGAAATGTTTTTTGGTGGGATTTCAGTCCTTTTTGTAAGTTGCTAGGCAGTCTTTTTAGCGCTTTTTAAATTTTTTATTGAGTGGTTTTTACATTTTAGTTAATGTCCATCCCGTGTAAACTTTCATGTTCTTATTTATAAAATTGGTAAAGGTCTCATTTAAATTTCCATTACCCCCTACTAAACTTATTTTACGGCGTATAACCAAATTTCGGCGTATTTCAGGTATCAATAAAATATAAAGTATTAGACCTATTCAATGAAGACTTTGCACGTTTAATAACTCTATTATTGACATTATATCCTGAGAATATAAACTATCTGGCACATCGGAAACCAACTCTATGAGAGTCAACTTCCACTCACCCCCATTTTAAGGGATGAGGGACGAAAAATTCAAGTTTATGAATTTTTTTGTTGGTTGTATACTAAACTAAGATTGCATACCAAATTTCAGCTTTCTAGCACTTCAAGAAGTAGCCAAACATTTTGATGACCATCAGTGTGTCAGTGACGAAATCGGTGTATTTTGGATATCAATAAAATCTAAAGTATAAAAGCTATTCAATTGAGACTTTGTATGCTTAATAAGTCTATTGATGACATTATATTCTGAAAATATGAACTATCTACTACAACGGAAACCAATTCTATGAAGGTTCAAAAAAACGGCGAAACACTTCGAGAAAAGGTACTGTAGTGCCCTTGCGCTTCGCTTGGCTCGTCTCGGCGATGATCTCGGCGGAGATCTGGTCTAGCTCCAACCTAGTCTTAGTTCTATCAAACGGCAAAATAGTATTCTAATTGACTATAATTTACGAACGACCAATACAATAAGTGAATTGCAACCCAACTATAATATACATTGGCTTTGCATTTTATGATAATAATACATAGTTGACGCCCGCAAAAATTAGTTTATCGCGAACTGTGAGAAAAGAACAGTGAGAACCATAGATTTTTCCTGGATAAAACTATCTTAATATTATGTTCTTTCCCGGGACTCAAAGTACATATACCAAATATTAGAAAAATCAGTTCAGCTGCTTGCGCGTAAAGAGCTGGTAACAGACAGACATACGGACAGACATACAGACAGATACACTTTCGCTGTATTACTAGTATGGTATAAACTGTATAAGTTCTATTCTTGTGACATCAAACTGTGCGCTTTTTCCCATCTAAGATGATGTATTCTAAGACCTTTATTAATAAATCGCTCTCATACTGCGACTCAATAACAGCCTTGACCAATTCGCTCTCAACGTCTTGAGATCATACTTAATACTTCAGTCGGAATTTCCAGGAATTGCTATTGTATTCTATTGTTGTCGCGATCACCGGTGCTCGCGCGGGGCCTGAAGGATTGTATTGTTATATTGATATCAATAGCGTGTAGCACTTATGGCAAGGTGTTATCAGATTGAATAAACAGCCTCTCAAGAATCAAGTCTCAACAGTTTGATAGCAAAGTTTAATTATGAATTTATGAGTTTCGTTTATTAATGCATTCGTACTCAGTTGAAACGTCTTTAGGTTACTGCATGATGTCTTGACTAAAATAGCGTTCCAATAATAACGAAGAATAATGGAAATATGTTTTGTTAAGCAACTCTCGAGTCTCGAGAACTGAACCGATTTTGTTTATTCTTTTTTTTTGGTGGGGGGAAAGTTATTAATGAAGAAAAAATGATACAATTACGTGGAAAATAAGAAAATTCAAACATACATTTCATAGCTAAATGTTTGACGCTTTTGATAATTTAAATTTAATAATAATAACTGTTAAGATGTGACAACGCTTTCGGGTCCGCTAGTTTAGTAAATATATCACTTTATATACTAAACTAGCGGAGATCTTGAGTATAATCTTAGCTGTAAGATCGGTTTAATAGTAGGGGCCTTAGACAATTAGTCGGGAACTGTGACTGCAGTAACTGGGACAGCAATTCGGACAATCGATACAGTCAATACGTACCGATCATAGCTGACAGGTACGAGTGCTGAACTCGCCTAAATTAAGTTCCTAAACAAAGTTAGTCCTAGTCAGAGAGATTTAACGATCACTTTACTCTATTTTAATGAAGACTAGCGACCCGCCCTGGCGTCGTACGGGCATAAAATATATAGCCACTGAAAAAATGATTAAAATCGATAGCCTATATGATCCTTTACGTGGTCTACTTCTTATCCGTGCCAAATAACATAAAAATTGCTCCAGTATTTCGCAAGATAAGCCATTTCAAATAATTTCCCCCTTTTTTCCACATTCTCCTATTAGTCTTAGCGTGATAAAATAAAGCCTATATAGCCTTCCTCAATAAATGGGCTATCGGCTATTTAACACTGAAATAATTTTTCAAATCGGACCAGTAGTTCCTGAGGTTAGCGCGTTCAAGTTAGCCCTTTCAAATAATTTTCCTCGTTTTTTCCACATCTCTATTTCTTCGCCCCTATTAGTCTTAGCGTGATAAAATATAGCCTATAGCCTTCCTCGATAAATGGGCTATCTAACATTGAAAGAATCATCAAAATCCGTTGCGTAGTACTAAAGATTAAAGGGAACAAATGTACATGAGGGAAAAAAAGCATTGATGGAAAAAAGTGACTTTGTTTTATAATATGTATAGATTTTGACGTAAACTCCTCACATTTTCTGTCAAACTTTTCACTAGACAAAAATGTCTATGAGTGCGGCAGTTATTTAAGGCTGTCACAGACAGAGCAGGTAATGTAAAGATGTATATTATAGCACGATACATCTTTCTATAGAAATCGTACACAACAGCTATAATGTAAAAATATACATTATAGCTGTTGTGTGTGGTCTCCTGACGATTTATATAGATGTATCGAGATGTATCGTGCTATAATATACATCTTTACATTACCTGCTCTGTCTGTGACAACCTTTACTGAATATAATTTAGAAAACACTTGTTTTAATTTTTTATTTATTTAATAAGGCATGACCTGATGCCATTGATTTGACATAGCCCGACAAAATAACATCTGTCCAAAATCTGCCTTTGAATAGAAACGTAAAGATCGGAGCAGAGGGCGCTCCAAGCACATATTACAGTAAATAATCCGACGTGTTGCACACGTCATATTACACTTTTAACAGAAACGTCGAACATAACATTTTGTTACCAACACCAGCATAGACAGTAAATAGTAAATACTGTCTATGCTGGTGTTGCCACTAGCGTGACAACGTCACGTTGCAGTATTATTTTCCATTAATATCTCTCTTGGTAAAGATACTATCAAAATAATCTTTCCTTTTAGCTACGTAGTAATAAAAACTTAGCGATTCTCCGGGCGCTGAATATTTAATATCCAATCAATTGATAGGATATTGTGTGAGGTGGGCTTTATCGACGAATAAAGCACGCCTCACACATTATACAAAATACTTATTTTATCATCTGCCGCAGAAGGTAATGAATATATAATAGCAATCTGTATGAAGATATTAAAAAATATTGGATATTAAAAATACAGTTTTTGTTTTCACAGAGTGGTTTCAGTTTCAAAAAAGTTTCAATCCTAAATGAGGATTCTGAAGCAGATTTTGGTTGTTAACAGTCGTTAAAACAAAAACTCTGCCCGAACGTGTGAAATACTTGCAGAACTTATTTTCGTATAATATGTGCGGGCTCTACACTCGCGGCGCTAATTGCGGCCGCGATTCGCGCCGTGAACACGATTCGAACAAATACGAAGCCGCGAAGCGCAAATACGATGCCGCGAAACCCTCCACACTCGCGGCTCGCGGCCTTCGCGGGCTTTCGCACCGCGCGAGTGTGGAGCCGGCTTACTGCGGGCTCTACACTCGCGGCCAGAAATGAATGCCTCCAATGATTTGTCATTCAACATATTTTTTTAGGATCATCATGAATCATGATCAAATAATAATTGAATTCATACTATCACTTAAAACTTAAGGCAATAACAAAAATAATGTTATACGTATAATATAGACGCTTCGCATCAAATTATGTAAGGGGACTTATAGACAACGAAAATACTATGGGGCGTTCCACGCCAAGCGGACAGGAAAAAAAAGTCGATGTCTCCGATTTTGATAATATTTGGATATGTTATACCTGCACATGTTATGATTACGTGTGCCAAATAATTTTGTAATATAATTGCTAGATTAAGAATGATGGGACTTTAAAACGCGATTTTTCTATTCGGCACTCAGTGCTTCAAAGCCGATTATAGATTGAAAAAATTATATATTTGAATAATCAAATCACTGAACTTGTTACTCCATTTAATGAGCTTTTTAACCGCATTTTTGAAAACAAAAACATTTTTTTTTCTTTGAAAAAAGTGCAAATCAGTTTTTTTTTTCTTGATTTTCTCAAAGATTTTTTTTGATATTTTTTAAGTTTTTTGCGTAAATAGCTGATATTCTGTAGAACATCCCTGCATAACTTATATAATGGGCCGGGAAGTGGATTAGGAGCTAGACTGAAAATACTTCCGAAGGGTGGCGTCCAACGCCATACTTAACTGTACTAAGGGCAGAAATCGCTAAGTAGTTGCCGTAGAAACTCACGTAGAAATTCAAGATAAGTTTCTGTGGCACGGCGCCGTACGGCACCGTGCCGTGGTTTTTTACGACGCGCGTCCGATACGGCGCCGTACGACGCCGTACGACGTCGTGCCGTGTTTTTTAACCCCCGACAAAAAAAGGGGTGTTATAAGTTTAACGTGTCTATCTGTCTATGTGTCTGTCTGTGTGTCTGTCTGTGGCATCGTAGCATCCAAACGGGTGGACCGATTTCGATCTAGTTTTATTTGTTTGAAAACTGACTTAATCGAGAGTGCTCTTAGCTATAGTTCATCATCATCAGCCTGCTCAGTGCTGGAAGATCGCGGTTCATTTGGTTCGTGAAGGGGCGATTAGCAACTTGCAGTCGTTTGGTGGGCTTTATATTTTGCTTTCTAGTTCGTGACATTTATGAATTTATACACATTAATGGAAAGTTGACCTGGTGCTGCAGCATCACCTGGTAATCAATAGGATACCCAATTCCTCACCAACTTAGAGCAGAGGTTTCATGTTTGGGCTCATTTTAATTGCGACAACTAGTAAGACGGAGATAAACAGTAAATATTTGCATACTAACGCTGCAGCATCACCTGAATTTTATAGGAGCTGAGCTCCATAAAATGAAACCAAAGTGGATGTTTGGACTCATATTGACGGCCTCATCCAAAAGGACATTACTAGATGGTATTCATTGGGATTTGGATAGAATATGATCCTGTTGATAGCAATTATTCTGCACTATAACCAACACACGTTTAAAAAAGCATGAAATAAAATTAAGTTAAGAAATTTAAAAAAAACCCCCGCCAAACAACTTTAAAAAGTAATGAAATAATATATTTTACTGAATTCCTAAGTGTAAAGTGATATTTTAGTCCGTAATTGTTGTCAAGGCGCGTCGGGGGACCGCCAATGTAGATGTTTGATTTCACATTTAAACATTATAGTATAAGGGTCAGTTTACAGAGATCCGAATCGAGACATTCAGTGACATGGCGATACAAAATGCAAAAGACGCTGTTGGCGGTCCTCCGACATACCGGGACACAAAAATTAAATTTCTTAATTTAATTTTTGTGTCCCGGCTCTAAGTGTCTAAATACACCAGGCCAATGTTACGCGGCGTAAATTCTGTATGAGTGTGTCTTCGGGAATTTAGAATACATTGCGGGCGTAATCATGCGGAATTTACGCCGCGTACCTTCGGCCTAGTGTGTTTAGACACTTAAGACGACGCCTTGATAATTTGGCTGTAGCGATGCCGATTTTTCTCAGCAATGACTAAAGCTAAGAAACTAAAGTTCATTGTCAGTATTCATCATGTCTCTGTCTTTGAATTGCCCATAGCATAACACGATTGGACAACTTTTATAACACAGAATTATCAATCGAAAATACCTCTGTAAAAAAAGGGATTCCTATTTTTCCAACAGAGGAGAGTTATTTAAGGTTCCAAAATTTGTACATAAATTGGTTGAAGCATACACTTTAATATGTGCATAGCTTATATGAAATGTATTTATGGTTTTTAAATTACGCGACAAAAACCATTTTGTCACTTACGTCCTATCCATTTTTGCTGTTCCATTGCTTGTTTTCTATGAGAGGCCGGCCCGGCCTCTCATAGAAAACAAGCAATCTAAAACATATCCAACACGGTTTCTTACTTTAACGCGGCGTCACCTTAAAAGACATTTATAGTGGAGGCAGTGAAGGTTTCACCTCCGATTTCGTTGAACCTCCATAGATTTTCATGAAAATTGGTAAGTAGGTGGAGGATACCCTAAGAAACAAAAGTGACATAGTGCCAACTTGCGCTTTTGCCCTGGGGGTGGATGCCAGCCCTTCTCGGGGGGTGTTTTTTTTTTAAAAATCCGCTGTGGATTTTTTTTGTATGTTCAATGATTACTCCGCCGTTTGTGAACCGATTTTCGAAATATTTGTTTTGTTGTATTAGGTTTCACTCCAATTTGGTACCATGTTCACAAAAGTGGTGACCTGGTGATGGGATCCATGAGTGATCGAGGGAACTTCTCAAAATTTATATTGAAACATATGGTGATTTTGGTTTTATGAGAAGCATCCTAAGCATATGCTACAAAAACGCAAGATTTCGCACCGAGGTATACCATGGTTCCGAAGATACTAAGAGAACTCCGGATTCCTTATAGATACAAGTTTTAGGGCTTAGGCGCTGTTTTAAGAACTGAAAGCATATGCTACTATGCAAATTACATTCATCATCATCATCATCATTACCACATTAGGGTCACCGATGTCACCAAAATTGAACAAAACAAATTCATCCTTAAGTCCAGAGCATAAGGCACACATTTGACATTACTTCTGAGAATTAAGCTGCTTCGATAATTAATACAAGTAACATGCATGTCTCACAACAACACATGAAAACAACCTAATTTCAACCTTCTGCATTGTGCTTAGCGTTCATAGTACAATAACTGTCTGCCATCTCGCTTGCTATAATCTGCTAGGGCTGTCAAGCGAGCGGCGCGGCGGCGCGGCGCGAGGCCGGGTACCAGACAGGGCGGCGTATTTACAAAGGCTATACCGTTTGAGTCACGAGCCAAACTCTAATAGATGAGCTTTTGTTTATGCATATTACTCGACAATACCTATTCTATCTCAGTAAAGAAATTGACTCAAATAGATTAGCTTTTTGCCTTGATATTTTCAAATAAAAATGCACTTACAAAACCTAGTCGAGTAGAGGCTCACCGTCATAATGTTTGTTTATCGCGAGCGTGCCATACTCGTACAGCATACTTTTAAATAAGACTGACTGTTACCAACTACGTTTAAATTGTAAAAATACTAAACTAATCGTGATAAAAATGATTATCTGCGTTTTGTATTTTACATTAGAGGTACCTAACTACGCTAGAAAAAATATTATAGTTTTCTTAGCTATGAATGATCAGACAGATCAAAGACCAATCATTTATCTAAGATAGTTTTATAATTATATTTTGTACTCTCAACAAGTGTGTAGTTATGTACATACCTGTTTCTTACCTATTAATTAAAGTTCGTTAGTTAATTAAGTAGTATTTTTGTCACTTAAATACAGAATAGAAACGAGTAAGTAATTTCATTACTGTAGCATTAAAATAATAACAATTTTCATGTAACTATCCACCTACATATTTCTAAAGCTAACAATGACAATGTATATTTACCCAATGATATTATATAAAAAAAACTCAAAGCAGATATGTTACTACCGCGCGCGTTGTGAAGCCGTAAATACGGGCCAATTGACCCGTCTTTTATTTAGTCTGTCTCTTTTATGTAAATGGCATTTCGTATCTTTTGTTTCACTTATCTGTCAAATTTGACAATTGAATTTGAAAATTGGACGGTGTTATGTAATAACGGATTAAGCGACAAAATTTAAAAAAATGAGTTATGAATGCAGATCCATTCTAGATATCAATAACTATGTGTTCAGCTAATTTTGTGTTTAAAAGTCAATCCTAAGGCCTTATAATAAGGGGTGAATTAAGCGACATGTCAAAATGTGTTAGAAGTTTTGCACACATTAGTTACGTAATAACGAATTATGCGCCTAATGTCACTATTACAAAATACACAAACAGGAATTGAAAATGCATAAACGAATTATATCCACAAAAGTTGTAAATAATCCGTTTCAATTTATATTTATTAAAACGCAATAACGAACTAACCGCCTAAAATGGCAGATAATTCGTAAATGCATATTTCACCTACGCGTTCTTTCGCTTGATAAAGAATTAAGCGCCAATCTTAAGGCGACGCCTTGAAAATTTGGCTGCAGCGATGCCGATTTTTCTCAGCAATGACTAAAGCTAAGAAACTAAAGTTCATTGTCAGTATTAATCATGTCTTTGTCTTTGAATTGCCCATATGAAATGTATTTATGGTTTTTAAATTACGCGACAAAAACCATTTTGTCGCTTACGCCCTTTCCATTTTTTGCTGTTCCATTGCTTGTTTTCTATGAGAGGCCGGCCCGGCCTCTCATAGAAAACATGCAATCTAAAACATATCCAACACGGTTTCTTACTTTAACGCGGCGTCACCTTAAGGCGTTTGATTCGTTATTACAATTTACATTGCACGGGTTTTTAGGAGCGGGGCCGGGGGCGGCGCGGCTGGACTCCCAGTAGCTTGTCTAATGTAATGCCGGCATGTTATTGTTGTCATTTGTTGTTTATAATGTGAATTATTGAAAAAAGGAAGTATTTAATATGGATGGATTTAAGAAGAATACGCGTAGTTACCGTTTGATTGCTTCATTAAATAAGAATGATGCCATGCAAAATGATTCTTGGCGGGTATGTACAACTGATCATCTTTTTTATTACCTACTTTGGTTATGATGTCTAATTACTTCCATCGGATGTCATAAGATTAACCTTCTGTTTAATATTTTGTATATAAGTATACACAAAATGTTTAATCATAAATACAAAAAGTGTGACAGTAGATTTTTAAGAAAGGAATAGTCGATAACATTTTACCGGTATGATACTAAAAAGCGCGTGTCAGAAATGGCTTAGGCTTGCTAAATAAAAGTATTGTATAAATCATAAACACCAATAAATAAAACGTAGTTTATACGTATTGTAAATACGTAATACAATTATTCACTTAGCTTTTCTTCATTTCCAATTATTAAGCTGAAAGAACTGATATTACACAAAAGGCCAATAGCGTTTTAACCAAACAAATACTTATCTTATAACGATCTTTGTTCGAAGTACTCAGAGCCAATTCACATTGACAGGAGGCAGAGTGACGGCTTACGGCAAGACAGAGAGAGTGAGTCCCTTCCATCAGATAGCCCGCCTTAAATACTGCCATATCAAAAACAACCCCACCGCCAACATCACTCCACCCCACGTCTGACTACCAAGATTTGCATCTAATATCATAAATACAATGATTCATAGTTACAATCATCCTGAAAATCATTATAAATCAAGTATTTAATTATAACACTTTTATATTAATTTATTAACTGTACTATCTTTTGCAACAAAAGTATCATAACCGGAAACAACAATAATTATTGTCTGTTTAAAGATTAATTGACGTGTTCAAAAATAATGTTATAATATTATATTTGTTGTCCAAATATCATGAATTAATTATTAATAATAATTAGTTCAACTCACATGAATTATTGAAATATGACAAGCTAAATAACAAAACAATAAGACAAAACCATTGTTACCATTATACATCATGTTATTTATGACTATTATTGAAATAATAGTCATTTATATTCATCTATATTTTGAGTAAAGTGGGTCGTACCTCACACGGCCATTCTGACGGACACTTCATTCTCGAAGTGTTTTTAATAACTTTTCTGAAAAGGAAAAATCTAAGTTCTGGAAAGTAAAAGTCAAAGTCCAATTAGTCATCGGGCTGTCATGATCAATCCCATTACCTACTGCCATGTAATGTCCAAATTGATTCATCAGTCCGATTAGGCAGTACCATTTTTGTCAAACTCATGTTTCATCATCATCACAGTAGGCTAACCAGCACAGCATTTACATCTCTCACAAACTGTCGTGTTTTGTCCCACTACATAGTGTCCAGACAACACACCAGCTTCACGGCATTAACATACCTCACACGGCCAGTCACACCTGTCATGATAGATCCATCGTTAGAATCTTACACCAGGTTGACACCTCACAAGGAAATTAAATTATTCCTCTAAGAAAATATTAATTTATGTACCCAGAGCTCAGACCTAAAAGATCAAGTCGCCCAAAACAGACTATAGTCAAAATACTGAGGAATACCATCATTAGCAACTCATTTAAACCAAATGCAAATTTTAAAATAACTCATCAAAATATAACTTCACTTGACATTACAAAAACAGCTCGGTCATTCTGCCTCATTACCACAACTTATTGATACTGTATTTATTACTGTGTGATTATTATCAATTTGTTTTATCTATCAAACACCATCTCTGTCTAGACTTTGATACCAATATAAAAAGTAAGTTAAACGTGGTTAACCTTCGTAATTCGTATCACTTCCTTTCCAAGATACTTTGTCAACTTACTCCTAGCCTTCATCAAATACTTCAAGGCTAAAACTAGCCAAATCGGATTAGTGCCTCTCGAGTTTCAACAGTCTTACAGAATTATTGAAAATTCACTTTTAATTAAATAGGTTTTATAACTTCTGAAAATTCTGAAAATTGTGCCATAACAAATCCATGGATAATATCCCTTTAGTAATTAATCTATAATAAAACAAAGTAAAACCCGTGTAAAACCAGTCGATTGTACTCATCGACCTGTAAAAGGCTTTTAACACAATGATTATTACAACAACCAGCAAGCTATACATACTCCTTTTCACAACTTTAATTATTTTTAAATTCGAACAGTAAAATTTGCATCTTTTACCCCAATAATTGCGAGATTTGTATATCGCCAATTATTTATTATAGCTCCATTAATTGTAATTAGTACCTATTGAAAATTACAATCCTGAAATGAAATTTTTGTTTGTCGAAGGCTTCTTGCCGACCATATTATAATGTCAGGAAAACTTATTTTCAATCATTGAAGCCCTTATCAAAACTGATAATCGAATTATATATATTTTTAAAATGTATGTTGTTCTCCTTTTCAATTATGGCTCCTTATCTAACTTGTAAATTCGAATTACGATGAATATCGCTTTGCAAAACAACATCAATTTTAAATGTACCCATATTAATTACTTCACAACAGTTTTCTCACCAAAGTATATTTTCTTTACAATGGATATACAAGTACAAACCCATGGTCTTATTTCCTAAAAACCTAGAAGTTGGAAACCACTCGAAACTTTGTTTTTTTTTTTTTTTTGGGG
Organism: Lysandra bellargus; assembly: GCA_905333045.1. Lineage (NCBI taxonomy): Eukaryota > Metazoa > Arthropoda > Insecta > Lepidoptera > Lycaenidae > Lysandra > Lysandra bellargus. The sequence goes on from HG995357.1 coordinate 8,531,923, forward strand.
ACCTATATTCGATTAAAATTTGGGTTCAACAACTCTCAATCTCATAAACATTATGAAGAAAATCTGAAAACCAGGTTAGGTTAACCTGACCCAAACCTAACCTAACCTAACCCAAACTTAACCCAAATCTTAAGTTAGATTTAACCTAAACCTAACTTAACCCTATAACCATTAAATGAAGAGAAGACCAACCTAGTATTGGGATGCAGATGGCTACTGCGCCGCCCCACCGGGTGGACTACCCATTTACACCTTCCACGGATCACACAGAGACGCCTAAACAACAACAACCCATTGGAAGAACATTATATGGACTAGAGTTGCTCTCACGGCCTTCCCAACCTCCAGCCCACAATATATAAAACAAGTGCCATAGCGTGGTTCTAGATGTCCCCCATAACCTTAGAGAAGCACAAATAATATTATGTTGGATATTCTATTGTTCAAAATTATTTTCTCTATTTTTGACAATACTGGTTTTCAAGTTTCCTTACTACACCTGATCTAACCAGAAATAATGTTCATTATTAGCAAAAAATTGTATTATTACAGTTATAGAAGGAATTATCAGTCTCTTTTTCTCTTTACATTTACTTGTGTGGGTAAACTGATTCAACTATACTTTAGAAGATGGGTCTCTAAATACAATCCGCTATTGTTTGAACGTTGTCTAATACAATCCGCGATCATGGCACTAAATAACTATAAAATTGTTAACACTATAAGGCCCATAAAATGTTAGGATTCGTCCTAAGATCTAGCTCCTTCACAACACATTACAGTACTAATATTCTGACATTGCTCCCTCGTGTAATATTTAAGCACTTATTCCAGTATAATATACTGTGTGGCACCCATACAAAACATATTATAATTATAATCTCATTTATTCAAAAATATCTATCAAGTTTTAACACTAAACAAAAACCTCTAAGGTGAACAATTATTGTGAAACACCACAATATACCTAACACTCTATACGTTACATAATAAATAATGTGTACCTGGATAAAATAGCACAGAATTATTATTAAATTCTTTTTATCCTTGTCTATAATACTAATGTTTTCCACCAACAAATGCAGATAAAATATATCAGCCTGTTTACTCAATGTAAAAGTAACTCTTTATCTGAACTGCTAAAATGAATAATTTCAGCGACAATTAAAATATTGGCTTATTCAGTAACAAGCAAAACAATAGTAAAGAAAAACTTTTTATTCACAAGTTTTTATCAGATTCTCAATTACTCCTATCATCACGGCAATTATTTTGACTAAATCCATGAATTACTCTTTCCTGTTTAAATATTCATTTTCCATAGCTTTCTAAACATTTTTTTTACGCCTTTTGATAAACTAAACAAATTAAACAAAATAAATACCACCAAAGTATTACGTACAACAACGTAATAATATTAGATCGTAGTAATACCGTACGACATCTATGGCATTCTATTTTTACGCAAATTTTTACAAACTACCCTCAGTACTTGTAATTATTTTTTTTCTTATTGGAAAATAAGTTATTTGTATTTGTAATTAAAAAGTAAATTACATATTATGTTATTTTTTGTGAAGTGATATTTTGTACCTTTATGATATTTTGTGCCAACTTAAATATTATCCATAATCTCGTACACACAATACGTTTACAGTTAGCGAATAAGTGTACAGTTTTTTTTTTGTTGGCAAATAAGTAATTTGTATTTGTACTAAGTAATTATTCATTACATTATTATTTGTGAAGTGTATAATAACTGTGCTAAGTTTATCACTTAATATACTATCCGCAAGCCCGTACAAACAGTACTCCACTCGCCAGTAATTGTGATTTCTCTCATGTTAGTGATTTATTGTCGTTTGTGAAAGGAAAAAAAAATTCTTGGACAATACAATATGTAAGTACATATTTTATATTATACAAATACTTTTTAAATGGTCTATGGCTATATTCTTAGAAATCTTGTAAGTTGTAAAAATAATTTTTCGGGAAGAATATTCTCAATAATTGACGAGAATGTAAGCAGCTTATTAACACCAATGACAGATCTATTAAAATTGCCAAATCATGATTTATATCGCATATTCCACACTACACAGTAGGTACACAAGTTAAAATAAACTTGAGCTTCCGTTAATGACATTGTCCGTTACAAAACAAAATCGTTTCACGAACATAATTATTTAGATTACGATTCAACGGAGTCGACTGTTTAAAACAAAATTATATATTTTTAAGCAGAACAAAGATTTTCACATACAATTTAAAAGTTCTGTAGTCTCCGTTTTCTATTTTCAAACCACGTTAAACAAGAGCCCTTCAGGGCCTTACCTGCCTTTTCAATCAATTGAATTAACCTTCACCTGATAAATTTAAAATCCACACCTCAATACTATACTTTAGCTCAACCGTCTTGTTTCTTTAGTTGGCATTTGGCATCGTTATTAGATTTAGATTTGATGTAACTGCCTCAATGTTGGGTTCGAAAATACATGTTAACCAGTTGGCATCCATTTTGTTCTCGCTTATTGTTGGGTTCAGAAAATTTTTAACCACTTGGCATCCATTTTGTTTTTACTGGAAGGAAAAAAATGCATTAAAATCCATCGGCGTAAGGGCCAGACCCAATTCTGATGTCAGAAATGGCTTAGGCTTGCTAAATAAAAGTATTGTATAAATCATAAACACCAATAAATAAAACGTAGTTTATACGTATTGTAAATACGTAATACAATTATTCACTTAGCTTTTCTTCATTTCCAATTATTAAGCTGAAAGAACTGATATTACACAAAAGGCCAATAGCGTTTTAACCAAACAAATACTTATCTTATAACGATCTTTGTTCGAAGTACTCAGAGCCAATTCACATTGACAGGAGGCAGAGTGACGGCTTACGGCAAGACAGAGAGAGTGAGTCCCTTCCATCAGACAGCCCGCCTTAAATACTGCCATATCAAAAACAACCCCACCGCCAACATCACTCCACCCCACGTCTGACTACCAAGATTTGCATCTAATATCATAAATACAATGATTCATAGTTACAATCATCCTGAAAATCATTATAAATCAAGTATTTAATTATAACACTTTTATATTAATTTATTAACTGTACTATCTTTTGCAACAAAAGTATCATAACCGGAAACAACAATAATTATTGTCTGTTTAAAGATTAATTGACGTGTTCAAAAATAATGTTATAATATTATATTTGTTGTCCAAATATCATGAATTAATTATTAATAATAATTAGTTCAACTCACATGAATTATTGAAATATGACAAGCTAAATAACAAAACAATAAGACAAAACCATTGTTACCATTATACATCATGTTATTTATGACTATTATTGAAATAATAGTCATTTATATTCATCTATATTTTGAGTAAAGTGGGTCGTACCTCACACGCGCGAAAATGTCTTCGTTAAGTATGAACCGAATAGGTTGTAACCACGTACGCATAGTATATTATTATATTTTTTGTGTATATTACAACCTTTATTTCAGTTCATACTTAACGAAGACATTTTCGCCCGCTTTTTAGTATCATACCGACGATTCCTAGCTAAAAAAGCCACAGTCACACTTTTACTGAGTCGCATTTAGTTCTAGGTTTTACTTACCAACTAATTAATTTTATGACATTTCTATTTAGGTATAAAATCAAACTCGAACATCAATAATAATTCTTAACTACCAATAAAACTCTTCGAGTTTGATTTTTTACCTGAACAGTACCTATATTGATGTTTCTATTAAATTTTAAGTATAAACAATAATAATTGCACTTTAAATACAGTCATTTATTTATTTCAGGAAACTTCAGTTGACTTCACTTCGAATGACGCAGTAAACCGTACACAAAATAAATATCATCAGCTACATAATGAGGTAAAAATTAAAAACGAAAACCCGTAGTTTACTTCACTCGATAAGTAAATATATTGCAATGACCATTTCTTGTTTTATATTTTTAGATAACCAAAGAATCTGACACTACTTACTATATTGTTTTACCTGAAGCTGAACCAAAAGAAGATAATGGACAAACCGTATTACTAGATATATCAAACGCAATACATTTTAGAAATATAACAACCGAAATTGAAGAAAATATAAGCACGTGTACCGAAGTAGATGACGCGTACCGAAATTTATTTCAAATAGAGAATAATGAGTTAAGCTCCAGGTATTTAAATTCTTTAGAGTTTAATAACACACTCAATGAAATTCAGGAATATAATACCTTATTAAATAAAAATCACGAACAAGAATCTCCACATGAAAATTCCAACAATGTTGAATGCTTTGTGCAAAAAAATATCAATGTTACAAACAACGATTTTTCTGAATGCACAATCAACGAATCTAGCCTTAACAGTAGCCCTAGTTTACTAAGCACTAATATTAATGTATCTCAAGTTTTTTTTTTAATTAAATAAGGGGGCAAACGAGCAAACGGGTCACCTGATGGTAAGCAGCTACCGTCGCCCATGGACACTCGCAACATCAGAAGAGCTGCGGGTGCGTTGCCGGCCTTTTAAGAGGTAATACGCTCTTTTCTTGAAGGTTTGCAGGTCGTATAGGTCCGGAAAAACTGCTGGTGACAGTTCATTCCAGAGTTTTACAGTGCGCGGTAGAAAGTTACGCGAAAAACGCACTGTGGAAGACTGCCACTCATCAAGGTGATGAGGATGGTATGTTTTTCGCGTGGGACGATGGCGAAAAGTTGCAGGTGGTATGATTCCGAACAATTCCTCAGAGCACTCCCCGTGATACAACCGATAGAGGATGCAGAGTGAAGCTACATCTCGGCGTAATTCCAAGGGGTCCAAGCTGTTTGAAACACTATGGCAGTCAACAATTCGAGCGGCCCTTCGTTGGATACGCTCGGACGAGCACTGCGCGGACGAGCGATTTCGTCGCTGCACCGCGACAACGAGCGGTTTCGTCGCAGCACCGCGCGTACGAGCGGTTTCGTCGCTGCACCGCGCGGACGAGCGGTTTCGTCGCAACACCGCGCGGACGAGCGGTTTCGTCGCTGCACCGCGCGGACGAGCGGTTTCGTCGCTGCATCGCGCGAACGAGCGGTTTGGTCGCTGCACCGCTAGGACGAGCGGTTTCGTCGCTGCCCCGCGCGGAGTCGCAACACCGCGCGGACGAGCGGTTTCGTCGCTGAACCGCGCGGACGGGCGGTTTGGTCGCTGCACCGCGCGGACGAGCGGTTTGGTCGCTGCACCGCGCGGACGAGCGGTTTCGTCGCTGCACCGCGCGGACGGGCGGTTTGGTCGCTGCACCGCGCGGACGAGCGGTTTCGTCGCTGCACCGCGCGGACGAGCGATTTCGTCGCAACACCGCGCGGACGAGCGGTATCGTCGCTGCACCGCGCGGACGAGCGGTTTCGTCGCTGTACCGCGCGGACGAGCGGTTTGGTCGCTGCACCGCGCGGACGAGCGATTTCGTTGCAACACCGCGCGGACGAGCGGTTTGGTCGCTGCACTGCGCGGACGAGCGGTTTCGTCGCTGCACCGCGCGGACGAGCGGTTTGGTCACTGCACCGCGCGGACGAGCGGTTTCGTCGCTGCACCGCGCGGACGAGCGGTTTCGTCGCTGCACCGCGCGGACGAGCGATTTCGTCGCAACACCGCGCGGACGAGCGGTATCGTCGCTGCACCGCGCTGACGAGCGGTTTGGTCGCTGCACCGCGCGGACGAGCGGTTTCGTCGCTGCACCGCGCGGACGGGCGGTTTGGTCGCTGCACCGCGCGGACGAGCGGTTTCGTCGCTGCACCGCGCGGACGAGCGGTTTCGACGCTGCACCGCGCGGACGAGCGGTATCGTCGCTGCACCGCGCGGACGAGCGGTTTCGTCGCTGTACCGCGTGGACGAGCGGTTTGGTCGCTGCACCGCGCGGACGAGCGGTTTCGTCGCTGCACCGCGCGGACGAGCGGTTTCGTCGCTGCACCGCGCGGACGAGCGGTTTCGTCGCTGCACCGCGCGGACGGGCGGTTTCGTCGCTGCACCGCGCGGACGAGCGGTTTCGTCGCTGCACCGCGCGGACGAGCGGTTTCGTTGCTGCACCGCGCGGACGGGCGGTTTCGTCGCTGCACCGCGCGGAGTCGCAACACCGCGCGAACGAGCGGTTTCGTCGCTGCACCGCGCGGACGAGCGGTTTCGTCGCTGCACCGCGCGGAGTCGCAACACCGCGCGAACGAGCGGTTTCGTCGCTGCACCGCGCGGACGAGCGGTTTCGTCGCTGCACCGCGCGGTCGAGCGGTTTCGTCGCTGCACCGCGCGGACGGGTGGTTTCGTCGCTGCTCCGCGCGGAGTCGCAACACCGCGCGAACGAGCGGTTTCGTCGCTGCACCGCGCGGACGGGCGGTTTGTTCGCTGCACCGCGGGGACGAGCGGTTTCGTCGCTGCACCGCGCGGACGGGCGGTTTCGTCGCTGCACCGCGCGGAGTCGCAACACCGCGCAAACGAGCGGTTTCGTCGCTGCACCGCGCGGACGAGCGGTTTCGTCGTTGCACCGCGCGGACGAGCGGTTTCGTCGCAACACCGCGCGAACGAGCGGTTTCGTCGCTGTACCGCGCGGACGAGCGGTTTGGTCGCTGCACCGCGCGGACGAGCGATTTCGTCGCAACACCGCGCGGACGAGCGGTTTCGTCGCTGCACCGCGCGGACGAGCGGTTTCGTCGCTGCACCGCGCGGACGAGCGGTTTCGTCGCTGCACCGCGCGGACGAGCGGTTTGGTCGCTGCACCGCGCGGAAGAGCGATTTCGTCGCTGCACCGCGCGGACGAGCGATTTCGTCGCTGCACCGCGAGAACGAACGGTTTCGTCGCAAAACCGCGCGGACGAGCGGTTTCGTTATCAATTCGACGCGTATGTATGCAATATTTCCAGAACTGCCCAGTTTTTGTATATGTTAATCTATAACAGCGTCTGAACAAATGTGCCAAATTTCAAAAGTGTATGTATGTATGTATGTATGTATGTAAGTATGTATGTATGTTTTTATGTTTGTGCACGCATATCTCCGGAACTACAAGTCCGATCTAAATGATTCTTTTTTTATTATACTAGGTATTGTTCAACTTAGAGAATACTGCAAGTTTCATCAAAATCGGTTCAGTTGTTTTTGAGATAGGGAATTTTAATTCTCAATTAAGTACGTACAATTTTAAAGTCGGTTTTATCTTTTTAAAATATAGTTATTTAAACCAAGGTCTTTAAAAAGTATTGTTCAATTTGATCTTAAAGTTCTTTAAATTACCTTTAAAATGGTCCATAAATGAACCCGATAACTTAAAAATTAACAGAGCTATTGTGATAAAACAAATATATTTTTTTTGAAAACAAATTTGAAGGAGAGATTTGGGATGCAAATATTGTAGGAAAACCTGTCAATAAGTACATCTATACTAATAATATAAATGCTAAAGAGATTTTGTCTATCTGTAACCTCTTAACACCCAAACGGTTCAACCAATTTTTAACCGACTTCCAAAAAACGAGGAGGTTATATTATGTTCGGCTGTGGATATTTTTTTATTTTTTTTTATTTTTGTATGTTCAATGATTACTCCTCCGCTTGTGAACCGATTTTCAAAATTTTTATTTCGTTGTATTAGGTTTCACTCCAATTTGGTACCATGTTCACAAAAGTGGTGACCTGATGATGGGATCCATGAGTAATCGAGGGAACTCCTCGAAATTTATATGGAAACATATGGTGATTTTGGTTTTATAAGAAGCATCCTAAGCATATGCTACCAAAACGCAAGATTTTGCACCGAGGTATACTATGGTTCCGAAGACACTAAGAGAACTCCGGATTCCTTATAGATACAAGTTTGGGAGCTTAGGCGCTGTTTTAAGAACTGAAAGCATATGCTACTATGCAAATTACATTCATCATCATTATCATCATTACCACGTCAGGGTCACTAATGTCACCAAATTCAACCTTATCTCCAGAGCATAAGGCACACATTTGACATTACTTCTGAGAAGTTTAAGTTGCTTCGATAATGTAACATTCTGTCTCACTTCGGCGAGATATTCTGTAAAACAACCTAATTTCAACCTTTTGCATTGCGTTTAGCGTTCATAGTACAATAACACTCTCTGCAGTCTCACTTCAATCTGCCAGGGCCGCAGGGCTGTCAAGCGAGCGGCGCGGCGGCGCCGCGTGGGCCGGGTAGGTATTACAGTCACACTTACAAAATATAATATCAGCTGCAGTCTGCAGATAATTTTAAACAATACATTTAAAAAAATCGAAGTGAACACGTGTGACGTGCTAAGTAGCCAGTCACCGGACTAGTTTCAATAGACTGGCACTCGCTCGACTTGTCGCACACGCAGCGCACATAGTACCTCCGTGAGTAATTTGTATTCTGTGCATAGTACCCGGCCCGCGCCCGCGCCGCCGCGCCGCTTGCTTGACAGCCCTGGCAGATATGCGATGCGATGCGTCATTATACTATGAACGCTAAACGCAATGCAAAAGGTTGAAATCGAGGAGTTCCCTCGATTACTCATGGATCCCATCATCAGGTCACCACTTTTGTGAACATGGTACCAAATTGGAGTGAAACCTAATACAACAAAACAAAAATTTCGAAAATCGGTTCACAAACGGCGGAGTAATCGTTGAACATACAAAAATAAAAAAATAAAAAAATATATCCACAGCCGAACATATAACCTCCTCGTTTTTTGGAAGTCGGTTAAAAAGAGTGAAATTATTATTTTTAACAAAAAATTAAAACCTACTTCCAAGGTAAAAACAATAATAACATCCTTATATAACCTCCTCGTTTTTTGGAAGTCGGTTAAAAATGAACTAAAAAGCAGAGGCGGCGCAAGGCGTGGGCGGTGTGGGCGACCGCCCACGGCCTCGCGGTCTAAGGGGCCTCGCGCCCCTTGTACCACAAGGTTTTTTTAAAAGGATTTACATGTTTTGATACTCAATTATTCATAAAAAAAAAAGATTTATAAATAAAAGTTTGAGTATCAAAAATTCTTTCTCTCCGAAAATCCGTATTCTTGCGTCATCTATCAGGGGGCCTCGCAAGATATATCTTGCACACATAAAATTTAGGTCTTGCCCCGCCACTTCTAAAAAGTATTAAATAATTATTCCTATCTAATAGTGCCTTTTTCCGAATTCGGCTAAAATAAAACTCATCATAGTCTTTTGATATTAGATCGAGACTCGAGTTTGTCAAGTGATTTTGAAAATTATTTTAATGTTGTTACAAAGTAAATGATTTAAACTTGGTGTTGCGGTTACCAAGTTGGCAATTTGATCATGGGATCTATGAGGTACGTAGGAAAAAACTTTTTTGAAAACTGCCTGAGTATAGTAGTTGTGATGGTTTCATACCTAAATCCTATATATCTACAACTGACAGCTTATATGTTTACCGGTAAATAACTAAAAAGAGTGAAATTATTATTTTTAACAAAAAATTAAAACCGACTTCCAAGGTAAAAACAATCTATACTAATATTATAAATGCGAAAGTATCTCTGTCTGTGTGTCTGTCTGTCTCGCTTTCACGCCAAAACTACTGAACCGATTGTAATGAAATTTTGTACACAGATAGTCTAAAGTCTGAGAATGGACATAGGCTACTTTTTAACTGGAAAAAGGGATTGTAAGGGGGTGAAAATGCGTAAATTTGTTCAAAATAAGTTAGTTCCAAAAATTCATAACAGATGGCGCCTACATCTATCGCTTGCTCTGAATACGTCTTTCTATAAAAGGTGGTACTACGTTAAATCAGGTTTTCCGATTTTTTCGATTGTTATACACGTTATTAAATAACTTACTATTCAGTAGGTACTTTATATCTATGTAGTGACGTAACCTTAAACCTACCAATGATAAATAGTTTATGGATAAAGATAAAGTTGTGTAATGGGGGGCTAAATAAGCTTTAAATTTGGTATAAATAAAGTTTAAATTAAAAATGAAATATTATGTGTCCACTGCACAGCCGTTTTTGGGTAGGTATTTTAATTTAAGGGTTACCAGGGTTTTAATTTAACACCAATTTTGTTGACACCACACGCTATAAACTGAAAACCACGCGGACGAAGTCGTGGGCAACAGCTAGTAAGTAATAATATGAACTAAAAACTAAAAAGTATTAAATAATTCTTACTCTTTAATAGTGCCTCTTTCAGAATTCGTCTAAATCTCAACTATTTCTGTACATACTATAGTCTTCATTACTTTGAAGTCGGTACCAGTCCCGAAAGCTTCGTATTATATTCTGACATTGACTGATTAACAGCTCACGATTAAATTAGCTAGTACCGACTTCAAATAATGAATGTACAGAAATAGTTGAGATTTAGACGAATTCTGAAAGAGGCACTATTAAAGAGTAAGAATTATTTAATACTTTTTAGTTTTTAATTCATATTATTACTTATTGTTTTTACCTTGGAAGTCGGTTTTATCTGGAATTTAGTATGAAAATACTTCGAGTTGGGAATGGGTATGGACATAGGATACTTTTTATCCCGAAAAAATGTACGATTCCAGCGCGATTATAGGCGTCATATAGTCCTTACTAAATATACGTTCATCTTTTTAAGTCTTTCAATATTCAGAAAGTAAACAAAACGGTTATTAATGTCGACTGGATAGGGGCCGGGACACAAAAACACGGTTCGAAATCGGTTTAGCGGTTGGGGCGTGAAGAGGTGTGTGGACAGACAGACACACCTTCGCATTTATAATATTAGTATGGATATGGATGGGTCCATAACACAGAAAAACGTTTCTTGAAACTTTCCATCGGGGGGATTCAAACCCTTGACGGCTTGTGTGTCGACGCTCCAACTGAGCTACAGCGGTCATCAACTTTCTTTGAGCGCAGTCGAGTAAGGGCCGGGACACAAAAACACGGCTCGTCGTGCCGTGTTTTTGTGTCCCGGCTTAGAGAGGGGTTTTTTATAATGATATGCGTTTATTAAATATTTCAGTCTAGCAGATTCAGCCTTTGCGTCAATGTTTTGCACAGAGGGTAGTTTGAAATCGTTGTTTGAATATTTTGGACTAAATAATATCAATGTTTGAAATATATTAATAAAATATATTTTAACTATGAAAAAACATTCGAACTCATTAAAGCTGATACAAAACTTAACATAAAAACTTAAAGCTTATTTTTCAGACATTGGGTAGTTTACAGGGGTGAAAAAATTTCGCAAAAAAAAAAACTAAATAATAAATTAATACTAAGTAAATAAACTGAAAAAATTGGGTTCAAAAACATAAACCTATTAAGTTTTCGAACCCAATTTTTACCGTAATTCCGCAATAAAGGGGTACTTTTAGGGGTTTATATTTCAGTCTTATCCAAAAATTATATAGTAAATAGTAAACAAACTGTTTATACAATGTAAATATGCGATTATAAAGTTCAATTTCTGAACTATAAACAAGAAGTGTTTTTTCACGATTAAAGAAATGGTTGCCATAAGGGTTGGAAAATTAATTAAATAATCATAAAATATCATGAAAAAAACATTAACATATTTATTTTATCGAATCAAACCCAATTAGTTAAGCCAGAATGGTTAAATCTGCATTTTTTCTATTTTCAACAAAAGGGATGGATTTTACCCCTAAAATAAAAAAAGCGCAATACGAGCGTATGTCACTTTTAAAGTAGAGGGTTTAACGTACTTAATCCCAAATTTTCATCCAAATCGATGGAGGTTCAACGAAATCGGAGGTTGCACCTGATTTTTGCCTTCATTTACTTGTAGTATTAGGGCCTGTTTCACTACTTCATGATTGATAAGTCATCCACCACTTAACTTGACAGATAGAGTATGGAGAATCTGTCAAAAAAGTTGTAGATAGCCTATCCGGCACTTTATCAGGAGTTGTAAATAAGACTGCCAAATAATTTACAAAGTAGGCTTCTTTGCTCCGAAGTTACAATTGATGTGGTAAGTTTTGAGTATCTGTTTAGATTTATGCCGCTATTAACAGTCGGTACAGTCGTTACGCGATATAATTGAGCACTAATTTACGTTTATGTGGTACTAATTGTGCTAATTTATGCAGGCGTGGGCGATGATAACGTACGTTTGTAAGTCTTGTTTATGTTGACGATAGATTGGTGAATTCATTTTTTTCAACCAGATGACGCCCGCAACTCAGTGGCGCCAAAATTCGTTTATTTCATTTTCCGGGATTAAAAGTATCTTTATACCAAGTTTCAGAAACATCGGTTCAGTGGTTTAGGCCTGAAGAGGTGACAGACAGACACACTTTCGCATATTTTATATTTACATTATACCTTTAATATGGATTATTATTAAAGCATGCTAGTGATGGCTACCGCAACCTTATCAATAATTATTTCAATGAAGACATACACAAAAGACAGTACAGTTTATACGTGGGAGAGCCATGCTTCCGCACGAATGGACCGGCTCGACCGGAGAAATACCACGTTCTCACAGAAAACCGGCGTGAAACAGCGCTTGCGCTGTGTTTCGCCGAGTGAGTGAGTTTACCGGAGGCCCAATCCCCTACCCGACTCCCTTCCCTACACTCCCCTATTCCCTTCCCTTCCCATGCCTACCCTCCCCTTATACCCTATTCCCTTCTAAAAGGCCGGCAACGCACCTGCAGCTCCTCTGAGGCTGCGAGTGTCCATGGGCAACGGAAGTTGCTTTCCATCAGGTGACCCGTTTGCTCGTTTGCCCCCTTATTTCATAAAAAAAAAACAATAATTCTTCGTTCTCCGCATTAATTTGTTGTTTCTACCAACAGCAGTATACGCGTTCAATCCATACTAATATTATATATTCGAAAGTCTGTCTATCTGTTACCTCTTCACGCCCAAACATAGGATACTTTTTATTCCGGAAAAATGTAGGGTCCTCGCACGATAAATTTTGGCGCAATGGAGTTGTGGGCATCATCTAGTGCATAATAAAACGAGCAAATATTTGTTCCGGTTCTAACTCAATTGTACGAAAACTTTTGAAGTTTTAATCTAAAGCCAGAACCGTTTATAGTCGGCCGGGGACTAGTTACGGTACTTTTATCGAATTGGAAAATACTTTTTCTTGGGAAATACTTCTTATCTATGGAGTGTTTGCCATCGAAGGAAAGTAGTTGAGTGTGGCGTAATGGGTAACTCTGCGGGTAGTTCTAGTCTGGAGACGTTATCTATTTTGGTCAAAGTTTCAGTGTATTGTAGACATACTGGGGTTTTATGTCTGCCGTGAATCTGGACATGGAAAACGGCTCCGTGGTCCAGTGGTTAGTATATATAGTATAGCGTTGCTCTTGATTCGTAAGTCGTGGGTTCGATTTGGATTCCCGCATTGGAAATGCGTTATTTTCAAGTTAAGTTGGGACAATGCAGGCTAATCACCTGATTGTCTGAAAAGTAAGATGATCCATGCATCGAAGTGGTATGTAAGGCGCTTTGCAGACGACGGAGCTGGGCGGGTTTTTTGTCCGCGGACATGCCGCGCCGCCAATGCCCGGAGGGCACATGCGGCGCGGTCTTTTTGTCCGCCGTGTGCGTTGGTAATATATAATTCCCTTTGTGCGATCGTTGGCGTCGAAATTGACCGGTCCGCCCCGCTCCATCGTCTGCAAAGCGCTTAAAAGGTCGGTCCTGCGCCTGATCTCACGCCAGTCGTGCCTTCGTCCGCCCCACTGGGTTATGAGAGTAAAGGAAGAGAAAGTGCTTTTGTGCACGCGTACACTTGGACAAATAACTCCTGCCTGAGATAGCCTGGTGTAAGGTGTTCGATGAAAACGGCCACAGACACCGAAATCGATGTGGAAGTCATCATTGGCGTTGGCTGCTTATTAACAACCCATACCAACATTTTAAAACATATCTTTAAGCGAAGCGTACGTGTTTGGAACGTACTTGAGTGAACTGCTTCTTGTGTAATGACTAATGAATATAATAATAAATTTTTGAGCTGTTCATTATAAAATGCATTGCACCGTCACGTTCCGCGAAAACTAATCCTATACTCTAGAGTCTAGATTAAAACCCAAATCTACCTCTGGTCACGGGCTTTTGCCGCAATAATTAACATACAGACCGTTCGTTGTTATATTTCCGTTAATTTTTTATAAATTGATCCTTACGTCTCTGGCATTAAGGTTTTATTGGAGGTAAAATAGGTTGGTAGAGCCTACGAACGTACGAAGATATTTTACCTTTGAATTCCAAAGAATTGATCTCTATATATTTGGCATAAAGTTCCTACCGCAGGTAAAATAAACGAGAACAGTTGGTGGAGCCTGCGTGCCAATCTATCGGCCTCAATTCCTCGCACGTGAAAATACCGTAGTCGTGACGTCACAGTTATTGGACACCGTAATATTGTTATCCCGTAGATACGGTTAGACGTAACTGGAAAACTGGTCAACTTTATAACGAGTGAACAACGACATCATGCATGTGATCTACTAGCTGCTTAGGGTCAACTTATACAGTGTGTAACAATAATAAGTGATAATACTTTAGGGTGTGTATGTGTTCCTTGTAGAGAGTTCACTGTGAAATTAGCAGCGCACAAAGGCGATTTTTTTTTTCACTTTTGTATGGGCATTAAGGGCCCGAGTGTCACGAGTTTCCCCATATAAAAGTGAAAAAAATTGTTGGTCTTTCAGCGCTGCAACTTTCACAGTAATTTGAATGTACATATTTTCCTGAATTTATTTTAACAACCTCGTATATGATGGTTTAGCCAATTAGTGGCCAGTAACATTTTTTGAAAAAAGAATCCTTGAAATTCTGAGTTAAATAAAAAATTACAAAGTTTTAATAAAATTAGATTTTGGCGCAGAAAATGTTAACAAATATTTGCCTTTAAATCCGTGAAACAGTTGTCTAATTAAAATCTCCAAACTAAAACAGTACAACAGAGAGTAGTCATTAAAAGTTAAAATTTAATACGATGTCTTGGCGTTAGTTTGACTTCTCAAGAATTCTCTTCTCAAGAATTTACTTGTAATGAAATTTAAAATGTATTAAAACCCTAATTTTAATACTTTACGGAATGTTTGATAAAGGATGTGGGAATAAAGGTAAAGTAAATCTTTGTTAAATCATTTCTTTAGAGTTTTCTTAGGTTAAAGGTTTACATTACGTCA
Source organism: Lysandra bellargus (assembly GCA_905333045.1). Classification (NCBI taxonomy): domain Eukaryota; kingdom Metazoa; phylum Arthropoda; class Insecta; order Lepidoptera; family Lycaenidae; genus Lysandra; species Lysandra bellargus. The sequence goes on from HG995357.1 coordinate 8,547,107, forward strand.
AATTATTTCTCAACTTCTACTCTCTTTATAATTTCCTTTCTAAGAAACCAATTAATTCCAATTAATTTGCGAACGCAGAAAAGACTCATCGTAAACGAGAGGCCGCCATTAAGGTTGAAGTGAAATCCAATGATAGACAATAATTCACGATACACAATCCAACCTTGGCCATAGCAGATTATAAATTCTTACATACAAAACAATTTTTCCATTTGAAATGTACCATCGAGGCAATTGAATCCTAGGCAGTTCACAGATCAACGTCTTTTGTGTTGTCAATGTTAATCTTAATTATTGTGATGCAGGTTCCTCATCTGCCTAGAAATCAACTTCTCTGATAGTACATTTTGCAAATTACTATAAAAACAAATAAGAAGAGAAAGATACACAAGGTATTCTCAAGAACTACAGAACACAGAAAAAAATGTATTCCGGAAGACTACACAAATTTTAATATCATTACGTTTTTAGGGTTCCGTACCCAAAGGGTAAAAAGTAAACGGGACCCTATTACTGACACTTCGATGTCTGTCCGTCTGTCTGTCCGTCTGTCTGTCCGTCTGTCTGTTTGTCCGTCTGTCTGTCTGTCTCCAGGCTGTAACTCAAGAACGGTAATAGCTAGAGAGTTGAAATTTTCACAGATTATGTATATCTGTTGGCGCTATAACAACAAATACTAAAAGCAAAATAAAGTTAATATTTAAGGGGGGCTCCCATAAAACAAACGTGATTTTTTGGCCTTTTTTGCTCTATATTAATAATGGCAACAGGCAGGTACTTAAATTTTTCTCAAAGTCCTTACTTATATATTATGTACTTTAATATTTAATAATAATATTAAAATAAAATAAAAATTAACGGGGGCTCCCATACAAAAAAACACAATTTTTGGCCCAATTTTGCTCTATAATGGTACGGAACCCTTCGTGCGCGAGTCCGACTCGCACTTGGCCGATTATAAGGATATGATGTAATAAAACAAACGGTAGGTAGTAAGGGCTGGGACACAAAAACACGATACGACGACGTGTCGTACCACGACGCGGCGTCGTTTCACGATGCGACGACGTGTCGTGAGAATCTACGACGCGCGTCGTAAAAAACTACGACACGGCATCGTAACGTGCCACGATCTTCTTTGAATTTTGAATAACAACTGTCGTGAGTTTCTACGACGCAACGTCGTGCCGTGTACCGTGGCACGTTACGATGTCGTGTCGTAGTTTTTTACGACGCGCGTCGTAGATTCCCACGACACGACGTCGCATCGAGAAACGACGCCGCGTCGTGGTACGACACGACGTCGTATCGTGTTTTTGTGTCCCGGCTCTAACACCTTGATTATATTATTCACATTATCTTTAGATAACAGCTGTAACTACAAGGCTACTCCGTAAGTGACAACCGACAGTGCTAACAGAAATACAGATATCATTGCATATCGATAAGAAATTTGTAATATCATACATAAATAAAGGAATACCGAAGTAATTTCTGAAGTAGATAAATAAATTGGAAGAATGGAAATGAAAGAAGAAACAAGTAACACTAAAGGTAAAATTTCAGATTACAGTTATGATTTGAATCACACACACATTTTTGAAACAGGAGACGTAGGTGAACGTGTTGATGTTATGGCTAAAAATAAGGCACGGTACGGTAAAAATAAGTAGCTTTTTAATCATTTTTTTTTGAACATACAATAATTAGGTATTTTACCATAATATTAGAAGAATATTATTACAATTAAAAGAAATAGCTAGTTGGCTATTCATAAAACGACAGGCACTTTTTGAATGAAATGTTAATGACCAACTTATTTAAAAGCTTCATAGTTAATTAATTGCATTGAGAATCAGCATTTTTTTTATGAAATAAGGGGGCAAACGAGCAAACGGGTCGCCTGATGGAAAACAACTACCGTCGCCCATGGACACTCGCAACATCAGAAGAGCTGCAGGTGCGTTGCCGGCCTTTTAAGAGGGAATACGCTCTTTTCTTGAAGGTTTGCAGGTCGTATGGGTCCGGAAATACTACTGATGACAGTGTGTTCCAGAGTTTTTAGAAAGTTACGCGAGAAACGCACGGTGGAAGACTGCCACTCATCAAGGTGATGAGGATGGTATGTTTTTCGCGTGGGACGATGGCGAAAAGTTGCAGGTGGTATGATTCCGAACAATTCCTCAGAGCACTCCCCGTGATACAACCAATAGAGTGCATACTCTGAAGCTACATCTCGGCGTAATTCCAAGGGGTCCAAGCTGTTTGAAACACTATGACATATTTTTATTTATGTTTAGATATTAAAGACTTAAGTAAATAAAAGATAAATTAATGAATAACTACACATACATTTTTTTTAACGCAACCTTAGCTGATGCGCTTCAGCTAATCTCAAATCCGATGCAAATTTTGGAGGATGCACTGACACTATGCAAGTTTGGGAAGTTCCATTGGAAACTGCTAGCAGCAACGCTATGTGCAACATGTGCTTCTGGGCTGACTGTTACAACCTCCTCGTACATCTTACCAGCGGCTGAATGTGACTTGAAAATGAGTTCTTTTGATAAAGGAATGCTCAATGCTATGCCGTTTATAGGTGAGCCTTGAAATATATATTTTTATAGTTTTTTTACCTATTGCGACGACGTTAAGAAAGTATTATCCGATTGTGAATCTATACTAATATTATAATTGGGAAGAGTTTGTTTGTTTGTTTGAACGCGCTAATCTCGGGAACTACTGGTCCGATTTGAAAAATTCTTTCAGTTTTAGATAGCCCATTTATCGAGGAAGGCTATAGGCTATATTTTTTCACGCTAAGACAAATAGGAGCGAAGAAATAGAGGAAAGTGTGGAAAAAACGGGGGGAAATTGTTTGAAAGGGCTTATTTGAACGCGCTAATTTCAAGAACTACTGGTCCGATTTGAAAAATTCTTTCAGTGTTAGATAGCCTATTTATCGAGGAAGGGTATGGGCTATATTTTATTACGCTAAGACATTATAGGAGCGAAAAAATAGAGGAAAGTGTGGAAAAAACGGGGGAAATTATTTGAAAGGGCTTATTTGAACGTACTGGAGCAATTTTTATGTTATTTGGCACACATGAAGAATAGATCACGTGAAAGGACATAGGTTTCTTTTTTTGTGGAAAATGTACGGTTTCCGTGACATTCCTAAATTACGCGGGCGAAGCCGCGCGGAACATCTAGTCACAGATAAATTTGAGCATTGTTTCTTTCTCTCGTGCAAAAAAATAATGCTCTTTCAAACTAAATAATTTCCCTGGACAAGTGCTAACTATATGACGGAATCAGGGATGGCGGATCCGTATTCTCGTCGTGATCGACAGCAGGAAAATCAGGATTCATTTTTTTGAAAATAATAAACTCCAACACTTTTTTAACACTGTTTTAACACTGATTTATTATTTAGTGCACATATCACTTTAATTTTACTAAAACTATGCGAACCGACAGTTTCGGAGCAAACTAGTGTTCACTTCTCGACGGTTACGATAGTTCTGCCCAACATAATGAGAAGTCTCACCACTCCCACTCCGACTCTGTCCACATGCCGCCACCACCACAAGATGTGACGTCATGGTGCTCGCTTAAACTGACTTCCTTCCGGTGAATATTAAAATTAACATCCGGAACTCAAATCAAATTAGAATTAACATCCGCTAAAATAATTAAAAATTCCTTCCGGTCCTTAAATTAAATCCAAGGACTAAATAAAACAAAGTATCTTCGACATATATATTTTATACATAGGTATTTACAAATTACGATTCGTGATATTTACTTTATAAAAGTTATGATGGATAAATTATTTATTAAAGTTATTTAAATAACAAGGAACACTTTTAATTGTCATTTATAATTCAAAATAATAATATTATGAACTTCAACTTTCATAATAGGCATAGGACACAAAAAAGGCTTAACCATAATATTATATTTATTAGATAATACAGATCCTATGAAGTTTATTATTACGTATAATATAAAATAAAGATATGCGTGGATGAATTGGCTAAGTAACATTTTACAACATTAGAGCAATTATTTATTTCTTACCCGTACAATTTGTATTTAAAACATTGTAACTTACCTACTTCGATCATCGTCTAGCCATAATATACAGGTTGTTCGGGTGAACACCGTTGTCCTTAAAACCATCAGACGAGCCCGTCAAAATGAACAACTTTTTCTTTGAGAACAACATGCTGGGAACTCAAAACAATCCGTCGTCATACCAACGTCATACAAATTGCCGGTCCGGGCATATTTTGTGCGTTTATGAAGACGGAACTTTACTTAAACTTATAGCTTTATAAAGAATCCATTTCTTTATTTCAAATAATTTTCCTGATCCTAAAGCCTACAGCTATGCAAAAATATGTTAATTTTCAAATTGTTAGTTACCCACTTCTTCCACTCAAGCCCTGAAATATGATAGATTGATATGGCATTTGTATCTTTAGGTCAAGTTGGTTTTACTCTTTTCGCTGGATTCTTAGTGGATGGCTTTGGAAGGAAAGTATTTTTGGTTTGGGGAAACATCGGCATTTTCCTGTTCACCATACTCCAGGGCTCGAGCCAGAATTATTGGATGCTGATGATTATGAAATTTGGAGAAGGCGTTTCGTAAGTTTATTTGTGCTACTTATCTAATCTTATATATAAAATTCTCGTGTCACAATGTTAGTCCACGAACTCCTCCGAAACGGCTTTACTGATTTTTACCAAATTTTATATACATATTCAGTAGGTCTGAGAATCGGCTACTCGGTACTTTATATATTGATAAGTGCATTTGTTGAAAAAATAATAGTAAATTATTACAACCTGAGACTGACGGCGACCATTGTTTGTGCGACGAGATAGCGATCGATGTTGCCATGGCGACATACTTTTTTTTTTTTTTTTCAATAAAATAATATGGGCGAAATACTTGATTATTATGGCAAAGCAACGTTTGCCGGGACAGCTAGTATTATATATAAATACTTATCTAAGGTTATTCCTCTACTCATTACTACTTTGTATGCGTAGTAAAATAGTGTTACGTGCTAGGGTTCGAGGATTCGGAGAGAAAGACCTGGTGACTCTCTTGAAGACTTTATTCACAAACACTAGGTCGCACTAATCACTAAGTCCAAACACTAAGCACTAGATCCAAATCACTGAGCACTATCACTGTCCTAGGTCGTAGCCGAGTCGTTAGTTCACTATCACAATCATTCACTATTGATCACTTGTTCTCACTTTGAAGTCGCCTTGATGATCGCTCGGATCGAACTGCTTTGACTGCCGGCTTGTTTACCTTTTATATGGCCCGCGTCGCCTTCTGGAACGTTCTATTCTGGATTGTTTACGTAAACACGCAATTCACATAAACAAGGGTCGGGCTTTTCTAGAAGGTACGCGCAACTGTCGCGCGCAGGTAAACAACTGCCCGTATCCGTAACAATAGCCGTATAAGTAGACGACGCTTTTTAGATTTAATAATATAATGTTAATATAATAATATCTATGGACTCTTCACGCCACGTCAGTCTGGCCCACTAACACAAGTCTTTTAGGTACCAGACAACGGAAATAATAATATATTTAATACTTTTATTTATACTATACATATTACATTTAAGATTGTTATTATATTATACGCATAATATTTAATTCACATTCAGACCCGGGAACATTGAAAACTTTTTTGTTCCGTCGGTGGGATTCGAACCCGCGACAGCTCACTACTGAGCCACAGAGGTCGTCAAACTAAATTTACAACTAAACTATAAATATCTAAGGTTGTTTTACTACTCATAATATTATATTAACTACGTGACATTTTAATGATTTTTTTCCCGCAGCAAAATGATTCTATATTAGTAGTACAATTATTATAGACTAGCTGTTGCCCGCGACTTCGTCCGCGTGGACTTCAGTTTATAGTTGTTCCCATACATCGATTGAATAGTTTACGCGCAAATCATAAAGGTACATTTTGTGGGAACCGTACATTTTTCCGCGACAAAATATATCCCTTGTCCTTCCCGAGACTCAAAGTATCTCCATAGTCATACCAAAATTCATCAAAATCGAATGAACAGTTAACGCGCAAATCATAAAAGTATATTGTGCGGTAACCGTACATTGTTCCGGGACAAAATGTACCCTATGTCCTTTTCTTAGACTCAAAGTATATCTACTTATACCAAATTTCAGCAAAACCGGTCCAGCTGTTTACGCGTGATGTCGTAACCAAGGGAAATATGGACTCATTTTTATTATTTATAGACGTTCCGCGCGGCTTCGCCCGCGTAAATTAGAATTTCACAGACAAATTAGTCGACAAAAAATAGCCTATGCTCCTTCACGTGCTTTAACTTCCTATCTGACCCAAATAACACAAAAATTGCTCTAGTAGTTCGTGAGATAAGCCCTTTCAAATAATTTCCCCCGTTTTTTTCACATTTTCCTCTATTTTTTACTCCTATTAGTCTTAGCGTGATAAAATATCTAAGTCTATAGCCTTCCTCGATAAATGGGCTATCTAAAACTGAAAGAATTTTTCAAATCGGACTAGTTATTCCTGAGATTAGAGCGTTCAAATAAGCCCTTTTAAATAATTTCCCCTGTTTTTTCCACATTTTTCTCTATTCCTTCGCTTATATTAGTCTTAGCGTAATAAAATATAACTTATAGCCTTTCTCGATAAATGGGCTATCTAATACTGAAAGAATTTTTCAAATCGGACCCGTAGTTCCTGAGATTAGCGCGTTCAAATAAGCCACTTCAAATATTTTCCCCCGTTTTTTCCACATTTTCCTCTATTTCTTCGCTCCTATAAGTTCTAGCGTGATAAAATATAGGCTATAGCCTTTCTCGATAAATGGACTATCTAACACTGAAAGAATTTTTCAAATCGGACCAGTAGTTCCTGAGATTAGCGCGTTCAAACAAACAAACAAACAAATAAACAAACAAACAAACTCTTCCGCTTTATAATATTAGTATAGATTTGTGAAGTTATTTTAATTCAAATCATAAATAAAATTCGGCCGGGTCATAGCCGCTCGCGCCTATCGGCATAAAGTTGTCACGTACGTCATACAAAATATTTTTTATTTTCAATTATTTTTAACAATAAATTAAAACCGACTTCCAGAGTAAAACCAATAATAATTATTATAATGAACAAAAAAGTATGAAATAATTCTTACTCATAATAGTGCCTTATGCAGAATACTCCTAAGCCTCTACTATTTCTTTACACAATCTTCATCATTTTGAAGCCGATACCAGCTAAGAATGGTGAGGTTCTTAGGACTTAGACAAAATATCTTTAATTTTAAAGACTGGTACCGACTTCAAAATGATGAAGATTGTGTACAGAAATAGTAGAGGTTTAGGAGTATTCTGCATAAGGCACTATTATGAGTAAGAATTATTTCATACTTTTTTTTTTCATTATAATAATTATTATTGTTTTTTATTTTGAAAGTCGGTTTTAATTTTTTGATAAAAATAATAATTTCACTCTTTTTAGTAATTTAAGTAATTTATAAGGTTTTCTGTAAATACTATAAATATTGTGATCTACTAAGTAACTTTGGAGCCAGGATACACATTTATGATATGAGAACCATAAAGCTAATATACCTAGCGCCCTCTCGGAATAGAGAATTGCATAAGCAACTCCAAGAATATACTCTATCACTGTATAATCTATACTTATTATAAAACAAAGTCGCTTTTTTTTCCCTCATGTCCCTTTGTTCCCTTTAATCTTTAAAACTACGCAACGGATTTTAATGATTCTTTCAGTGTTAGATAGGCCATTTGTCGAGGATGGTCATAGGCTATATTTTATCACGTTAAGACTAATAGGAGCAAAGAAATAGAGGAAAGTGTGGAAAAAACGGGGAAAATTATTTGAAAGGGCATGGAAAGGGCTAACTTGAACGCGCTAATCTCAGGAACTACTGGTCCGATTTGAAAAATTCTTTTAGTGTTAGATAGCTCATTTATTGCGGAAGGCTATAGGCCCGCTATCCCCAACCCGCGCCCGCGGATGTTATTTCTTAACCCAAAAAAAAAACTGTTGCGGCCCGCGACATTTAGAACAAAACATGTTTGTGGCCCGCATGAAAAAAGGTTGGGGACCACTGCTATAGGCTATAATATTTTATCACGCTAAGACTAATAGGAGAATGTGGAAAAAACGGCGGAAATTTTTTGAAAGGACTTATCTCGCGAACTACTGGAGCAATTTTTTTGTTATTTGGCACAGATAAGAAGTAGACCACGTGAAGGATCATAGACTATCGATTTTAATTATTTTTTCAGTGGCTATATATTTTATACTCGTGCGACGCCGGGGCGGGTCGATAGTTAATAATATAAGCTTGGCGTTAATCAAGCAATGATAAAATTAATGTTCATGCGCCTATCTCTAAAGGCTCTAAAGTTCTGTTCAGTGACTTTCTTTCTATCACAACACTCCTGGAAAGTCATTAGCTCACTATAATTATTGTTCATATAATGCTTAATCTACTTAGAACTACGTTAATATAACTATTTATTTTGTCCCAACAATAAGGAGTTTCCTACATACGGATATACCTCATAATTCATAGATCTCATGATCAAATTTGCTAACTTAGTAACCTGATCACCAAGTTTGAATCATTTACTTTGACTTGGTTGATATAACAATATGACACCAATATAATTTTTGAAATCGTTCGACAAATTAAGAGTTATGATTTAATGATTCATGGTGTGGTGACTGGTGGTAGTGGTGATGATGATGATGAATGTAACTTGTATAGTAGCATATGCTTTGAGTTCTTAAACCAAAGCCGAAACCCCCAAACTTTTATCTATAAGGAATCCAGAGTTCTCTTAGCACCTTCGGAACCAAGGTATATCTTAGTGCAACATTTTGCTTTTTGGTAGCATATGCTTAGGATACTTCTCATAAAATCGAAATCACCATATTATGTTTCCATATAAATTTTGAGGAGTTCCCTCGATCACTCATGGACCTTATCATCAGGTCGAAATAATAAAATAATTTTCAAAATAGCTTAACTTTCTACAGAACAATGTTTAAAGACATCCGTGATCCGTTTTGATCTAATAAAAATACTATGAAAAATACCTACCAATTATAATAGGGTCATAATGTGGAGGTGTATGGTGGAATGGTGGTGATGATGATGATGATTAATGTAATTAGCTTAGTAGTATATGCTTTCAATATATGTTCTTAAAACAACGCCGAAACCCCCAAGGACCAAAATAAGGAGCAAGGAGTTCTGTTCACCACATTCGAACCATGGTATATCCTGGTGCAAAATCTTACTTTTTGGTAACATATGCCTGGAATACTTCATATGAAACCAAAAAAACCATATGTTTCCATTTGAATTTTGAAGAGTTCCCTCAATTACTCACGGATCCCATCATCAGGTCACCGCTTTTGTGAACATGGTACCAAATTGGAGTGAAACCTAATACAAAAAAACAAAAATTTTTAAAATCGGTTCACAAACGGCGGAATAATCGTTGAACATACATAAAAAAATCCACAGCCGAACGTATAACCTCCTCCTTTTTGGAAGTCGGTTAAAAAATAACTTGCATGATTCTATAGTACCACTATGATAGGTAAATCTGGGTAAATCGTTCTGCTGCTACAATGTCACGTTGTACAAATAATCGGAACATATTTCATACTGCTACACTTAGAAACATTTAATGATTACTTAAGTTTAATTTAAGCAAGAGTTTAACAAAAACGTGTGGAATCACAATAAAACCTCTATAAAAATAATTTAAAGAAAACATTTAATATCGCAGAGAGTGGCAGTATAACTAGCAAAATATGTTTTGAGTATATACTTAGTTTGAGTAGTAAAATAACCTTAAAATATTTCAATTTAAATATTATCTGTAAGCGGCGTCATTTACAATCTGATAAGTTATCAGATTGTAAATGACACACTTAAATTTTTAATTCTACATAAAACATCTTTTGATTTTCGTAAAATTGTGTTATTTCGGTTTTTAATGTGTAATCGATGTCGTGCACAAGTGTGAGCAAATGATTCAACTTCAAGAAAGGTGCCATTTTGTGTTCCCTCCAAAACTCCATCGAAAGTTTTAGTAAAGGGGTCTACTACTTTACTAAAACAACTGACTTGACTCGTTGATTGTACTGACTACTTTTTTAGACTAATCTGGAAAAAACTACTTTAAATTTTGTAAACTTTTCACGCAAAAAAATATTCTAGTCATATTTTACTTGACACTGGCCATGGTTAAAAAACCGAGCGCCATATTAAGAAAAAGAAAAAGAAGAAGAAGAATATGTGTTTATGTGATCAGCTGTTGTTGCGATTTAATTGTTTGCAAACTCGTGTTGTTTTTTCAACTTTAGTTTAGCGTGTTGCATATTAATGCTTGTTTTGTTAAGTTTCTAAACCTAAATTGTTTCTTGAAGTCCTCATCACTATACCGCCCTAATGAGTTTTGAGCGTCACGCAAATATCTGCACCAAGGAAAATTATGTGTATTTTCATGGACATAATCCAATGATATTATATAAAAAAAACTCAAAGCAGATATGTTACTACCGCGCGCGTTGTGAAGCCATAAATACGGGCCAATTGGCCCGTCTTTTATTTAGTCTGTCTCTTTTATGTAAATGGCATTTCGTATCTTTTGTTTCACATATCTGTCAAATTTGACAATTGAATTTGAAAATTGTTCGGAAGCAATTTAAGCCGGAAAATAGTATGAACGTAACAGATCTGTATTTAGTAGAATATCATTGGACATAATCCAAAACTTAATAAAGTTTTTCATGCTAAACACGATTTCTTGTAAATAAACGGTTGGAAACCATTTGGAAACAGACAGTGAAAACACTCAAGGATACTTAAGGTACCTACATCCTAATCCTACCTCAGGTTTGATAGTTCATTCCTGCCGGCCTAAGATGCGCAAACGAGAAAATCTCGAGATATCTCACTCTCCTGTGTAGTTATATTGTCGATAAAGTCATAATGTCAAAATCATTTTTTGACATTATCCCCCTTACTAATAAATGCTGTATAAGCTTTGAATAGTTATACAGTGTTTTGTCTTCTTCGATCCAATTAAAAATGTCACTTGTGTGACAGGAACAAAACACTGTATAACTCAATGTATTCAAAGCTTATACAACGTTTATTAGTAAGGGGGTGAGTCGATAAATTTTGACGACAGATCTACACGAGAAAAAAATTATGTCATGTTAGGGTCAATAGAGATGAAGAGAAACGCCATAAAACACCTCAAATAAGGAAATCCCTCAAGTCAAGGAAGTTTTATTGAACTAATGTCAATACAATTTTTTGGATTGAGGTTAAGTCGAGTGGAGAAAATCGTAAGGAAACGATTAAGAATATGGGTGTTAGTCTATTGTTACTCAAGTGTTAGGCTGTGTTTCCACTGAAGCGGAGCGGAGCTTAGCGGTGCCCGAATTGACCAATCGTGCTATTCCAGTGGAATGACAGCGAAGATTTCGAGCATGGTGATTGGTCAATTCGGCACCGCTAAGCTCCGCTCCGCTTCAGTGGTAACGCAGCCTGATAAACCTATTCCAGGTGAAGTCTTTTGTTACTCAAGAATCAAGTGTAATAAGCCTTTTCCAGAATCAGTCAATTATTACTTTTATTACACAGGAATAATAAACCTTTTTCAGAATCAGTCTATTATGACTCATGTGTAATAAACCTTTTCCAGATTAAGTCTGTCGTTTGCGGCGATCTCGCCGATGTTCACGGAATTCGTGCCGAGGGAAATGAGGAACCGACTCCTGCTGTTGCTGTCGGCCTTCAGGCCGCTGTCATCTATCGTGGCCGCCCTCATGTCATGGGCGTTGCTTCCCAGGAACATCCATCTCGTGGTGGCTGGATTCGGTAACTTACTTATACATGAGGTGGGGTTGATTACGGCGAATCTCGTTTACTTTTATCCGTTACTAGAGGCCGCAGAAATTCATTTATCGAGCGGGAAACTTATTCCTGGGATAAAAAGTATGCTTTGGCGTTTCCTGGAACTCAAAGTACCAAAGTAATATCAATTTCACCAAAGTAGCTTCTGCCGTTTAAGCGTGAAGATAACTGACAGATAGATACAATTTCATGACCTTTTAAGAGTCCGTATACGACATTTTGCCGATTTTGCCGAAATTGCAAAGGTTCGCTACAAAAATATTATTAGGTTTTTTCCCCTTATTAGACTTAAAAAAATACATATTAATTATTAGATTTAAAATATATTTAAGCGCGGAAAGCCGACTCGAACTTGCGGCGAGTAATATAATGTGAGATTTAGGTTGTTTTGAATCGTGTTTTTTTTTGGCATAATTTGTTTTTTTTTTCTCTTTTCTCGAATTGGATAAAATTTTATCTATAGATTATTTCTGTCGTTTTCTTTTTATGAATTACAGCTCCAAGTTGCCGAAATTAACAGCAATTCTTTGCCCATTTTCTCTAAAATTTTGCCGAGTTACATATTTTTTTACTCAACTATTTCATATTAAAGTGGTAAAAAGTAATTTTTTTCATACCGTTAAGACGTCAATACAATCCATAAACAGGTGATATTCTAAACCTTTTACAGCAAAAATCACAAAACTGTCACGGGTTTGAGTTGATTATTTAAAAATACTTAAAAAAATAAAAAATCTAGCTCCAACATTAGATTATAATTGAAATGATCATACATGTTGTGCATTAAAACTTATACTGTACTTATACTGTATTTTAACTGTTAAATCACGTCTGTAAAATCAGCGAAATCGGCAAATTTCGTATACGGACTCTTAAGCTAGAAACAAATTATCGAACGCATCGATAAGTCGCAGCTGATGGATGCGACTTAACAATGTGCACGGTTCATCCACGGACGTCAAAGACATATTAACATAATATATGTCAATGGCAGACGTCCGCGGATGCAAAAGCATCCGGTCTGCCAGATTGTGTTCGGACGTCCGAACGCTCAAGGTCGCGTCCGCGACTTATGTCAGACAATGTGCAGAGTTTAGTGTATTTTGTATTGATCAGATAGAAACAAGCTGCATCCGATGAAAACGTCCGCGGACGTTCGTCCGATAATTTGTTTCCAGCTTTAGGTCTTGCTAAAACTTAGTCTGTTAACACAAAAAAAAAAACGGGACAAGATGTGATAGCAATGCATAAAAGCAATCCAAGAATCAGGGGATAAAGTTATACGAGTACTAAAATGAGTCTCATTTTCTTTTGCATTAATTTTTTTTTTTTTATACTATATTCAGGAATCGTTTCTCGTCTTGAAGAAACAGTCAATTTTGTTCGTTATTCATACGCTCAAACACATCAAAATCACTTTTTTAAAACGGCACTTTCAATTCTGGTCACGATTATATCTGGTACACGGCTCGACCTGGCCTTAGTATCATTCTAACGACCATTCTGATCTATTTTACTTCTCACATAGCCTTTATGTCCACGACATAAGGAGTACTTTGTAGGTGATATAAATTTGAACGGAGTCTAACGAGACCGCTGAACGCCTCCGCAGAATTAGATTCCGAATCTCCCTGGACCAAGTCTTGGCGTTTATTACGAATCTAGAAATTTCTAGAGGCTTCTAGGATAGCCGCAAATGTTACACGTGGTTATACATACTAGTTAAGATTCCAGAAATAAGGACGGCTCCTTTTCAAAAACTGGATTTTTTCAAACAAAAGTAGGCAATGCATTTGAGATCCTTTCTGTGTTGCGAGTGTTCTAGGGTGATGTAACTGCAAAATTTTATCAGGCTATCCGTTTACTTTGCCTCTGGTTTCATAAAAATAATTATGTCAAGAAATGAGAGTGTACAAGTGGGAACATTTTGACCTAAGATTTGCTTCGTTATTAGCTTTGTACACATTGTGCCTTTTTTTGTTCAACAATGGCATGGGTTATAGCGCAGTCAACAGCGAAGGTGTGGCATGCCCGTGACGCGCGTCAAAATCCACCCTCGTTGAAATAAAAGTGTCATAGCGCGCGCTACGATTTCAACGCGCGTTACGGGCAAGCGCTATAAGGCATGCCCTTGATGAACAGATAAAGGCACAATGTGGTCAAAGCTATCGAGAGTGCTTGTCTCAAAGTTTTTACGTTTATTTTTAATTCTGAAAACCTACCTAATTAACTTACCTTAATTTGTTTTACAACTTTTGTTCTCCATTACTAATTAAGAAAAAAATAATAAGTTTACAATAATCGCTAAAGTTTTGGTCAAGAAACCTGCGCAGGCATACCTGCATACAGGTACAGGTGGACCTCTCCGATAGACCGTACTGCATGTATGGTAGCCGTTAGGATATAATTACTGTATGCACTGTTTTATCCTTGTCTGTCAAGCGACTTTTTTTATATTGTAAAGGATAACTATGGTAAAAAACCGGCCAAGTGCGTGTCGGGCCACGTGCAATAAAAGGTTCCGTAGTACCACTAGGTTTTTTTAAATTTTTGTATGGTCACTGAATGTACATTTATAACGTGTTACTACTAACAACATCATCTCAGTTACTTTCAAAGGAATTTGAACGAAAAGTTCCTTTATACTTCGCCGAATACATTTTTTTAGTTTGATCGACTATTACTCAATAATTTATGAAGTCTTCTTAGCCGTAATAGTTTTCCTTTTAAATTCAGCATATTATTTCCTACTCCCGTGAATTTTTCCACATTTCTAGAAGCAACCGTTTAGCTGGTAGAAAGGGGGGGGGGGGGGGGGGGACACTGGACTCTAACGATTTTTTCCACTTTAAGGTGGTTCGTTTCCCATACAAAAAAACAATCGTCATTAATTAGCTAATTTCATACTATTACTACATAAATTTATATGCACTTCTATTTATTTTGCAATACCATTGTCGCGAAATATATTTAAAATACTTTATGTCACACAGAAGTTACATTTTTATTGATTTTTTTATTATAAGTGACATAAGCCACAAATTTCACTTTTTATAAAAAAAAAAAACAATAAAAATGTGACTTCTGTGTGATATAAAGTATTTTAAATATATTTAGCGGGAATGGTATTGGTAAATAAATAGATAACGCATAAGCCACAAAATATGTCACTTTTTATAAAAAAATCAATAAAAATGTGACTTCTGTGTGAAATAAAGTATTTTAAATATATTTAGCGGGAATGGTATTACAAAATAAATAGATGTGCCACGGATTTAAAAAAAATACGGATGGAGCATTACACTATAAGGAGGTGAAGCATGCAAGGTACGACAATTTCGTCACAATTTCGTTTATTGTACACGTGGCCGACACTCACACACGCAACTAGGTACTACAACCCGCTGTCATTGTACATAGAGTGACGGCGCCAATGACACGCACACATCCTACACGGGCGGCCATTACTATGCTTCACTCGGGATTAGACAAGGTTACATACGTTTTGTTTTTTAATCCATGAGATGTGCATATAAATTTATGTAGTAATAGTATGAAATTAGCTAATTAATGTCGATTGTTTTTTTGTATGGGAAACAAACCACATTAAAACTTAATATTTCACAAACGGTGAAAATAGATAACAATTCTTTTAAAACTATTTATTACACTGTGATATTATGATGTATCATATTTTTTATGTTTTGTGCCGTACGCAGTTTGAACTTTAGTTGTTACTTAAATTACTTCCTAAACTACATTTTCATTTCAGCACTTACGACACAGGTTATCCTAGTGTGAGAGCTACAGTTAATGGTTTTGGTAATTTAAATAGCAAAAATTGACACTGTAATAATAATATTCTGGAAGTTCTGTATGTCTTTGCTGAAATAAAGAATTTTATTTTATTTTCAGAGCTCCACGCGTGGAACGTCTATCTATACGTATGTTCTGTGTGGAGTCTTATAGCCGTGGTTCTGTACTATCAGCTGCCTGAAAGCCCCAAGTTCCTGTTATCTCACGGCCAGGAGAGCCGGGCCTTAGAGGTTTTACGGACGATTTACACGACGAATACGGGCGAGAGTGAGAAAAACTTTCCTGTAAGTATCTTTGAGGTCATCTTAAACATGGATATCAGTTGGTTGATTCTGCTTTTACAATATTATGTAACACTTTAAATGGTTTGGCGCAGTTATAATGCCTACCACACCGATTTTTGTAAGGATAGTTGACCTTAAACAATAAAGTCGACTATTAATTATTGTTGTGTTACAAACACAAAATCTTTCTCTTTTCTTTCGTTTACTCTTATAATAAAGTGGGACGGAAAACCGACTGGCAAGAGATGTCATGTTTAATTCCGACGCACTCATCATCTTTCTTGTCAGAAAAATCCGCTGCTCAACCTGCAGCTAGAGTTTTGCCAACGCGGGATTCAAACTTCATGACTTCCCATCCAAGAATCACTCTCAAGTCTAAGCCAGGGGATCAAATTCCAAAAATGATTGATTTGACTGGGTTGGTAAAAAGTAAGAAATAATGTCGTTTAAAATTTGTAAACTTATAATAAGAGAATACTATTTAATAAAATCCGTACTGGACCAAAGCATTTGCTCCAAATGTGCATTGTGCAATCCTTGTTAAAAAATTAGCTCGTTTTAAATATTTTCGTATTTTAACTTTTATTTCATTTAGTTAGAATCTAAACTCGAATGAACTCATGATTGAGACGTAATCGCCAAATGTGTCGTTGCATTTTATAGACTCTGAATCCGTCTAAGATGTCGTAAACTGTGACTGAAAATGCGCTGGGGATCATTTAAGACTATCATGCGATCGTCAAAGCAAAAGCATAGTCGGATAACTTCCTTCACTATAGTTTATAGCTGGTCGCTTATCTAGATTTTTATCTACTTTTATCAGATGCTGATATTATATGTATTCTAAAGATTTTTCAGAACTATGGTTCTGTAAAGAAGGGAAAGCTTGAGCATTATAAATAGAGAAACAGCGTATTAGCACAGAATATATATTAGTTGGTATTACTCTAACAATAACAATTATTGCAATACGAAACTGTCACGCTTATCACTAGTTCCTGAAATCGGTAGCTAAGTAACAATCAGCCTTAGGCCCAATTTCTGTTAATGCAAACAGCTTGTTAAAATGTCATGACGTCTTCTCTTTCATTCATATGAAAAACGAGAACGTTTACGTGGGAGAGCCATGCTTCGGCACGAATGGACCGGCTCGACCGGAGAAATACCACGTTCTCACAGAAAACCGGCGTGAAACAGCGCTAGCGCTGTGTTTCGCCGAGTGAGTGAGTTTACTGGAGACCCAATCCCCTACCCTATTCCCTTCCCTTCCAATCCCTACCCTCCCCGATTACCCTATTCCCTCTTAAAAGGCTGGCAACGCACCTGCAGCTCTTCTGATGCTGCGAGTGTCCATGGACGACGGAAGTTGCTTTCCATCAGGTGACCCGTTTGTTCGTTTGCCCCCTTATTTCATAAAAAAAACGAAATTAACTTTAACAATCGTTGCTGAAATTGGGCCTAAGGCTGGATTTATATCCGTTAGCGTGAACGAGCGGTTTGGCCGCTACACCGCGAAATCACAAGCAATGTAACGATTTATTTTTAACTAGCTGTTGCCCGCGACTTCGTCCGCGTGGACTTCAGTGTACTTACAGCGCGCGGTGTCAACAAAATTGGTGTCAAATTTTAAAGGTTTTTAAAACCCTGGTACCCCTTAAATCAAAATAGCCAAAAACAGCTGTGCAGTGTGCACTGTGCACATAATATTTCATAACTTTAGCTAATAGCTTTACCCATAAACTATTTATCATAGATATTAGATTGGTAGGTTTAAGGTTACGTCACTCATCACTACATAGGTGAAGTACTGAGTAGTGAGTTATAAATTATCAACGTGTATAACAACCGAAAGTATCGTAAAACTCGATTCAACATTGTACCACGTCTTATAGAAAGACTTATGAGCAAGCGATAGCGCGATGTAGGAGACGCACGGCGCCATCTATTATGAATTTTTGGAACTAGCTTAATTTGAACAAATTTATGCATTTTCACCCCCTTAAAACCCATTTTTTCAGTTAAAAAGTAGCCTATGTCCTTTCTCAGGCTTTAGACTATGTGTGTACAAAATTTCATTACAATCGGTTCAGTAGTTTTGGCGTGAAAACGAGACAGACAGACAGACAGACTGACAGAGATACTTTCGCATTTATAATATTAGTATAGAAGTATAGATTGCGGCTCGGTTGCGCTGCCATTTACATACAATTACTTGTGTTCTTGCAGTATAGCAAATGTAATTTTACTAACAATAGGTTAAGAATAAATTGTTACTAACACCTATAGATGAATAATCTGAAATAAATTATTATTATTATAGCCGCCAGACTGGGCAGACGCATATAATATAATTCGAGCCCTTTTTGTTTGCAGATTAGTTTATTAACTACACCTGGAACGCACACAGACCAGAGCGTCAAGCGGCGATTAGTAAGAGAGCTGTCTGCAGTGAAACATCTCATCCACGGCCCGTTACTGTGTCGACTGCTGTTGTTCGCCGTGATCACGTTTGTCTCTTTGTCTACGTGAGTATGTTTATACAGATTGTAATAAAAGGGAATATTACGTATACGGTATAGGCTCTATACATTAAGAAACACATTGTTTGTTCACCAATGTGCTTAGGGCGTAAGGACTTTTATGAACAATAAGTTCTTCAAAAAATAAGTTTAGTTTAAGAGGTATATGAACCTAAAAGACCGCGTTAGGAGGCTAGGCTTATAGGGAAAACAGGCATAAGGAATCATAATATACCAGGAGGCCGATCGACCCCATCGGACTGATCACAGGCCGACCTGACAAAACTCGTGGTCACACGACAATCTATAAACCAATGTTATTGTATTGAATGTTTATCTTGTTTCTCGTCAAAGTTACATAATTTTTCCCTTTGATTTCAAAGACATAAATTCCCTTCCTTATTATCTTTTCAGGAAAAGTTCACAAGGAAAATATTTGTGGAATAACATTTGGTGTCATTATGAGTCTCTAGCTATTTGCGACATCATAAACAAAAACTTTCTGAGTTCTGATCTTTTTATTATATTATTATGTTTAGAAATATCATAAATGCGAAAGTGTGTGTTTTTTTAAATTATTTATTCAGAATAAATTAGCATTTCACAATAAACATTAAAATTTGCCAAACTGCGCAGCAGTTTGTTGGCGACAAATTACAAATTCTCTAAACATTAAAAAAACACAACATAAATACATAAAAAACATAACATATAACAAAAAAACTTAAACTTCACAACATTTCTATCTATGAAACATAATAAATCCAACTTCTAATTTTAAGTAATAAAATCACAATTCCTTATCAGTTATCACAATAAGTACCGATACAAAGATACCTAACTTTTTTTTAAATAATAATCCTTGCGGTATTTTAAAATATTATCATTTTCAATTATTATATCAACTGCCAATACAGTGTCCATTATTATTTTTCAAAAAATATTTTTTTTATTCTTTTTTTAAAGTGAACTTACTTGTTTTATTGTCTTTATCTCTTATAAAGTCTATTTTGTTAAATAAAGTAGGAGTCAGGTATTTCCTGGTTCTTTTACCATAGTAATTTCTTACCGATGGTATTACATATTTGCCTTGAGTCACATTTCTAGTCTTATATTTATGATAATCAATTTTTTCTTTATATTTATTTATATTATATTGCTCTAATACTATTAAATAATAAACTTTTACATGCACCGGAAGTATTTCACAAATATTAAACAATTTTTCATAGTTTTCTTTACATTGTGCCTTTTCTCTTTTATTTACTAAATATTTTATTAGTCTAGTCTGTAGCTGTTTTATTTTATCTAAATTAGTTTTAAATGTGAGACCATAACAATTTAATCCGTAGCTTATTACAGAGTCTGCAAGTGCGTAGTAGATTACATACAATAGCTTTTTATTGACAAATTTGCTAAGATGAAAGAATTTACCTAATACACTGACATCCAGTATACAAGTACGCTGGACCGATGATACTCCCTTTTTTTGTGCCTATTTGAAGCGGAATCAGCTCCCCCATTATCAGGGATAGGAACTAAATTTGACGTAACGCCATTGGTAACCATGTATGTATTTTAATTCTCTATGGCTTAATGGTTCGAATTGTTTTCGTGTTTTTAAAATGTTTTAAAAGGTTTTACGCGATTAAGTAATATATAAATAAGTGGTGGTAGTTCATATTTAAACTATGAAAGAGTGTATGTTATGTAAAACGCGGTACAAAAAGGGATGTAGGGTTACATTTCACAAGTAAGTGATTTTAACAGCTAATTTCTACGATATTAAACTTTTATTGATAATATAGGCACTTTAAAATGTGGCACTAATCTTATTATACCGTATTCACCATATATTTATAGTCGGGACATTTTAATAGGCCACATTTGACAGTTCATCAAAATTGTACCAGGTAACCTTATAGCGACGTACATAAAAATTAAATATTTTCGTTTTGTTATAACTGCACAATTGACTAACTTTTTTCAATGACGATTACATATTTATTGTAAATATGACCGATACGAATTATTTAACGATTTGCATTTACTGATAAACAATTCTAAGCGTAATAAACAAATTCTTATCTTAATAATTGCACGTCGTTACAATGTTACGTTAGCTGACCTTTTTTCTTTTTAAACTCTAGGGAAGTTACCCTAAAAATTGGAAGCGAATAAATAGTATCGATGCATTGATTACTTGTAACGAAATATCCCCATAAATTAATAACCACGTTGTGAAAAGTAACACATATTTATGTGAAATGAATAATGATAATACTACATTTAACAGTTTTTATAATTCAAGCGAATAAATGCATTTTTTTTTGTAAATCATGTACTTGTCTTATTTTGCTCCTTGAATTTGCAAAAGAAAAAGTAATAATGGGACAGGAGTTTGTTTAAAACGTATAAAATTTAAATATTTTAATTCAAGTCCGTATCGATTTATTAGTTTTGGTCGATGTTTTTACGCAGCTCACCTCACTATGGAGATTAATCTGACAGATGTCAAATGTGGCCTATTAAAATGCCCCGACTGTGCCTTTGTTTTACGGATTTTTGATAAACAATAAAATTCAATAGTGCTGGAGTTTTCTGTCGATAAAACTTATCGATATCTATAATAATTATTGTATTGAAATCTCCTATAACCGATTTTTATTATCAAATACATATTATGCTCTTAAAATAATTGACAGGTTTCCGTCTGACGAAGGAAGACTGGAATTATGGTTGAAAAAAAATTAAAAGCCTGGTTGGCATCCGAAAATTGCTACTACCGCTTGCCGTTACTATTTAAAGTGTACAAACGTTCTCTGTGAAAATGCAAGGCGCAAAAACTACCATTTGATCGTGATTATGTTTGGAAAATTTATTTCAGCGTCTACTCTTTCTTGACAGACTGTAACTGTGTAACGGTAACTAATAAAATGTAATGTTAAAGTATCGCACATATATTTTTATTATTTATAGATACCTTACCTATTCCACCCCAATAAAAAAATGTATTCAAACGTTCCATATTTATTTATGGATCGCATTATCCAATTAGTTAATTTTCCTCGCACTTCTGCAATTAGCGCCAAAATGGCGAAAATCAAACTCCTGTTTACCCCGAGCTATTAAAAAAGTCTATTATACGGCCAATATATAAACATGGCAGCCACCTGGATTACAGTAATTACAGACCAATTGCGATTTTATCAGTAATTAATAAAATAGTGGAAAAAGGTATTGTTAACCAAATTAGTAGTTATCTAGAACGACATGAAATTATATCCGAAGCGCAACACGGTTTCCCGCAGGGACGCAGCACCGCCACTGCTCTCGCAGAGTTCTCAGATTTCATTAACGACAGTCTTAATAAAGGTCACTTTGTAGCAGCGTTATTTGTTGACTTCAAAAAGGCTTTCGATACCCTAGATCATGACGTGCTGCTGAGAGCAATGGACGAGTGCGATATCAGAGGTCCTGTCAGTAGGTGGCTCAAATGTTATCTGGAAAACAGATCGCTGCGTACGTTAATAGATGGAGTAATTGGAGAAGTGGTGGATTGGTGGATGTAGCTCTGGGTGTTCCCATTGGCTCAGTGTATGCTCCAGTCGGGTACATAATGCATGTAAATAGTATTTTAAATGTTATCAGGAATTGTAAAACCTTTATGTACGCCGATGACATGTGTTTATTGTATTCCTCTAAAAATGCAACAGATGCAAAACGTTACTTACAAGCCGATTTTGAGAACATCACTAAATGGGCACATGATAACGGCATTATAATAAACTTTAATAAAACTAAGGCTATGCAAATTACAACACCATATAATAGATATATTAAACATAATAATATGAATATAGAAATTATTGGACATACATACGAATGCCTACATATTAAAAAAAAAAAATTGACAATGTACACCGATAGAAGTCGTAGACGAATACAAATAGAGATCAACTACGATAACATGGCGCGCCCCTCCAAATAACTATTTCAATGTGTGTAGTCACATCCTTATGAAAGAGTTTGTATGTAGTAAGTATTCAGCCAATAACATTACACGTAATATTTCAGTTAATGTCACTTATTACCAATATTTGTTGGTCAACTAATCAATGTCAAACTTTGAGTGCTTATAACTCGGCAACTGTTTGTCCTCGATATGGGGTTCTTCGGCTGGTTCTTCCTGGATTTTTCTCCTCTATACGATCGTGTCGTAACGGTCGTGTGTGCGCAATACACACGACCACTCTGGTTTCAATGAAACCAGGCCAGTTACGCAGGAGTAATTTTATAGTGCCCAAGTGTGTGCGCAATACACAAGAGCACTTTGGTTCCAATAAAACCAGGCCAGTTAAGCAGGAGTAATTTTATAGTGCCCAAGTGTGTGCGCAATACACAAGAGCACTATTCTTTACTCTCGTAACCCAACGAAGCGGAAGACCGACATGACTGGTGAGAGATCAGGTGCACGACCGACTTTTTACACGGGCACACACTCGGGCACTATAAAACTTTTTACTACTTATTAATTTTGCTCTATAATGGTACGGAACCCTTCGTGCGCGAGTTCAACTCACACTTGACCGATTTCTTTTTAAATGTACCTAAGTAAACAAAATATTTTTTTTTTGGTTTTGTGTTTTTCTTTAGGCACGGTATGAAAATAATAATTTCTAAGTGTTAGCCACTGATATTGAATATAATTGCAAAAAAAATGCAAATAACGATTTTTATTCTTCGTATTAGCACTTTTCTTATTGGGCCTAAAGAGAAAAAAAGAAAGCAATAAAATAACGTCTTAGCCACTGATTTTGAATATAAATATTACATAGGGTGAACATGACTAGTGATTGGACAGTAGTCAGTACTAGTCATTGGACACAGCACAAAAACACTATAATATTTATTAAGGTTGCTTTAATAGCTACCTGTTTATCTTTAAAATTTCGTTTTATTACTTTAAAAATGCAGTTTTTAAAGCAAACTTTATAAATAATATTGCGTTTTTGTGCTTTGTCCAATAACTGGTACTATCTAATCACTAGTCGTTTTACCCTATCAAAAAATGGGATATGTCTATTTTGTGTCGGGCCTGTGTCACAATGACCCGTGAGTCTTTGTAAAATATTAAGAACTAAGCCTTTTTTAATATGCAAACAAGTCGCATGATTCTACTTGCCTAATTTAAAAAAAATCGAGAGACCAATATGTAGTTTGGATCTATATAAAAAAAACAATACTCATTAATTTGTTAGTTGATAACTTTGTTGTAAAAATGTTTTGTTCTGAAAAAAATGTTAGATTACTACGATCTTCATAGGGTCGATAGAAGGGCCATTTTGGAATACTTCTGCATTATTAACTCAATTTTGGCAATGGTGTGGATTGGACTCATTTTGCATAAATAGGGTCAATTATAATTACTTTTATCTCTCTTCAATACATTACTTTCTACAATTAAACTTAATCCTACCATATAATGATCAGAAAGAGTGCAGTTCAGTAAATGCACTCGTGCTTGGAGTGGACAGCCTTGCCCAGCTCGCACAAATATATGATCGATATTCGACGATGTGACACTCCCGTCCACTATCGCCTCACGCGTTATCTCAACTTTAGGTATTGCACATTGTAGCCCGTTTTCACACAACATTGTCATATAGGCATCTACAATATTCTGGCTTACATCTTTGGAAATATCAATGTTTACAGCACCAATAAATACAATTTCTTCTAATGCTGGTATATTTTTATATACTTATAGAATTTATTTCTGAGTTGAAAGCTGACTTATTTGTATTTGGTGGTCTATACGTAGCTAATAGGTTGATAGTTTTATTACTATTTCTTATTATCAATTCTGTCGTAGTTACTGTTAATGGTATTATTTCTAGCGTAAATTTGCACATCTTCTTTCACATATACTAGTATCCTACCACCTCTTCGTCTTTCTCGTGTACTAGGATACACTGCATAACCGGGAATATTATATAGTGGTACTTCTTCAATTTTTATATTAACCTCCGTGTCTGTCTGTCTGTTACATCTTCATGCTCGTGGGAGCAGTGGTGTCACTGAACCAATTTTGCTGAAATTTTGGTATTGAGATACTTTGAGTCACGGAAAAGGAGTCAGGATAATAATTTTTGTTGTGAGCGTCGTCTAGTATAATATTATATACTCTAATCTAATATATAAAATTCTCATGTCACGGTGTGCGTAATTGAACTCCTCTGAAACGACTCGACCGATTTTCGTAAATCTTAGCGAGCATATCGGCTAGGGTTGAGAATCGGACAACATCTACTTTTTATATACAATAAGTGCATTTGTTGAATAAATAATAGTAAATTATTACAACTCGAGACTGACGGTGACTACTGTTTGTGCGACGGGATAGTGTTGCCATGGTGTAAAATAATATGGGCGAAATACTTTATGTGGCAAAACAACTTTTGCCGGAACAGCTAGTCTTATATATAAAATTTTCGTGTCACAATGTTCGTTCCCGTACTCCTCCGAAACGGCTTGACCGATTCTCATGAAATTTTGTGAGCATATTGAGTAGGTTTGAGAATCGGTCAACATCTATTTTTCATACCAAAATTTTTTTATATGTCAAAACAACATTTGCCGGGACAGCTAGTATTATATAAAATTCTCGTGTCACGGTGTACGTGGTTGAGCTCCTCTGAAACGGCTCGACCGATTTTCGTTAATCTTACCTAACATATCGGCTAGGGTAGAGAATCAGACAATATCTATTTTTCATCCCCCTAAATGTTAAGGGTGGGTCCACCCCTAATTATTTTCTTAGACAAAATTTTTATTTTATTTTTCATGATACAGCATACAAAAATACATGAAATGGTTTATATGGCAAAACAATGTTTGCCGGGTCAGCTAGTTTAATATAAAATTCTCGTGTCACAGTGTTTGTGCGCGAACTCCTCCAAAACGTCTCAACCGATTTTAATGAAATTTTGTATAGTACATTCGTCAGGCCTGAAAATAGGTTTTTATCTACGTTTTATATTGATACTAGAAAATATAATTTATATGGCAAAACAACCGGGTAGCTTTGCCGGGTCAGCTAGTATATTAATATAATATTGTCTGTATTTTAAAAAAAGATAAGACCGACTTCAAAATTGTACGTAATTGAAAATTAAAACTCCCTATCTCCAAAAGTACTGAACCGATTTTGATGAAACTTGCACTATTCTCTAAGTTGAACAATTCCTAGTACAACAAAAAAAGAATTACTGAAATCGAAATGGTAGTTCCAGAGATATACGAACACAAACATACATACACACATATTACATACATACATACATTTTTGAAATTTGGCACATTTTTTCAGACGCTGATATTATAGACTAACATAATATACGAAAATTAGGCAGTTCCTGAAATATTACGTACATATGCGTTGAATTATTAACCTCCTTTTTTGAAGTGTCGGTAAAAAAACCAAAGGCTTGCTTCAGCAAACCTTTGTGTGTTAGTAATATGTATGTTAGTTTTAAGGTATTTATTATATAATTAACTAGCGACCCGCCCCGACGTTGCACGGGTATAAAATATATAGCCACTGAAAAAATGATCAAAATTGATAGCCTATGATCCTTCACGTGGTCTACTTCTCTGTGCCAAATAACATAAAAATTGCTCCAGTAGTTCGCGAGATAAGCCCTTGCAAATAATTTCACCAGTTTTTCCACATTCTCCTATTACTCTTAGCGTGATAAAATATAGCCTATAGCCTTCCTCAATAAATAGGCTATCTAACACTGAAAGAAAAAATTCTTTCATCGGACCATTCAGACCATCGGTTCCTGAGATTAACGCGTTCAAGTTAGCCCTCTGCCCTTTCAAATAATTTTCCCCGTTTTTTCCACATTTTCCTCTATTTCCTCGCTCCTGTTAGTCTTAGCGTGATAAAATATAGCCTATAGCATTCCTCGATAAATGGGCTATCTAACACTGAAAGAATCATCTAAATCCGTTGCGTAGTTTTAAAGATTAAAGGGAACAAAGGGACATGAGGGAAAAAAGCGACTTTGTTTTATAATAAGTATAGATACATAGGCTGCACTAAAAATATCGGGAATGGAATACTTCCACTATTCCTGTCATATTAAAATCTTTTTAATTGAAAAATCCTTGGTTTTAAAAATCGAATACCATTTATTTATTTAAAAAAAGATTCTCGGTCTTGTAAAAATAAGGTCTTGTCAAACTTGTTTAGTCGTTGAGAAAATGGAATTGACTCGACAAAATTCTAGAGCGATGATTTATTATGACTTTCGAAGTGGTTTAACACAAAAACAGTGTGTCGATCGGATGATTTCTGCATTTGGTGATGAAGCCCCATCCAAAATCACAATTTATCCCTGGTTTGCTGAATTTCAACGTGGACGTGTCAGGCTCAGTGATGATCCCCGTCAAGGTCGTCCAAAAACTGCAGTCACCCAAGAAAACGTTGATGCTGTGCGTAAGCTGGTTGAGGAAGATCGACATGTGACATACCGCGAAATTCAGGCAACTTTAGACATTGGGATGAGTCAAATACAAATAATATTGCATCAACAATAAGGTTTAATTATTATTTTTAACAAAAAATTAAAACCGACTTCCAAGGTAAAACAATAATAACATTCTTATAATATGAACTAAAAAGTTTTAAATAATTAATATAATATTAAATAATAATAGGAATAATTATTTAATACTTTTTAGTTCATATTATAAGGATGTTATTATTGTTTTACCTTGGAAGTCGGTTTTAATTTTTTGTTAAAAATAAAAATTTCACTCTTTTTAGTTACCTAGTAAGAAAACGCGTACTATACACCTGCATATTATTCTACGTATCTTATTAGAGTCACACTTACAAAATATTATTATATCAGCTGCAGTCTGCAGATAATTTTAAACAATACATTTAAAAAAATCGAAGTGAACACGTGTGACGTGCTAAGTAGTCGGTCACCGGACTAGTTTCAATAGACTGGCACTCGCTCGACTTGTCGCACACGCAGCGCAAATAGTACCTCCGTGAGTAATTTGTATTCTGTGCATAGTACCCGGCCCGCGCGGCGCCCGCGCCGCTTGCTTGACAGCCCTGGCAGATATGCGATGCGATGCGTTATTATACAATGAACGCCAAACGCAATGCAAAAGGTTGAAATTAGGTTGTTTTCCAGAATATCTCGGCGAAGTGAAACAGAATGTTACATTATCGAAGCAACTTTAACTTCTCAGGAGTAATGTCAAATGTGTGCCTTATGCTCTGGAGATAAGGTTGAATTTGACATTGGTGACCCTAACGTGGTAATGATGATGATGATGATGAATGTAATTTGCATAGTAGCATATGCTTTCAGTTCTTAAAACAGCGCCTAAACTCCCAAACTTGTATCTATAAGGAATCCGGAGTTCTCTTAGTAGCTTCGGAACCATAGTATACCTCGGTGCAAAATCTTGCGTTTTGGTAGCATATACTTAGGATGCTTCTCATAAAACCAAAATCACCATATGTTTCCATATAAATTTCGAGGAGTTCCCTCGATTACTCATGGATCCCATTATCAGGTCACCATTTTTGTGAACATGGTACCAAATTGGAGTGAAACCTAATACAACAAAACAAAAATTTCGAAAATCGGTTCACAAACGTCGGAGTAATCGTTGAACATACAAAAATAAAAAAAAATAAAAAATATATCCACAGCCGAACATATAACCTCCTCGTTTTTTGGAAGTTGGTTAAAAAAGTGTTTTCCCGATGGATAGCGCATTTGCTCTGTGAAGAGCAAAAAGCGGCTCGCGTTACTTCTCTTCGCGTCAAACTCTCGAAAGATTCCACGCAGGATCCTCAAATGCTGTATACAACATCGTATCAGGTAACGAATCCTGGATATATGCGTACGAACCCGAAACTAAAAAAACCAGTCACGAGTTTGGGTGTTCGAAAATGAGTTAAAGCCAACAAAACTTGTTCGTTCACGGAGTGTTGCAAAAAAAATGGTGGCCACGTTTGTCTCCAAAACCGGCCATATTGCGACTATTCCTCTTGAGGGACAAAGAACGGTTAATGCAGAATGGTATGCTAGCATTTGTTTGCCACAGGTCGTTTCTGAACTCCGTAAAGAGAACTGCAACCGCCGCATCATCCTCCATCACAATGCGAGTTCTCACACCGCGCACAGAACAAAAGAGTTTTTAGAGCAAGAAAATATAGAATTATTAGACCATCCGCCGTACAGCCCCGACTTAAGCCCTAATGATTTCTATACTTTCCCTAAAATAAAGAATAAATTGCGTGGTCGGAGATTTTCATCACCTGAAGAAGCTGTGGACGCCTAAAAAACGGCCATTTTGGAGACCCCAACTTCCGAATGGAATGGTTGCTTCAATGATTGGTTCCATCGTATGGAAAAATGTGTCAAATTTCGCGGAGAATACTTCGAAAAGCATACATACATTTTTAAATAGTACTGTTGTATCACCTCCTTGATTCCCGAAATTTTCAGTGCCGCCCTCGTATGTATTATGTATGTTAGATTTAAGGTAACTGTTTTATGAGCCTTTCATGCCCGAAATAAATGATTTAATTTGATTTGAAAATTACCAGATTGATTTCGATGAAATTTGGCACAGTTAAATAAAGACTGGCAAGTTTTAATTTACTGTTCCTTTACAGATTCATGTCATTAAAATTGTGGTACCCTCAGCTGTCGACAACCATAGAGAACTACCATCAGGAGCATGATAAGGCAGCTGGGTTCTGCGAAATGTTACAGTATAGAAAACAAAAAGCTAACATCACATTAGAAAATCATACAATTCAAACCGATACTTGTATACCGGTAAGTTATTTTTAGATAAGTACAGTTAGGGTCTAGCACACTAGGCTGAATTACGCCGACGTAAATTCCGCCCCGTTTACGCCGCGTTTCAAATCCATACAAAATATGGGCGGAACGCGACAGACAGACGATACGCTATGCCGAAATTCCGTCGTGAGCCGAATTTCCGTCGAGCCGAGTCGAGCGTAAAGCTCGGCAGCGATTCGGCGGTAATGTTTTGTAATATAGCAACACACTATACGCGACGGAATTATCAAAACCGAAAATAGCAAATCCAACCTTATCTTCAAAGCGTTACCGCACACATTACATCTGAAAATTTTAAATACTCACGCGGGCGTTCGGCAACGGATATTACGCCGCGAAATTTCGGCTCTTCGCGTAACTTATAGTTTGTCGCATCAGACGTACCTAAACGGCTGAACGTAATTTTGGCCACGTAAATTACGCCGGCGTAATAATTCAGCCTAGTGTGTTTAGACACATACGCAGTGATCAGTTTTTAGGGTTCCGTACCCAAAGGGTAAAAACGGAACCCATTATTAAGACTTTGATGTCTGTCTGTCCGTCTGTCTGTCCGTCTGTCTGCCCGTCTGTCTGCCCGTCTGTCTGTCCATCTGTCTGTCTGTCCGTCTGTCAGGTATCTCAAGAACGGTGATAGCTAGAGAGTTGAAATTTTCACGGATTATGTATTTCTGTTGCCGCTATAACTACTAAAAACAAAAAAAGTGAAACTACAAGTTACGTAGTAATTTATTATAGTAATCTGTGCTACAAGTCCGATTCAAGTATTTTTTTTGAATGTATTAGATATTGTTTAACTTTAAGGTATGCTGAAAGTTTCATCAAAATCAGTTTAAAAGTTTTTAAAATGGGGTATTTCAAGTAGGTTTTATTTTTTTAATAAACGACTTGTTGATGTTCAAAAACTTTGTTCTTTTCAGCAAATCAGCGGCAACGAGACTTATTTGAACGTCATAATAATGGGATTTATATCGCTTATATTCCTTGGAATATCAGTGCTTCTAGTTGACTACATTGGTCAAAAACTTTTGATGTTTATATCCTTGATATTAAGTGCAGTGTGCTCCATATCTTTATATTGGACAAACTCTTCTATAGAAATCGCTATACTTTTTTCGGCCACTTGTGGTTTCCTACAACTAACGTTAAGTCTTAAAAACAGTATCTTAGTCCAAGTGTTTCCGACAACATTAAGGTAATCTATCTTTTTCTTGCTTTATATTTACTCTTTCCTTAAATCTTTTGTAGTTTTACCTCCCTTTAGATGATAGGTCGATAAAGCTTTATTTAGAACTGAACTAATATTATTTTAGAGTGTTACATATAAATATACAATAATATTAGTTTTTTTCGTGTTAAAAATTAAAGTTATTGCTTTTATACTAACTATATAATATTGTCACGGGATCCAAAATTTCATTAACTAATAAAAAACTTGTGTACTTTTTTAAATAGTGAAATAAGAATGTAAGGAATAATTGGCCATCCATATGAACATCACATAAATCACAGTGCATAAAGCACCCTTGCTCCAACTATCTTGCATTTTCCTCAATTCCCATCTATGAAGAGGTTTTATTAGTAGTTTTAACACCGACTCAACTCAACCTTTTTTTATTTTTCAGAGCACTCGCAATATCCATAGACGTAATGGTAGGTCGGGTTGGATCACTGCTGGGCAACATTGTATTCCCCGTACTACTCGAAATGAAGTGTATGGCTCCTTTTATAACGGTTTCCACTGCTACCTTGTGTAAGTAAAGTAAAGGCCAGCGGCCTAAAATGTTCGCTTTGGAGAATCATATTATGAATCATAGTATGATTCAATCTTTTTAACCCGCCAGCACTCGCGCCCCTAAAAATTACACGAGCACTCGTGCGTAGAGCATTTTGCTCATGTTTATAAATGTCATTAAATATAGGTTTTATATAGTAAAATTTTTACTTTTTATCATTCTATTAAATAAAGTACACTTTATTTATTATAAAAAGTATATATTTCAAACTTTATCAACATTTATCTTTTAAATTCTCATTAACATTCATGACAAGAATTTTTTCAGTTGCCTAAGGCGGTATGAAAGAAAAAAATTCACAAATAAAAAAATTTCAAAAAGAAAACTTAGATATGTGGGAAGTATTAATCTTCATTATATTTCCTAACTTTACACATATCACAAAATGTATGACTTTGCTCGGTACATAAAATTTTTTAGCAGTAAATGCAGGCCTTTTTTGGTCTTCCGGCTTTTGCGTTTTGGGCAAACCACTCAGATTCTATTTGGTTTTTCTTGTCCTGGTAACTCAGATTCTAGTAATAAACATTTCATCACGTTAAAATACGATGTTTCTGTAGAGGATATACAAGGATTGCAAGGTGCTCTACTTTGGATATGACCACACCAAAATGCATTCATCTTTTCGATCCCGATCCATCTATAATAGAAGTACGTAATAGTTTTCCGTAACAGTCATTTAAAACCATGATATTACATAACAGTAGCAGTAAAACTGTCGATATGATGTAAAATAATTTATTCATAAGGAAAAAAAGTACTTACGCCGATACCCGCGCGATGAGCAAAATGCCGCATGATGGTATACTGCGCAAGAAACCTCCTCGTACGAGCGAATAGTGCATCCTGGCGAGAAGTTATCTGTATCCAGGGGTGGGGGACGAAACAAAACTCAGCTACTGAAGAAACGATGGCCAGAAACACAATTTTGACAAAATGGCACGTGTTTTAAATTTATTGTGAGCAAAATGCTCTTAGCGCGAGTGCTTGCGGGTTAAATCGCAAAATGGTCGCTCTGCTTGCAATTCATGTTTATACAGTACTCGGCGAAACATGGTGGTAGCGGTCATTGACTCCCTGTCAAAAACTTGTAATTTAACTATACAAAGCCACGATTGACAACATCTGACACTTCATTCATTGTCAATCGCGGTTTACAAAGAAAATGACTTTGACAGGGAGTCAATAACCGCTACCGCCATGTTTCGCCAATAGCCTAGTAGGGTTAGATTTTTTTTATTATTAATTATAGTCCGAAAATTTTTTGAACCAGTGCTTAGAGGAGGTCACAAATAGCTTAAATTCGAAAACTCGACCAGCCACGACGTGTGCGTTAGCCGCCATATTTGTTTGAAGGTCCAATCTTTTTTTAGCTATATCTCCTTTATTTTTTATTTTTTCAAAAAAATGATAAGGATCAAATTTGTCAAAAAATTTGATTTTCTACAACTTTAGTCCTTATAATTTTTATTGTAAAATCAATATTTAAGGAAATAACTGCAAAAAACAAGTCAAAGTATAATTTCGACCTGTTCGACCTGTATCGTGATTATTGTCAAATACAGAAAAAAAAAAACAGAAATAAACTTGTAACTCCTTACATTAACCACAATTAAAATTAAGAATTCGCTGTCTGTCCGTCTGTCTGTCTCCAGGCTTCAAGAACGGTGATAGGTAGAGACTTGAAATTTTCAGATATTATGTATTTTATTTCCCTCTATAACAACAAATACTAAAAAACATATTATATTTCATATTTGATGGGGCTCCCATATAAATATAACAAACAGGATTTTAGTCGCCTTTTTTGCTTTTTATCAAAAATATCAGCACTAAGACAATTAAAATATGCATAAAATATTTAATTGTATTTGTACTTTAATAATTAATAACAAAATTAAAATAAAATAAATATTTAGGGGGGGCTCCCATACAAAAAGCACAAATTTTTGTCTATCTTTGCTTTATGATGGTACTCATGAGCGAGTCCGACTCACACTTGGCCATTTTTTAATTATTATTCAGGTGTAGGTTGTGCCGTAATTGTTAAAAGGTCTAATTCATGATCAGAAATATTCAGTTTTATCCAGTCATTTGGGTCCCGGTACATTTACTATAGGTGTAGGAGCTTAAATATTGATTTCTAAAAAAATTCATAAGCATCAAATTTGTAGGAATGATCTATCACCTACAACTTTGTTTTTACAATTATTTTTGCTAAATTCGATATTAATTGACATACAAGCGAAATTATACTTTGACTTGTTTTTTGCATTTATCTCCGTAAATATTGATTTTACAATGAAAATTGTAAGAATTCAAAATATAGAAAATTAAATTTACAACAAATTTAGTTCTTATCATTTTCGTAAAAAAAATATAAAATAAAGGAGATATATAGCTAAAAAAAGATTGAACCTTCAAACCAATATGGCGGCTAACGCACACGTCGTGGCTGGTCGAGTTTTCGAATTTAAGTTATTTGTGACCTCATCTAAACACTGGTTCAAAAATTTTTCTGACTATAATTAATAAAAAAAAAAATCTAACCCTACTGGGCTATTGTCGAAACATGGCGGTAGCGGTTATTGACTCCCTGTCAAAGTCATTTTCTTTGTAAACCGCGATTGACAATGAATGAAGTGTCAGATGTTGTCAATCGTGGCTTTGTATAGTTAAATTACAAGTTTTTGACAGGGAGTCAAAGACCGCTACACCATGTTTCGCCGAGTACTGTACGCGACGCGACTATGTCAGACGGTCAAATTTTCATCAATCTGATCCATCAATGTGATTGACGGAATATAATTGATGGTTATAAAAAGTTCATAGTCACAGGTTACACGGTTAAATTTTCATCAATCTGATCCAACAATCTCATTGACGGAATATTGATGGTTATAAAAACTTCATAATAAAAATACGATCAATCCATCCATCCGTGGGTTAGACGATCAAATTTCCGCCAATCTTTACCGGATTGATGGATCAGATTGATGAGAATTTGACCGTCTAACCTGTGTCTATGTTACAAAATTATATTATAACGAAATGGTCAGCCGAATCGCATAACAAAATATGTCAGTGTGCGTTGCCACTCGCCTCGCTACGCTTCTCTACGCAGCGAAGCGGAGCTATATGTCTACGATTTGTTGTCGTATCGTTTTGTTTCGGTGTAAGCTGACCTCAAGTCTTAGTATAATTGAGTTTTCTAGCTAGGATTTATTTATGTCTTTTGTTGTTATCCTCCGCAAAATTTTTCGCTTCCAATTTTCAACTGAAGTGTACTTGAAGTGTATTAATTTGAAATTTTGTGACCAAGTAATTATCTGAAATTGACACTGACAAAACAAGATCTTCTTTGAAATCCTCGAACATGAGTGGTTTTGTTTGAATAAATAATGATGACATTATTTTTCTGTTTATAGGCGTTGCAGGTCTCACCCATTTCCTCGAAAATCCAAGACGAACAGGTGTAGAAAAATAAACAAGCCACCTTACCAAATATAGTTGTATACAAATGCCTAGACAAACTCGACAAGAGTTTTTAGGCATATCTAAATATAAAATTGTAATTAGATGTAAGATATTGTGGTAAATAAATAAATAAAACAACGTTTTCTGTGTCTGATAGTGTTACGTAGCATTGTCGGTATAGCCGCCAGCAAGTTGAATCTTTTAAGGCTTATGAGTTATAAGTTATAAGTTTATAACTATAAGATTCAACACACTTATAACAATATAATATGCTATTAGATGAGATAAAACTAGTCATACAATTTCTAAATTGTATTTAAGAGGAGAAAATTATTCAAAGACCTTCAAAGTGCTTCAAAGACCTTATAAAAAGTTTACAAAGTATTATCAGAGACTTCTCTGATAATACTTTGTATTTTGATTCATAGGCAAATGGTTTATGGTAGACCTATGTAATTTGGTCGCGTTACCTCAAACCCATCCGGCCGATCACAGCTAACATTGAATTGACATAGGCTGACCAAATGGCGTAGGATCGTCAACTGCCTAAGTGCCTATGAATAAATTTCTTCAAAAGTACAATAGTTTTAAATACAGCAAACGTATTCTCGTCTCGTAAAAGCGAGACGAGAACGAGACGAGACGAGAAAAATCTCCTACCGCAGGTAAAATAAACGAGAACAGTTGGTAGAGCCTGCGTGCCAATCTATCGGCCTCAATTCCTCGCACGTGAAAATAGCGTAGTCGTGACATCACAGAATATATTGGACACCGTAATATTGTTATCCCGTAGATACGGTTAGACGTAACTGGAAAACTGGTCAACTTTATAACGAGTGAACAACGACATCATGCATGTGATCTACTAGCTGCTTAGGGTCAACTTATACAGTGTGTAACAAAAATAAGTGATAATACTTTAGGGTGTGTATGTGTTCCTTGTAGAGAGTTCACTTTTTATTTTATTTTAAACGGGATTTGGCCCACCACTGTATCTCCTGTATCGCCAGGATCGACAGCGGTATCCAACCACGAAAACCCTTTGATATGATCTCAGGGAGCCCTAGGGACATGCTAAATCTGTCTTGGAACCCGCAACGAAATTAATCAGAAGAAAATAGGAGGAGTAGGAAGATTCCAATTTCCCTCCCCATAAAAGCGGGAGACAGCACAAAGTTGCAATGACCGAAAGTCAAAGAACTTAAGGGGGAGCACCACGGAAATAAGGTTAATAATTGTGACTCCTAAGCTAAAACTTAATATTGGAGTTTATTGTGTTTGACTGTTGCCAATAATAATTGTGACAAAAACGCTTGAAGGCACGGAAGTTCCTAGCGCTGTCCACGAGATCACCGTAGTATGCGACTCCAGATGTACAGAATAGGTTGTTTAGCATAGTAGTTATTTCGTCCTGCCAGAGACTGCACTCCCAGAGAACATGATAAGCGATTTGTTCAAACATGTTGCCTTCAGTCGAGCACTCGCACATGGGTGAAGCTACTAGTTTAAATCCGTAAAGCTTAGCCTTAAAATTTCCATGACCGGTCAAGAATTGAGAAACGCAGTGATCAATATCCATCCAATGTTTGGATAGCCGTTCACGAATATTAGGGAAAAAATTATAAAGATGACGCCCTTTGGTGGAACAGTCCCAACGCGACTGCCATTCGGAGATTAGGCTTTGCACAGAGTTTTCTTAGGGTTCAAACAATCTTGCTATTTTAATTTTATCGCGAGCGCTTAAAAAGAACGGGTTGTCAATGTTTTTGTTATGATAATACATTGTCATACGACGCTGAA
The DNA here is from genome assembly GCA_905333045.1 of Lysandra bellargus. Lineage (NCBI taxonomy): Eukaryota > Metazoa > Arthropoda > Insecta > Lepidoptera > Lycaenidae > Lysandra > Lysandra bellargus. The sequence continues at coordinate 8,583,723 of HG995357.1, forward strand.
TCTCAAGGTCAACGGGTAAAACTCCGGCTAACACAGGCAAGGCTTCGGTGTTTGTGTTCCTGTAAGCTTTGCATAAGAATATAAGAGCAAGACGTTGGCTTCGTAGCAGCTTGCGACGAGCCGCGCCGATTGTTGCTCTGTCGGCCCACACGGGGGCCCCGTTGCCCCCGTTGCTACGGGGGCCTACTGTGAAAGTAGCAACGCACAAAGGCGTTTATTTCCACTTTTGTATGGGCATTAAGGGCCCGAACGTCACAACTCACGAGTTTCCCCATACAAAAGTGAAAAAAGTTTTTGGTCTTTCAGCGCTGCTACTTTCACAGTGAACTCTCTACAAGGAACATGTAAACACCCTAAAGTATTATCACTTATTTTTGTTACACCCTGTATTATTAGCGCAGAGTCGAAGCTCATCGAAGCGAACTATCAAAACTGAACATAGCAAATCCTACCTTTACTCCAAAGCGTAAACGCACACATTACATCTGAGAATTTTAAAAAGCGCGCGCGCGTCGTGCGCATCTGCGCGAATTTGCGCGCATACGTCCGAACAACGCTGGTTGATCTCGCAGAAGTAATGTGTGCGTTACGTTCTGGAGTTAAGATTGAATTTTCTGTGGTGTTATGTGTTAAGGTAATATCACGGATTCCATAACATATTCTGCGGAGTTACAAAATAGCCTGATATGATCATGCGCGATACGTACATTTTTAAAAGGATCCAAATCTATAATTGTAATGATAATATTAATTAATTAATAATTGCTGAGATGTATGCCGCCTAAAATGGCATATTATGTTATCTACGAATGTAATATTATTATGGTTAAAATTACAAAATATATCGTTGAACGAGAAGAGAAACATAATAAACAAACAAACCTTATTGATAATTTTTACAAGATTTTGAACGTACAAAGTCTACAAACTAAAGTTCCAATACATTCTAATATTTATAAATAATAATGCATTTCTCGTGCTTCCGTGATGTGTATTGAAGGGTTTTTAACAAATAATTCATGGAACGACTTCAATTTACAGAAAAATACGAATAGTAAGTTCAAAAAACCTAGGTATTCATGATTGTATAGAATACAGGCGCTTCGTATTGTTGCGACCTTATGGGATTTTAAAGCAAGGTATACCGGCTGCCACTCACACCATGATCCGTTACCTTGCTGAATAAATAAATTGAAATTTCATTTATTTTGAAATAAACAGAAATGAATAAGATTTGAGAAAACATTGTTAACATTCTTACTGACAAGAGAATATTTACCAGACTACGTGATTATAACAACACAAAATTAATGAATAAATGATTTCTAATTTTGCTTCTAATTTTCGTTTGCTGTATTTAAAACTATTGTACTTTTGAAGAAATTTATTCATAGGCACTTAGGCAGTTGACGATCCTACGCCATTTGGTCAGCCTATGTCAATTCAATGTTAGCTGTGATCGGCCGGATGGGTTTGAGGTAACGCGACCAAATTACATAGGTCTACCATAAACCATTTGCCTATGAACCAAAATACAAAGTATTATCAGAGAAGTCTCTGATAATACTTTGTAAACTTTTTATAAGGTCTTTGAAGCACATTAATAAATAATTTTCTCCTCTTTAATACAATTTAGAAATTGTATGACTAGTTTTATCTCATCTAAATAGCATATTATATTGTTATAAGTGTGTTGAATCTTATAGTTATAAACTTATAACTTATAACTCATAAGCCTTAAGAGATTGAACATTAAAAAATCGGCCAAGTGTGAGTCGAACTCACGCACGAAGTGTTCCGTACCGATATAGAGCGAAAGTACACAAAAAATTATGTTTTTTGTAAGGGGGGCTTAAATATTTACATTATTTTATTTTTAGTATTTGTTGTTATAGCAGCAATAGATATACACAATCTGTGAAAATTTCAGAAGTCGAGCTATAGCGATTTTTGAGATACAGCCTGGAGACAGACAGACGGACAGAAAACGAAGTCTTAGTAATAGGCTCCCGTTTTTACACTTCTTCTCTCAAATAAAATATGAATTACAGTTACAACAAAATGTGTTCCTATCATTGATTATGTTACACCTCAGTGTTATAGTCACCAAATATTATATGTATGTAAATGCTCAACTGCTATTGAAATTCTAAGAATAGCGAGCCCCAGAATACGCTTTTGAAAATCGTAATACAGTGCGTTCTATATGTTAATTTAGGATAGAGAATACTTACATTATAATGGCTGCTTTATTTCGCTCATTTTCATTTGAATGAATTTTAATAACCTCCAGAGATTGCGTATAATCTAATTTTAGGTAAATTAAAACATTTCAAAGCCATAATTCTACGAGATTTTGTTAATTGAAAAAATCTAATTTATATATTATTTACTCTACAGAAAAAAATAGTGCTTTCTAGTTCAAGAACTAATTACGCAAAAGTCACATAACAGACACAGAGAGACACGAAAATACCTTTACTAACATAATATTATTTTAATTAAGTAGGTTTTTTTCTAGTAGGTATCTAGAAAAAAATGACAATCATTTGTAAATTAGGCACATGATATGATAATACCTATGTGACCTATGTCTTATCATGCCAAGCTAGAGTTTTGATAATAAAGCAGTATAAAACTAAGTGACATGCTACCAGTTACCATTTGTCGGGTGTAAAATAAATAATAGCCAAGTGGGGTGAACGAGGTCCATCGTGACACTGAAGAACATTTAGCTCACTTAACTCCACCAACAGCTTACTATAATAATATAGTTGCTATGATTGTAAGGGCTGTTTCTCAGTATATTCTTCATTGGTCCAACTCAAGTTCAAGCCCAACTCCCGTAGCAAATAATGCCCATTCCCCTTTACTCTATCCTCTTGAATAATAAAGAATATATTCAGCACATAATTACACAACTTCTGCTTGACTTTGTCTGCCATAGGATAGAAAAAAAAATATAGCGGAACTTTAATATTACAGTTCGACAAGGCTTTAAATGAATATGTCAATGACGTCATTGGGCGCTGTCGCTGTCGCTGGCGCTGGGCGCCGTCAAAAACTGTCAAAAATTACGTTTTTGTATGATAGATACATTAGTTCCTTTTCTCGCCACGTTCATAAACAGCCTTGTCGAACTGTATACGCAGCATAAAATACATATTTTTAAGTAAGAGGTCTTATTAATTGAAAAAGATATTTTGAATAAAACGAGACAGATTTGTTTGCGTTAAAAATCGCCAAGTACTTTTGTAATTATATTAAAATCTTGCAAAAACTTAAGCAATTCTATCGAGGCAGTGGGTGCGGTGCCCATAGAATATTTAGTACCTAATATAATTTTGTAGTTTAATACTTAAAATCATTTAAAATATAGTTATTTATGAAGGGCGTGGCGTATTGTGAAGTCGCCCTTACTCGCAATGGTACCGGATTTATTTAGTTGCTATTGTATTTTATTTCCTCTCGTAGGAAACATTTTTAAGGAAATATAAAAATTCTCACAAATAACGCCTTACAGTTGTGCTATTTTCCTTTAGAAGTAAACAGTTTTAGTCATTGACTATTCCTGGATGTTTTTGGCGAGTGAAGCTCACTCCGCGCCGCCATTTTTTAACTGTCACTTTAGAGAAAATTGTTTGTTTGACAGCTGTTTTGCATCCACACCTCTGTCGAAGCTACGAATTTACTTGTCGGACCAGCCCTAGTAGACAAGACGTGGTAAGTGATTATCGTAAACGCTAACGCTAACGCCACAAAATGTATGCGATTTGTGGGGATCCGTTATCGCATATTATTATAAAATTTTTTGGTCAAAAATTTTAGTATTTGTATTTGGCATAAGTCATCGCTTCGCTAGCGAATACTAATGTCAAAACATTCAAATCCCATACATTTTGTGGCGTTAGCGTTAGCGTTTACGATAATCGCTTGCCGCTTGTCTACGGGGGCTGGTCGGTCCCTTAATTCGACTTTCAATCGTCACAATAGAGTTTTATCTGGGTGCACGGTAGTATGTCATATTGCTATACTGTGACGGTAGTGCATCCGCCGAGACGAGCCAAGCGAAGCGCAAGGGCACTACCTACCTTTTCTCGAAGTGTTTCGCCGAAGTTTCAATTGAATAGCTTTTATACTTTAGATTTTATTGATATCTATTATAAATGCGAAAGTATCTCTGTCTGTCTGTCTGTCTCGCTTTCACGCCAAAACTACTGAACCGATTGTAATGAAATTTTGTATACAGATATTGTAAGGCCTGAGAAAGGACATAGGCTACTTTTTAACTGGAAAAGGGGGTTGTAAGGGGGTCAAAATGCGTAATTTTGTTAAAAATAAGTTAGTTCCAAAAATTCATAACAGATGGCACTAAGAGTCGCCGACATCGCGCTATCGCTTGCTCATAAGTCTTTCTATAAGATGTGGTACCATGTTAAGTCATGTTATCCGATTCTGCGATTGTCATAATACACGTTATTAAATAACTCACTACTCAGTAAGTACTTTATCTATGCAGTGACGTAACCTTAAACCTTCCAATGATAAACTATAGTTTATGGGTAAAGGTAAAGTTGTGTAATGGGGGGGCTAAATAATTAAATATGCTTTAAATTTGGTATAAGTACTTAAATAAAGTTTAATTTTAAAAAATGAAATATTATGTGCACACTGCACACCTGTTTTTGGGTATTTTGATTTAAGGGGTACCAGGGCATACCAGGGTTTTAAAAAGCTTTTAAATTTGACACTGCGCGCTATAAACTGAAGTCCACGCGGACGAAGTCGCGGGCAACAGCTAGTCTAAAATACGCCGATTTCGTCACTGACACACTGATGGTCATCAAAATGTTTGGCTACTTCCTAAAGTGCCAGAAAGCTGAAATTTGGTATGTAATCTAAGTTTAGTATACAACTAACAAAAAAATTCATAAACTTGTAATTTTCGTCCCCCATCCCCTAAAATTGGGGGGTGGAAGTTGACCCTTATAGAGTTGGTTTCCGATGTGCCAGATAGTTTTAAATATTCTCAGGATATGATGTTAATAATAGACTTATTAAACATACAAAGTCTCAATTGAATAGGTCTAATACTTTATATTTTATTGATATCTAAAATACGCCGAAATTTAGTTATAACTTATACGCCGTAAAATAAGTTTAGTAATGGTATGGTGGTAAGGTAATGGAAGTTTAAATGAGACTTTCATCAATTTTATGAATAAGGACATGAAAGTTTTCACGGGATGGACATTAACTAAAAACGTCTTAATAAAAAATAAAATAAAAAAAACACTAAAAAGAATAAAAGACTGCCTAGCAAGTAGCAACTTACAAAAAGGACTGAAATCCCACCAAAAGCATTTCATGTATAATGTCCTCGACGACCACAAAAGGTTTGCCCTGTGAAAAAGGCATCAGATCTAATGTAGAGCCAAGCTTCTGAATCGACGCGGCCTAACTCTATCGAGTGTATCGACCCATAACTCCAACAAATTCTACACAATATGAGTAAGACATACTTACTCATATTGTGCAGAATTTGTTGGAGTATGAATGTATGGCTTGGCTGTTTCGTTACTTATTTCGGCTGCCCGATTCACGATCGTCGGAAAGTTTTCACGTGAAAAGATCTCATATTCTGTCAGGATCAGAAACTAAATATTCGAAACAGCAAAGCCATACATACTTACTGATATGTAGAAAGTGTTGGAGTTATGGGTCGATAGAGTTAGGCCGCGTCGATTCAGAAGCTTGGCTCTACATTAGATCTGATGCCTTTTTCACAGGGCAAACCTTTTGTGGTCGTCGAGGACATTTTACATGAAATGCTTTTGGTGGGATAACAATATTCCTAAAGTTTTGGTTCTACTTAAGGCCTTATTATTTTATTATTATTAGCGGCTGGCCGGCGGCTTCGTGGCCGCAATCACATCGCAGAAGTGTTAAGTGGGAGAGCCATGCTTCGGCACGAATGGGCCGGCTCGACCGGAGAAATACCACGGGCTCACAGAAAACCGGCGTGAAACAGCGCTTGCGCTGTGTTTCGCCGAGTGAGTGAGTTTACCGGAGGCCCAATCCCCTACCCTATTCCCTTCCCTACCCTATCCTATTCCTTCCTATTTGCTCGTTTGCCCCCTTATTTCATAAAAAAAAAGAAATGCAATGAATCCACCGCGGGTGCTTCGCGAATTATTACGTCGCGAACGCACAATGAAATAGCAGCATTCAATGCTTTGTTGGTCTGCTCTCTCGCTGCAAACACGCGACAAAAACAGATAAAACTTTCTATATATCCGAAGCGCGGCAGCCGCAGTTCGCGACGTCTTTGCGACGTCTTCGCCACGTGTTCGCGACGTGTTCGCTGTGCACCCGCTCTTCCCTAAATCCGCTCGCTAACCGCTAATATTATGATACCAACCTGTATTTCTGACATAATTATATTGGAATTATTTATTAATTAGGAAAGTATTAGCTATTGTCAAAGCCGTGGTGTCGTGTTACATCCAATTAATTTTCTTTTAGCGACAAGATCGACTGACAGTTTGTTTTATTACAACTCATTTATTATCACAGTTATTTAAAATAACATAGAAACAAAAAGATAACGAAACTGGTGATGCCATTAGATGCATTTTTAAATAAGCTATTCAAACAAAAATATAAAAATAGCCACATCCGATCATAATTTTCTTTTTGGAAATCGATAAAAATAAAATTTATTAAAATGTTGACAATAGATATTATCATATATATAATATACGCATATAATTCACTTACTTGCCATCCGTAATTGGACTACCTGTTCCAATTATTTTGAATGGCTCACTAATCGTGTCTTCTCGTCATGTTACAATGTAAACTGATCATGTAATTTTAATTTTTATCGATGGATATTATTAATTATAGGACTTTGCACTTTATCATTAAAATATCTATGTGTGCTTATCTTCAACAAGGTCTTTATAAAAATGCCAAGACAGTTACGGGTCCACCTAACGGTTATATCCAAGAAATTCCTGGCCACCTGAACATCGTGGCCTCCCTCGGGAATTTAGCGCAGGAATTTTGTACGAGACACCCACGCTCGTAATAATATTTTGTAAAATATGTGCGACCATATTAAAATCTAGAGCAAATATGTTTTGACTTCCGTGTACTCGTGTTCTGAAAAATGTTTCTGTAGCTTTGTAAGTAATTCTTATCTACCTATATCTATACAATATCTATATATTATTATAAAACAAAGTCGCTTTTTTTTCCCTCATGTCCCTTTGTTCCCTAGCTTTAATCTTTAAAACTACGCAACGGATTTTGAAGATTATTTCAGTCATCAGTGTTAGATAGCCCATTTATCGAGGAAGGCTATAGGCTATATTTTATCACGCTAAGACTAATGGGAGCGAAGAAATAGAGGAAAATGTGGAAAAAACGGGGAAAATTATTTGAAAGGGCTAACTTGAACGCGCTAATCTCAGGAACTACTGGTCCGATTTGAAAAAAATATTTCGGTGTTAGATAGCCCATTTATTGAGAAACGCTATAGGCTATATTTTATTACGCTAAAACTAATATGAGAATGTGGGAAAAAACGGGGGAAATTATTTGAAAGGGCTTATCTCGCGAACTACTGGAGCAATTTTTATGTTATTTGGCACAGATAAGAAGTAGACTACGTGAAGGACCATAGGCTATCGATTTTAATAATTTCTTCAGTGGCTATATATTTTATACCCGTGCGACGCCGGGGCGGGTCGCTAGTATTATTATGAAGTACTAGATGATACCCGCAACTCCGTCGCGCCATAATTTTGTTTATCGCGGAACCGTACATTTCAGTATAAAAAGTTAGTACTTATCTAGTGATGATGCCCGCAACTCCGCTGCGCCAAAATTAGTTTATCGCGCCGGGAACCGTACATTTTTCCGGGATAAAAAGTATCCTATGTCCTTTCCCGGAACTCAAAGTATGTCCATGCCAAATTTCAGCAAAATCGGTTCAGCGGTTCGAGCGTGAAGAGGTAACAGACACACAGACAGACAGACACACTTTCGCATTTATAAGTATTATTATAGTAATGTAAAGTATTATATATTTATAAGTATATTAGTATGGATATGGATTCTATGGCCTTTCCCAATACTCAAAGTATCTCCAAACCAAATTTCAATGAACTCAGTTTATCGGTTTGAACGTAAAGAGGAATAAGACAAACACACTTTCATATTATTTTTATTATTAGTGTGGCTTTTTAAAATTATAACAGGTTTTGTGACAAGTATAAATAATATATACGCCTCCGTGGTCTGGTACAGAGCGCGGCTCTGAGGTCGTGGGTTCGATTCCCGCGTTGGAAACATGTTATTTCCAAGTTTGGTTAGGACAATGCAGGCTGATCACCTGATTGTCTGACAAGTAAGATGATCCATGCGTCGGATGGGCATGTACAAAGTCGGTCCTGCGCCTGATCTCTGGATCATGAGAGTAAAGGAATAGAGATTGCTCTTGTGTACTGCGCATACACTTGGGCACTATAAAATTACTCCTGCGTAGCTGGCCTGGTTTCAATGAAACCGGCCACCGTCACCGAAACCATTGTGGGAGCTATTATTATTACGGGAGCCCTAGAACAAATTTTTTTGTGATTTCTAACAAGCTAATTTTTGTAGTAGCTTCATTTTGATAAGACAAACAAGTTTTTTATCTGCGAAAAATCTTGAAAGTGGTAGCTAAGAGAGATAGAAAGGATTTCATACATTTGATGATACTAAAATATGGATTGTTCTATTTGTAGGACGATGTTACTTTTAAATTATATAACTATTAACTTACCAATATACAAAAAATCAGTTGGTTAGGGTTCCGTTATAGGTTGGTTACCTTAGTCAACCAAGTTTTGTTGACCATCAAATCAAAGTATGAAATCCTTTCTATCTCTGTTAGCTACCACTTTCAAGGTTTTTCGCAGATAAAAACGTCGTTTGTCTTATCAAAATGAAGCTACTCACAAAAAAATAGCTTGTTAGTAGTCACAAAAAAATGTTCTAGGGCTGATCACTAATGAAAAGGCACTAATGGTAGACACGGAACTAATAGATGACACTTACGACAAAAATACCATAAAAATAAGAATTGCTCTAATTATTTCTCAACACTGTAAATTTTATATGCTTCTTATGCTATCTGTTGATGTGAAAAAATATATTTGGGACGCCTTCGGGAACAAAATTTTAAAATGGTATCAGTTTTCGTAAATGATGTGACCGCGTCAACACGCGCTCGGCAATTTCTTAGCAAATAGGTTAAGGAAGGCGAAATTTTGCACGTAAGTTTTGAATACATTTGTTTGATTTTTTGTAATTTCTATTGATTTCATTGAATTAATGGACATGTTGTATACACTAATTAATGTTTATTTATGATTTTTTATCTATTTTCCCTAACAATATAAAGGGTGTCTACTATTAGTTCTTGAAAATGTAAAAAAAACCTAATAGATGACATGGATCTCATCTTTTAGTTTTTCAATACATACTAAAGTTATTTTGTAGTTTATTCTACTGCAAAAATTATAATTCTATTAACAAATTAACAACTTAGTGGGAGAGCCATGCTTCGGCACGAATGGGCCGGCTCGACCGGAGAAATACCACGTCCTCACAGAAAACCGGCGTGAAACAGCGCTCGCGCTGTGTTTCGCCGAGTGAGTGAGTTTACCGGAGGCCCAATCCCCTATTCCCTTCCCTACCCTCCCCTATTCCCTTCCCTACTCTCCCCTATTCTCTTCCCTTCCCATTTCTACCCTCCCCTATTACCCTATTCCCTCTTAAAAGGCCGGCAACGCACCTGCAGCTCTTCTGATGCTGCGAGTGTCCATGGGCGACGGAAGTTGCTTTCCAACAGGTGACCCGTTTGCTCGTTTGCCCCCTTATTTCATAAAAAAAAACTTTGTACTACTTTACCTAAAAATGGACATGGTGTCTAATATTAGACCTTGTACTGATCTAAAAATCGATTGCTTTAGTTTTTTAACCGACTTCCAAAAAACGAGGAGGTTATATGTTCGGCTGTGGATTTTTTTTTTTTTTTTTTTTTTTTTGTATGTTCAACGATTACTCCGCCGTTTGTGAACCGATTTTCGAAATTTTTGTTTTGTTGTATTAGGTTTCACTCCAATTTGGTACCATGTTCACAAAAGTGGTGACCTGATGATGGGATCCATGAGTAATCGAGGGAACTCCTCGAAATTTATATGGAAACATATGGTGATTTTGGTTTTATGTGAAGTGTACTAAGAATATGCTACCAAAAAGTCAAATTGGGTCAAAGTATACCATGGTTTCGAAGATGCTGAGAGAACTCCTGACTCCTTATAGATACACGTTCGGGAGTTTCGGCGTTGTTTTAAGAACAGAAAGCATATGCTACTATGCAATTCATATTCATCATCATAATCATCATCATCATCATCATCGTCATCATCATCATTAAGGTCACCAATGTCTCATGGCACAGAATTAATAATAGTACAAGGCATAGGTATGGATATACTAATAATAATAATTATGTACTGTATAACAACACCTGTTTGTTTAATACATGGCGGTCGGCGCCGCAGAGGCGACGGCGTCGCCGCGCCGCCGCGCCGCATGGCGCGTGGCGGCAGACAACAGATCGAATACTTTACTAATTACTTTATAAAATTTAAATAGACAAATAGAATTAAAATAAAGTTATTTTAAATAGAGCATTTACACAAAACAAAGTCATTAAGTGTCTTTTTAATCAGTTATACTTATTAATCGATAGATGGCGCACTAAGTATCGATTTGAATTCTTGATTAAGCGCTTATTCCACTTATCCTAGCTAGGAAGTCCTAGCTAGGGTCCTAAAAAATTTAGTCAAGTGGAATAACATTTAGAAAGCTAGATAAGTGGAATAAGCGCTTTACAAGAACAGAGCTGTCAATAATTATGATAATATTAAATATTATGAGTAGCTACGCTACATCCTATGTAAGTTTATACAATTTTTATCTGATAGATCCTTCGATCGTGGAAAAACGAGACACAATAGCCTTTCTATTGTTATCTCAATCGCCGGTGACCGCTTGGGGCTTGAAGCATTAAAATTGTTAAATTACTTGGCACAATATGTTCACTTCACTGATAATATATGATTTTGTGAGTGTGAGTTGTGACTCTTGACAAATTGTAATAAGATACGTAAAATATACGCGAAGGTTTACCTACTAGTGTAACTAAAAAGAGTGAAATTATTATTATTTTTAACAAAAAATTAAAACCGACTTCCAAGGTAAAAACAATAATAACATTAATATGAACTAAAAAGTATTAAATAATTTTTACTATCTAATGGTGCCTTTTTCCGAATTCGGCTAAACCTCAACTATTTCTGTATTCAATCTTCATAATTTTGAAGTCGGTGCCAGTTCCAAAAGTTTCAAATATTCTGTCAGAGGACTGAAGATTCAGCTATCTGGTACCGACTTCAAAATAATGAAGATTGAATACAGAAATAGTTGAGGTTTAGCTGAATTCGGAAAAAGGCACCATTAGATAGTAAAAATTATTTAATACTTTTTAGTTCATATTAATGTTATTATTGTTTTTACCTTGGAAGTCGGTTTTAATTTTTTGTTAAAAATAATTAGCAGTAAAAAGAAGAAAAAGGAGAGCTGAGAAAAAAATAAGAAAAAAGAAGAGGCAAGAGAAGCATAGAGACTAAAGACTGAAAATAAATTTGCTAGGAAAAAAATATGAGAAATAAAAATAACAGGAAAGATAGTTTCAGCACAGAATACATAATAATACCTTACGGTAGTTTCAGCATGGAAGAAGAATGGATAGAATTAGAATCTGGAGACAACGTGGATAATATTTCTGATGCATGTAGTTATTATGATGAAGTAAATGAAATCTTATGAAAAACGGCAAATAAAGACCTAATAATTTGAAAAATGTAAAATGTAATTTAATGTTCTATGTCAACTATTAGTTCATATTGGTGTCTACTATTAGTGACGTTCGTTATTTGTGATGTCATCTATTAGTTCTTTTGACTAAGTTTACAAAAAGACCAATAATATTTTATTTTATTGATTTGTCAGATTATAATTATAATAGTTTTATTTTGTAAGTTACTGAAATCATGGAAGAAGTTATCAATCCTTTATTTTCATAAATATATATTTTATAACATTCAAATGTTTCATGTTTCCTTAAAGTGTCTGCCATTAGGTCTTTTCCCCTATTATGTTTTCGACAAAAAAAAATATAATCTTGTCTGTAAGATTTTCGGTAGGTTTTCTGCATTAATAATTCATAGTTAAGTCCAAAAATAAATTCTGAGCATTAAAATGTAAGCCGTACTGCACGCAGGCCTAATCTTAGTCGTATCTTCCGAGAAAACAATTTTTTGATAACCTTATCGCTAAATGAAGCTGTCATGACGCGTTGCTTTTGATAAAATATTAATTTTACCCACGTTTACATAATTTCAATAAGCATGAACGAAGATAAGATCTTACCTACTTCGTTCAAGAATCTAGTTTTTGAAGTAAAAACTTTTTAGTGGTGTTGCGTCTTATAAATCTTATACTTAGCTCAATTTTTAAATGGGTTGTCTTTTCTGTTACCCATCCCAAAGACTTATTCAAGACGTGAGTGGAAGAATAAGATAAGTAACATGAAAAACTTCCCGTTTTTTTGTTTAAATGGAGGCTTTAGGGCCGGAAAAATTATTTGAAATAGAAAAACTATGGATTATATCGTCATGATCGTAGAATAAAGACTGTTCTGATTTTTTTCAATTTTCGGTTTATTGCATAAATCGACTTGTATTTATGTGTTTTATCGACTGATTATATATTTTTTTAAATCCACCAAATGCCTGATTTATAGGCTAGAAAAACGACGGATTTGATTGTGTGACCGTAGTACAACGACGGATTAAACAATGCGTCTGAGTTCGATGGACGGCGTCCGTCCCCCACCCCCCGCTCACCGTGGCGGATGGTTAATACCGTCCCTGTTCTGCGGTTACGCGTACTTTTTACTCGTAACGCACTTTTTAATAATTTTTAAAGAATATTAAAATAGTTTATAATACGTTTTAGGCAAATGTAACTCGAATAAGTTCAAAATATTATGCATTCAAGGTTAAAACGGATGTTAGCGTTTGTGCAAACTGATGATAATATTATGGGTAAGTGAATATCATAATATTTTGTTGCTTTGTAAAGACTTGAGATGCTGTTTACTTATGAATTAAACACTTTTGATACGTTAAATAGAAGAACAGTAGAAAATTGATTGTAACGCGACCGAATTCGACCGAACAGAAGACTCAATTTTCTTATCCACCGTACAGCTCTTAACTTACTTAATAAATCCGTCGTTGTTCTTAGGACTTACTTTTTTTGGTATATGATTTCAGTATTCACACTGATTAAGCTTTATTAAAAGTAACTTTATAAGAGTCAAAACACTTCTTTATTTGTTCTATAGGTACTTTTTTATTGACGGAATTAACCAATCGTCATTATTCTATGGATCATTTAAGGGCGTACCGTATGAACCGTCATTTTTCTATGGATATATGCTGGTTGGATTTGCATTACCGACGTTATTCGTGGCACACAATTTAACATAGGTCGTTTTTCGATGAAAAATAATAAAGATATTTTGATATTTTCGATTGTTTTTTGATTTAACCGTTAGCATAACGCTTATTTTAAAGCCTTTTTTTCATTGATGTTTAAAATTTCTTATATTTTGGCTTTTTGAAATTATTTTCAAAACGTACAACTTTGATAAGTTTCATCTTAAGAAACGCACTGCTGATATAAAGCAGTGCGGTTCTTAAGATGAAACTTATCAAAGTTGTACTCTGCAATCTTGTCACTTATGCTTGTCTTGTATAGCATGACATATTCTAAGAGTACACAATATAATAAATTGGCTAAATAAGTTTTGCTGCTTGAAGAAAAAAAATAAGTTCTAGGTAAGCACCTAGCACTTACATATATTTTAGCAGAGCAGACACCTGTAACACAATAGCGTTACAGGTGTCTGCTCCGCTAAAAAATACGTACAACGACGATATTTATACATACATTTATACGAAAAAATTTCAGCTGCTCCTTGTGGTAATGACCACAAGCTAGCAAATGCAAGATGTATGGAATTATGCCTTTACGGAAGACGTGTTCAAGAACCATCTCATAAAGGTACATATCACCAAGATAAATTAATTGCCTCCATTTCCATTCCTGAATAAAACGACGATCCTTTTATGCCTGCAGGTGAAATGACGCCTATTGGGGCAAACGAATTTCCTCAATCAGAAACCTCACAAGTTCTCAGCAACGTTAGATTCCCAACAACGTTGACTCTCATTTTTATCCCAGAAAATATTCAAGATTATTCTCAAGTGTTAGTATCCAAAACTCCAACTGCATCACCAGTAGAAAGACATGCAAAATGTGATAACCCGTTTTGTTGCCAACATGAAACTGATGATTTTTTTCTGCCCTTCTGTATCTACTATTAGCACATACTCGAATCCATCATCTCCATCGTGTTCAACGATCTCAAAGAACTGAGGGAAATTAAAGCGCGCTAAAAAAAATGAAAAGTGGAGAGAAATAAAACTAAAAGATTTAAAAAAACTTATGCAAAACGTATGTATTAAAAAAGGGCGTATAGTCGATGCTAAAACTATGAAACCTCCATGCCAGTGCAAATTCCAACTACTTTTGAGATTTTCACTAAGTTTTGGCAACTTGGTAGCAAAAAACAGGTTGTATGTAGCAAACTATATGTAAGTAAATACTATTTGATATTATATTTTAACTGTCGTTTGAAAGTTCGGTTTTTCGGTCTTCTATAGTTAGCTACATTGCTTTTCTTTGCTACCAAGTTCCCAAAACTTTGTGAAAATCTTAAAACGCTCTGCGTTTGAAATTTTAGACGTAGAGGTTTCACGAACACGATGGAGATGGTTGGTTTGAGTATGTGCCAATAGATCTACTATTGACACATACTCAAACCAAGCCAGCACATACTTAAAACAAGCCAACCAGAAGGGTAGAAAAATCAACAGTTTCATGTTAGCAACAAAACAGGTTTCAATTTTGTATGTCTTTACTGGGGATGCAGTTGGAGTATTGGGTACTAACACTTGAGAAGAATCTTGAATATTTTCAGTTATTGGAGATGATGAACTAATACTGATTAGTTCATATTAGGTTTAAAAATCTTACCACGAAAGGGTTCTTTCTATTGTAATAAGTATTTTACTTGTTTAGATAAGTACTGTTGTTTTATTAAGGAAGATATAGCATTTTTTCATAATAATATTATTTTTAAATATATATTGTACCGTATAATGTACGTTTATTTTTATATGCACGTGGGAGAGCCATGCTTTGGAACGCTTGGGCCGGCTCGAGAAATACCACGGGCTCACAGAAAACTGGCGTGAAACAGCGCTTGCGCTGTGTTTCGCCGAGTAAGTAAGTTCATCGGAGGCCCTATTCCCTTCCCTACCTTTTCCCTACCCTCTCCTATTCCCTTCCCTACCTTCCCCTACCGTATTGCCCTATTTCCTTTTAAAAGGCCGGCAACGCACCTGCAGCTCTTCTGATGCTGCGAATGTCCATGGGCGACGGAAATTGCTTTCCATCAGGTGACCCGTCTGCTCGTTTGCCCCCTTATTTTATAAAAAAATATGTGTTATTTTTATATAAAAATATATTTTAGATCATTAAGTTTTTTCTAATACATCAAGAATTTGATTACATAATATAATATATTATTGTTATTTCTTACTAAGCTTAATAAAAAAACTGTTGTGGAAGCAATTAATGTTTTTTATTCCATTTCCTAGACGTATACTTTTCAAAACCGACCATAAAGTTTTGTACATATCCCTAGAATATTGACGGAAAGTTTCAACCGTCATGCATCTAAAAACAAAACTCCATACAATAACGTCGGTTCATTACAAACGTCACATTATACTCCAGGAAATAACGACTGATGTGACTTTTTAAAAAACTACACAAATTAGGTATTTTTACTGTGAATCACATTATAAAATTCATAAAACAAAACCACATGCCCAAATTTCACGTCAACTGAATGGCTAGTTCTGAAAATATGAAACAAAATACGAAAAAAAAATCTTTGAAGGGCTCTCCTGTAAAATGGGTAAATTGCAGATCCGTCTTTGTTCTACGATTGCGACGATATGTGTAGCCAGATACATTAGCTAGGTTATGAAGTAAATAAGTGACAAGTTAGCAAGTTTTATTCAAATAATTTGGGAAAAAAAATTGCTGTTGTCCGAATGTTACGAAATGTTACTTATTCGATTCTTCCACTGACGTCTTCAATTATTTACGGCCGTTCCCAATATTTGATCTATCTCTGGTTTTGCCCTACTAGAGATAGGAATAGCCATGGAGCTAATATAGAATAGCTCTCATTAGACATTAGAGACATACAGGGTGCAATTAAACCTTCCTGCCAAATTTGGATATATTAATCCTTGTTAAAAATAAAAATACACGTATTTTTAGGGCTTCGTACCCAAAGGGTAAAAACGGGACCCTATTACTGAGACTTCGATGTCTGTCCGTCTGTATGTCTGTCTGTCTGTCCGTCTGTCTGCCCGTCTGTCTGTCCGTCTGTCTATCTCCAGGCTGTAACTCAAGAACGGTAATAGCTAGAAAGTTGAAATTTTCACAGATTGTGTATATCTGTTGCCGCTATAACAACAAATACTACAAACAAAATAAAATAAATATTTAAAGGGGGGCTCCCATACAATAAACGTGAAATTTTGACCTTTATGGCTCTATATCAGTAATGGAAACAGGTAGGTACTTGAATTTTACTCAAGGTCCTTAGTTTTATGTGCACTTTAATATTTAATAATAATATTAAAATAAAATAAAAAATTAAGGGGGGCTCCCATACAAAAAACAGAATTTTTTGGCTAATTTTGCTCTATAATGATACGGAACCCTTAGTGCGCGAGTCCGACTCGCACTTGGCCGATTACTTCTTTTATAATCACTCTGTTCTAAAATGTTGAGAAATAGCTTCCGAAAGTTATCCTAGAAAACACCACTAAATATGGACGCCGCGCGCCGCCCCGCCCTCCCGCATAAACGTATTTCATTGATAACAATAATAAATTTTGTTATTATTGGGCACACAAAAAAACTGTGTACTCTTACCTAATCCAGGATTCCCACGATCCTACATTATCATAAGTTGCGAATTTTTCCTACATACTTTAGCGGGCTTGGGACCGTCAAATTAATGTAAAGCGCGTAGGTACGTTTAGAATGAATTATTTGATTCTCATCAAAACAATGGAAAAATTACAACTTTCTACTTAATTACGTATAGCACTTTAGAAATGAATAGTAATTTATCTAAACCACATCCTTTGCATTAATTGGGCGTATTTAAAAAATGAACATAATCAACTTATGTACTTACTATCAGAGAAGTTGATTCCTAGTCAGATGGGGGACCTACGTAGCTTGATCGCGTTACATCAAACCCGGCCGACAGATCACAGCTATCATTGAATTGACATGATCCGACCAAATGACGTTTGTCTTTTAACTGCCTAGGAATCAATTTTCTCGATGATAGTTACAACTAATTAAAAATCAAAACCACCCACCTTTAAGTCTTACATAATTAATCCTATTTACTTTTAACAACACTTTCAAGCTCCGTGTAAACTTTCGCCACTCAAAATGTAGCACCTCACCATCACCTATCACTCGCGGTCACAGAATACGTGTTAGTTTAAGGCCGTCCCCCGAGCAAACGACCTTGGCCATACACTTGCCGAGATCGCACCAAAACCCTATTATTTTACTTAACTTAGTTCAAAATTGTCCTAAAAAAATTTAAAACGGGGAATATGTAGTTTATGATATTGTCGATCTATTGGCGTGTGTTTCAAATAAAAGTAATTTGTAAATCCTAAGGGGATGCTGAATGTATGATTGAATTTTAATAAATTGGTTTTACTTTGGAAGCTGATATGATAAGTATAATAAACAAAATTAGAAAATTTAAAACGGGGAAAGGAATGTTGATATACTGAAGATTATTGCTGTATTTTTATTATAACTTTGTAGCTTTCAAATTATGAGTTTATAAGTCTTGAAATATGGTAAATTACGGAATCTTCTCAGGGAACGCCCTTAACGCGGTTAGAAATATACATTGTCATACACAGTACACACTAATTACGCGTCCGGCGGGCGGTGACAAGCAAAAAATTACGTAATTATGCAACAATGCGCGGACTGCGACTGCAACCGAGTACCGACCGGTCACCAGGCGGAGCCAGCCCCGCGTCACCCCCTCTCTACCCCAACGTTGCCTGGATGCGCCCGAGTGGCGACTTGGCGACAGACCGGCCGGCGCCAAATAGTATTTCGTATGAAGTGACCATGCTGCAAGGAATTTGATTGGGATAAAATATGTTGTAAAAAAATAACACCCTATTTTTTGGTTTATTGGACTCTCCTAATGATACCTAAGCCCTGGAAAAAAATTGGCAAGAAGGTTTAATTGCACCCTGTATATCTTATGTCAGCTCTATGTTAGCTGCGATCGGTCGTAACTCGTATGTCAAACTAGACATAGATTATATTGGGAACGGCCGTAAGTCAGCCTCGCTAATCTGCTGTCTAGTTTGAACCCTTTTTGTCTTCACTCCCGGAGTGCAAGTTTTTTTTTAACAATAACTTATTAAAGTTTTAATACTCTTAAACATTATTTTCACCAAGATATTTTAAGGGTGGTATATAATATTCTAACGTAATTCCAAAGTATACTTTAACCCGTGACGTATCCAAAGGTGATTTAACTTAACCGATGTTATAAATCAGACAACAAAGAGCTTTTACGTATAAATCGCTCTGATCTCGACTACAAAGAACGTAAAATAAGTTGATAAGAAAGATTTAAAACTACGACAGCTAAATTAAACCGAATCCGTTATCAGGAAGGAGCGCAAAGTTTTGCACTCCGGAGCCAAAACTAACTGGAATTGCTTTGCGGCTTTTATTACTGATTCTAGAGGCGCTTGTATAGGCTTGATAAGTATTTGAAAGAGTTGTCTAGTCGTCCAATAAGATCTAGTAGGACGACTTATAGGGACAAAAGTATAAACGTGGGAGAGCCATGCTTCGACACGAATGGGCCGGCTCGACCGGAGTAATACCACGTTCTCACAGAAAACCGGCGTGAAACAGCGCTTACGCTGTTTCGCCGAGTGAGTGAGTTTACCGGAGGCCCAATCCCCTACCCTATTCCCTTTCCTACCCTCCCCTATTACCCTGTTCCCTCTTAAAAGGCCGGCAACGCACCGGCAGCTCTTCTGATGCTGCGAGTGTCCATGGGCGACGGAAGTTGCTTTCCATCAGGTGACCCGTTTGCTCGTTTGCCCGCTTATTTCATAAAAAAAACGACGTCCGTGTCTGGCACACATGACACAGACACAGACAGAAACACGGACGGTAGGTGACGGAGGCAGGGACATAGACAGGGACAGGGTACAGAGACAGGGACAGGGACAGGGACGGGGACAGGGACGGGGACAGGAACAGGGTACTCTAACACTGCGTCAGGTTCAGGTATTTGTTATCTTATTTAAATAAATCATTAAGGGCCTCGGTGGCGCAGTAGGCAGCGCGTAAGTCTCATAATCTTAAGGTCGTGAGTTCGATCCTCACCCGGGGCATACACTTTTACTTAAAATAGTTTTGTAATCGCATTTTATTTTCGTAATAATAGAGTAACTGATACTACTAGTTCTAAAAACAACTGTGAAATAATTTATTCAAAACGCAACGGCCAGTAATTATTTCTTCGAACCCAAATAATTGCCGTCAGGGCCTGCCTACAAAAGTTCCGTAGTTTGACCAACTTTGTGGCCACCCCAAATAGCTAAAGGCTTGTACACAGCAATGCGTTTTCGCCGCAATGAATTTGCGACGCAAAATGTTTCGTTTCGATTTTATGCGACAAACATTTTTGCTTTAGTGTACTTCTAATATTCGGATTTTATCAATAAAAAATTACAACATTCAATAAATACAAGGCCAACGTATTTATTTTACGTATAATTCTATCACAGCATTTAAAGAAGAAGAAAAGAAATCATTTTGACTTTTCACCATTGTGGAGCAAAAGAAAAGAAATGGGAAATATCTTGACAAGAAACTATTAGAATTTTCATCGCAATAATCAAGGCGAGCGAAGCGAGCCCTATAAGTATATCCCACAACCTTTACATTTTGTGATACACTTTACGGAAAAACTATCACGCCTATTGATTTGTGCTTTAACATAGTAATTTTTATTTATATGTAGATGTGTTATTATCAGTCAGTCAAGGTTTGACGATGCGAGCCTTCATAAAGCTCGGCTTTAATAGCTAGTAATATTATATTGTGACGTTTCTGGGTCCCTGTGTGCAAGCCGTAACCCAACACGAATTCACACAACTTAATTAGCCTCCCGTCACACGCCGAAAAAAGTTTCCCTTTATTTCACTTCATGGTTACACTAGCCTACGGACTGAGTTACTAATTTTGTTTCGTTCGTAATTAGATAATTTGACCTGTGATGAAAATATACCTTAATAACTTTCTTTGTGTATTATATACTATTTTGTCGCAGTCCTTTGGTACAATCTACTTTATTATTTTGATTGAATGACTAGCAAATTCATTGAATGAAACTTGAAAAAATATGTGCTAAAGATTAAAATTGTTTATTCGTTTTGAGTAAGTACATACAATCTTTTGCACTTATAACATTTATAGATGACACCCGCAACTCCGTTGCGCCAAAATGTATTTATTACGCAGGAACCTTACATTTTTCCGTGATAAAAAGTATCCTGTGTTCTCGGTACTCAGACTATCTCTAATCTCTATACCCATCAAAATCTGTTTATTGGTTTGGGCGTGAAGAGGTAACAGACAGAAACATTTTCGCGTTTATGATTTATTGATTACAACTGAGGAAAGAATTAAATATCGAACAAACCTAACCGAACAATAATACAGGTTTACAAGTTTCACAATGAAACTTTGAACCTGCATTGACTGTGAACGAACCGAAAAATCCTGAAGACGTTGAACTTTCCAATTGAGATTCTGCGGTAATCGGTTTCAAGCCCATCGGGCTTCAATGTTTTAAGGAGCTCGTGAACTTATGAAAAGCGAATACTTCCTTTAAATAATAGAATTATAAAGGAAGTATTCGTTTTAGAGTTAGAGAGCACACGGCGCACTGCGTCGTCGCAACGTACACAATATGACGAAGAGCAGCCCTACCTAACCTAACCTAACCTACCCCCGAGACGAACGAGGAGGGGTGTCGACTGTTGACGTTAAAAACAGGTACACATTGGGCGTTTTGAAGCGAGCGCTTTGCTAACGCGCGTTTTGAAAACCCCGGATTCTATTGAAGAGTACACATGCAAGCGCGCCAGTAACGCGCGCCAGAAACGTGCGCCAGAAACGTGCGCTTTCATGTGTTTCAATAGAATCCGGGGTTCTCAAAACGCAAAGCACGCGCTTCAAAACGCCCAACGTGTACCAGCTCTAAGTGTCGAAACTCGAAACACACTGGGCTGAATTACGCCGGCGTAAATTCCGCCGCGTTTACGCCACGTTTCAAACTCATACAAAATACGGACAGAACGCGGGGGACGATTCCGTCGCGTCCCGTCCGTATTTTGTATGCGTTTGACATTTGCGGCGGAATTTACACCGGCGTAATTCAGCCTAGTGTGTTTAGACACTAAGACTGCTTCGTAAATCGTAATAACGCTGCGATGACGCAGCGCCCGTGTGGCCGGCTATGCGTCAAACGGCAGCCTGCGTCGACGCAACGTTGACGCAACGCGTCCTGCGGACTGGCTCGGTCGTGCACAGCTGTTGCCGTTTCGTACTCAGCACGGCGCACAGACCGCTCCTGAGTAAGGTTAGGCTAACGGCTAACCTAACCTAGGAAGCTAACCTAACCTAACTCAGGAGCGCGCGCCGCGCGGCTGCTGAGTACCTACTGTGACTGGGTCAATTCAGACCACAACGCGACGTGTAGATATGCTGCTACACGTCGCGTTGCGGTCTGAATTGACCCTAAAAATTACTTGCGCGTCTTCGCGCGTGATTTTTGCGGGAATATGTCGTTTGTGAGTGTCTTAAATCAAAGGTACTCACATAAATTATTGCGAGAGTTAGTGCTGGTGACTGTACATAAGTGGATTTCGACTACTGGTTCCATTAGAACGTCTAGTGTTGTTTCGAGAGTTATGTAACTTCACCTTTTTGTGGACCCGTAGGTACGTGGAGAGAAATATAATAAAGTTCTTTGTGTTACTAGTGTGTTGTTGTGAGTGAAAGCTAAGTGCGTATGGGTTTTTCTAAGTGGTGATCATAATAGTCAAGGAGCCCTAGAACAATTTTTTTTATTGCTAACAAGCTTATTTTTCGTGAGTAGCTTCATTTTAATTTTGAAACAACATTTTTATTTGCGAAAAATCTTGACAGTGGTAGCTAACAAAGATAGAATAGTACATTACGCACTTAGGGCAGGTAAATAAGAATTGACTCAGATCACATGTAATGTTCGCCGAGGCGAAGATGAGGTCAACAAACATGTGATCTGAGGCTTTCTTTTTTGCTGCCCATGGTGCGTATACTATTTTTCTAATCGACGGAGGCGGAAAACGGCAACATTGGTAAGCGCAGCGGGAAGAATGTTGACGTTTTCCGCCCGGAGGTGAGAAAATTATATTTTCATACTTTGATTTGATGGTCCTAAAATATGGATTGTTCTATTTGTAGGACAATGATACTCTTAAATTATATAACTAACCTATATACAAAAAACGTCGTCTAACGCCGTTTCAGTTCGGCAGACTTCGGCACGGTGTTTGTGTGCGTGTGAATATACATGATACGCGAATTATTATAATTGCTTAAGGCTTAAGTTGATTTTATGCAATATCTTTACCGCGGCAGTCCCCGAGTGCCACACGTATTTTTAATTGAATTTGTGTAAGCATGAAGTAGTTACTGCCTTGAGTTTCTTTTTGAAAATATATCATTTGACTAAGAAATCTATACTAATATTATAAAGCGGAAGAGTTTGTTTATTTGAACGCGCTAATCTCAGGACCTATTGGTCTAATTTGAAAAATTCTTTCAAGAGGAAAATGTGGTAAAATCTGGGGGAAATTATTTTAAAGGGCCTATTTGAACGCGCTAATCTCAGAAACTACTGGTCCGATTTAAAAATTTATTTCAGTGTTAGATAGCCCATTTACCGAGGAAGGTTATAGGCTAATAGGAGCGAAGAAATAGAGTAAAATGTGGAAAAACGGGGGAAATTATTTGTAAGGGCTTATCTCACGAACTACTGAACCAATTTTTCCGTTATTTGGCACTGATAAGAAGTAGACCACGTGAAGGACCATAGGCTATTTTATGGACTTTGTCTGTGAAATATCTAAATTATAGTTTTGTATAGTTTTTGATCGCAGGCAAATCTCATGTTTGTATTATAATAGTCCGATCAGTAGTTATATAATCTGACTGAATAGTAGGTACACAAACACGAAACTGTTTGAGACTGGTATCAGTACAACCGGATTTGATCGGCCTTTAAGTGTATAGTGGCTTAAAAAAACATAGATCTAAAAAAACCCTTTCTATCCCTTTGATCTGGTCCACATGCGGGTGACAACTTGCTCTTGGCCTTTGCGTGTTGCCCGCATTAGCAGGTAACATCAACAGATAGGTTGCGGGCAACTTACATGTGGACCAGATCAGCGCGCGGGCGATAGCATGCATGACAGGAAAAGTTAGGTACAAGTTGGAACTGAACGACACGACACGAGACAATTACTGCAGACGACGCGCGACGTGTCGTCGCGACACTACTGGTTTCTATGTACTTCTATGAAAATTGAAATGCCATACTATTCATAGAAATACAAAATAAGTGTCGCGACGACACGTCGTCTACTGCCGCTTCATGTAGCGGGCTTCCAACTATTATACCTAAGGGTCAAGTCTGATTTAACCCTAAGACAAGAAGGACCCTAGTGATATTATGACTTAGTCATAAATCATAATATCAGTTATCACTCACTAACTGCAACTTTAAAATCTTCAAGTAAAATCGAAACGAATTCCTCCTGGACTGGACATTTATGGTAATAGTGAAGACTCAATCCGGGGTGAAGTAATGCTGATCGCGAGCGGACGTGACGTCATTACCGCCACGTGACGAACTTCCCAATGCTGTCCTCCTGGTACCTGATTCGTTCGTTTAGCATGCGCTTTATGCACTTAAACATACTATCAGTTATGTTGAGACAGGTTTCTAAGGTGTAAGTGAACACGATAAGTGACTTAACCCTAGATAGCTAACCTTCTGGGAGACCCTTTTTAAGCTAACCATCCGTCGAAACGACGGGTATTAAAAAATAGTATTTTTATTGAGATTTTACCACTTTCTGGACCTGGATTTTTTTCACAGACATATGATGAACTTAGCAATTTAAAACAACACTTTGCATATTTACATTTTTTATTTACTTTTGAAACTAAAAAATTTTTCTTAGACCTCTAAAAAAATTGGAACATTTTCAATCAAACTTTTCTAAAACAAAATAAAATAATACTCAAAACAAAACAATCAGTTTTTTGGCATGATATGGCACATAGAAATATAAAACGTAATAAAAAATAAAATAAACTACTTTTCTTTAGCAAATGTTATACAAAAATTTATTTCTTGTTTACTTCATATTGCTACCTTACAATTATAGCAAAATATACCTTTGGTCATGCGCTTTTCTTGTAGTAGCATTTTCCCACATGTTTCTCTTTTGCGTTTTTGTCTTGAAGAATTTTGAAAAGTCTCTTCTTCGTTCTCTATTCCCTCCAAAGAAGCTTGGCCCGACGACAACAGCTGCTCTGCGCACTATAGTCGAAGGCTGTTTAGAAAGAACGCTTCTAAATATTTATTTTTATAAGGTCTTGGTTTAATAAATTATTTATACCATCGTAAATTAACGAAAACATGGTAAAAATCTAAAAAAAAACACAGTTTACGTCAAAAATAAATACACGCACTTCAGTAGAAAAACTAACGGTAAAGCTAACCACCCGTCGAAACGACGGGCAAAGTCTGCATATACCGAAAACTATGGCACTTACCTGTACGACGAGTGTGCCACTGTAACGACCTCACCGGCAAATGAGTTAAATAGACGAAACAAAATATTCGGACGCGACAGTAAAAAAATATGGCGATATTAGTTTGCACCGCCCGTCGATTCGATGGAGGTTAGCTATCTAGGGTTAATATGCTGTCTTTGTACCGGCCTGTTCACATCTCCACGTCACGACGTCGTTAACGTGGAACGATGCGGTAACGTATAGTACGTCAACGTAACGTGAAAATGTCCGTCATGACGACGCACCGTTGCACGTCGCCGTGCCTTGTAAAATTCTACCTACTGTGCATTAACTAGGGTGTGTTATTCGAATAGAAAAAGTGTACGGTACGGCAACATCACCGTAAAACTGCACGACACATCGGCCGACATAGCTCGATCCGTTGCGATTTTACAAGGCACGGCGACGTGCAACGTTGGGTCATCGTGACGTGCATTTTCACGTTACATTTACGTCAATTTGTGCGTCGCGACAACGTAACATGCCACGTTACCGCATCGTTCCACGTTGGCGACGTCGAGACGTGGAGATTGGACTGGCCCTACCTTTAATCACTTATACATACCTACTGCTAGTAATGTAACAAGTTTCTAAGGTGTATGTGAAAACCGACACCATAAGATGGATTTATATGATTGATGAGTGGCCGCTACACCTCGAGATCCTAAGCAATTGTTTGTAACGATTTAATTTAAATAGAGGCGCGTTCGCTCTTTCATTTACATAAATCATAATATCTCATGATGCGGCCATCCATCAATAAATATCGTAAATCCATCTTAACATACACCTTAGAAACCTGTCTTAAGGCTGCTCCCTCCCTAAAATTAGCAGGTCGATGTCTGTCAGTGCGAATATCGCCATAAAGGACATTAAAATAACATTCATATCAGCGCGCCTTGTACAGTGGCGGTTACGAACTTACGACGCTCGCCGCGTCCTTGATAGGGCGAAATAGGAGAAAATTATACTTTTTACATGGACGTGACTGTTCGATTAAAAATTCCTAGTAACGAACTGTAGTGTAAATGGTAATATATTAAACATAAAATTTTCAAAGCTCTGAGCCAACATGTTACGAAATCCTCGTGAGGAATTGAAGATTAAAGACCAGTCTACAAAAATATAATATTTTTTCGGTATAGTTCTTGCTACGAGTGCGCGTCGCCCTTAGTTGTGTGAGTGACCATATCTATACACGCGTACATGGCTCGCTCGCTACTGACTCCTCCGTCAGGTACGCACACTAACGAAAATGTCTATTCACATTTCCAACTACAAATAAAGGCTAGGCGCACTCATAAATTGCAAGAACTATATTGTGCTTTATAGTGAGTGAGTCCTAGAACATTTTTTTTGTGATTACTAACAAGCTAATATTTTATGAGTAGCTACATTTTGATAAGACGTACAACATTTTTATTTTCGAAAAATCTCGAAAGTGGTAGCTAACAGAGATAGAACGGATTTCATACTTTGACTTGATGGTCCCAGTGCCGAAAATAGCCTTTTTTGCGCCCTGTGCGAGCTTCAATAACCGCGCCCTTGTTTTTTAGGGTTCCGTAGTCAACAAGGTGAAGGAACCCTTATAGTTTCGATATGTCCGTCTGTCCGCGGTTTTGCTCAGAGACTATAGGATAAAGCTGTAATTTGGCATTATTGCACATATTAGTGATGCCGACAAAATGGTCTTCAAAAAATATATTTTTTATGGTACCTTCCCTACACATCAAGCGGGGATGAATTTTTTTTCGCGTCCATCCCATCGTGGGGGGTGTCGTTGGATAGGTTTTTTAAAAATACATATTACGATTATTCATAGATCATTTTCCGACTTAGGGATCCGTTTGTGAAATATTAAGTTTTAAAGTGGAAAAATCGTTAGAGTCCAGTGTTCCCCCCCCCCCCCCCCTTTCTACCAGCTAAAACGGTTGCTTCTGGAAATGTGAAAAGTTCACGGGAGTAGGAAATATGCTAAATTTAAAAGGAAAACTTTTAAGAAGACTTGATTAGTTATTGAGTAATAGCCGATCAACTAAAAAAATGTATTCGGCGAAGTATATAGGAACTTTTCGTCCAAATTCCTTTGAAAGTAACTGAGATGATGTTGTTAGTAGTGTAAAACACATTATAAATATACATTCATTGACCAAAATTTAAAAAAATACTAGCGGTACTACGGAACCCAGCTTTTTTTATATATTATACCCAGGTACCCAGAGCAATGCTTCCAAGGCCACGGGCCTCCCTGGTCTGGCCAATCTTGCGCCCCCCCCCCACCCCCAGAGTCTGCGCCCTGTGCCTGGGCACCGGTGGCACCGCCCTATTTACGGCACTGGATGGTCCTAAAATATAGATCGTTTTATTTGTAGGACAAGGTTACTATTAAATTATATAACTATTAACCTACCAATATACAAAAAAACAGCTGGTTAGAGTCCCGTTTTAGGGTACAGTAGTCAACCAAGTTTTGTTGATTAAATAACCCTAAAATGGAACCCTAACCAGCAGATTTTTAGTATATTGGTAGGATATTAATAAGTTCAGCGGTTTTTGCGTGAAGGAGTAACAGACAGACAGATAGACACACTTTAGCATTTATGATATTGGTATGGATATTATGTAAAATTTCATCAAAATCTGTCCATATTTGAAATGGCTATGATAATTCCAGTCTTCGACATTTAACTTTTAATTTCTACATATTATTCTGTTTTATGTACTCGTAAAACAGAATCATCAAGGATCATTATCATCACAGATTGCCCTTCAGTTATAATATGCAGGCGAATATTCATCAACTAATAGACTAGACAGTAACTCAAAGAAAATCTATTAAAGATTCCGTAGCCAAATTAAATAAAAATGTAGACAAACCACAAACTTGGTTAGACTTTGGACAATCTTAGCTTTGATCAACTTAGCTAGCGAGCACCTATATGATCAAATTTGCGAAATTCAGTAATGAATTCGGATATGAATAATTCAGGACTTGGCTAGTCAGACGGTGTTTATTCATTTCAGGCTGCACTACATGCAACTGAAGATACAAATCTTCACTGAATCTTTAAAGGAAATTCAACTGTTTGTGGTCGCAATGAAGCTCAAAATGACTAACAGGTGTAAATAAGTAACTTGTTTAATGTATAGGCCGCGCACGTAACGCTCTTTAGGCTAAATCTGAAAGAAAAAAAAGGGTGCAATAACAACCAATAATGTGTCACTATTAAATCGCTCATCTAACAATCACGCGCCGTGTTATCGCTATCTACCAATAGTGTGTCTCCGACGACAGGCACCCGCCCCGCTCCCTCTTCACCCACCATAGAGACTTTAGAATCGAAAACAGTACATTTATGCCTAGCGAAATTACTACCGCACTCAGAGACGAATATTAATTGTTTATAGCTGTAATAAAATGAGCATTTTAACAGAAAATTTATGTAAACTTTATCAAAAAGCTAAAATAATTATTTCAGCCGTACTCACAGACATTAAGGGTCTATACAGACTTAATGTTAATAAAACTTAATTTAATAAAAAGTTTGACATAATATAATTATCTATGAGGCTAACCTCAAAGTCTTAATTTAATAACATGTAATAAATATTCATCTCTGAATGCGGTATAGTACTTTTTCGTGGCCAATCGTATTCTGTGATCTGTCGGTTCTGAAAATCGTACGAATGTGATAAGCGCTTTCAGCTAAGGAGATTCTGGGAGGTGGGGTGGCCAAAACTGCTGTAACGACTCATGTAATATATCTACGTATGAAGTTATGCACTGGGAAGTTGTTTAATGCAAAACTCTAGGTATTCATATAGGTATTAATTATTGACTAGAAGGAATGGACTTCAATCAAATAAATCGGAATAGACGTATCAGGTACAATATTAATTTAAAGTATGTTTTATTCTAGATCCAATTTTATCTGAAATAATCAAATTCTACTCCATATTACCATTTGCAATATTGTTATTTTGACCATATTGGTAATTATATAGTTAAAGTTTATACAGATAATGTTATATATAATACTGTACTTATAGCTTATTTTCATCATGAACAAGTTAAAGTGAATAATATATTCCTTACTTTTTATGTCTTCTACAATTTTTATATTATCCATTTTATTTTACGGCTAGAATAGTACTATATTGTATGATATTGTAATCCGATGTCAGATTATTTTTTTTGCGGCTAGAAACTGTAAAGTGTAAATTGATTTATGATTTCGGTGAGTCGAAAAGGTAGCTTTTCCTGGTTTGCGTCGAGTATAACCTGGAATTTATAGTCAGGCCCGCTTCATAACTGAATACCACGCCCTGTCAGATTTCGAGGACTGATCACGCTGCCAACAGGTGCCCTATTCTCATGTATCAGTACTGCCTTATATTTTTCTATGTTCTCTTGCCTCGAACTTCGGTTCGATCGCAGGTTTTTATGCTCGTGCAGTGTAAAAACCTGCAATTAAGTGTTAAGAAAACTTTTCCACTCTTGTGCCTAAAAGTCTTGAAGTGACATTCGAGTCATGGGAATAGGCGCCCTGGTTTTAAATCGAAACTTTAATGAAATACGGACCTGCTAATGACTTGGATGTAACTTGGAGTTTTAATCGAGAACTGACGTTGCAGTTTAGAGGTTTTCAACTAGGTACAATAAAATAATTATATACTTTGATTGTACAGTAATAGCTTGAGTATTTTTTAAAGAATAAAGCTATGGATGACTATGTGAATTGTATTTAATAGAACATGATATTATAATAATAATATCTATGGACGCTTCACACCACGTCAGTCTGGCCCCGTGCTAAGTACCTACCTGAAGGACTTGTGTTACGGGTACCAAACAACGGAATATATATTTAATACTCTTATACTATACATATTACAATATACTCGTATATTTAAGATTTTTATTACATCATACACATATTTAATACACATCCATGACCCAGGAACATTGAAAACTTTTTGTTCTGTCGGCGGGATTCGAACTCGCGATCCCCGGCTTGAGCTGCCACACACTCTTAACCATTGAGCCACAGAGGTCGTCTGTGGTATCTGATTTATGAATAAAAATCATTTGATACCTGATCCTTCGATCGCGTATTTGTTGGAACTCTATTGTAATTCTATTGTTGTCGCGATCACCGGTGATCTTATGGGGCTTGATAGGTTAATAAGTATATTACAACTAGATGATGCCTGCAACTCCTTAGCTCTGAAATCTTATATCTTTATAATTGGAATCTCGGAATCGGCTCTAACGATTTTCATGACATTTAGTATATAGGGGGTTTCGGGGGCGATAAATCGATCTAGGTAGGAATAATTCTAAGAAAATGTCATTTTATTCGTGTTTTATCGAACACCGAGTAAAGCTCGGTCAAATAGCTAGTTTCATTTAAATAAGACGCTGAGCCCATAAAAGTAACAGACAGAGTACAAACACTTTCGCATTTATAATAATATCTAGTAGAGATCAACAACGATAACATGGCGCGCCCCTCCAAATGACTGTTTCAATGTGTGTAGTCACATCCTTATGAAAGAGTTTGTATGTAGTAAGTATTCAACCAATCACAGTACACGTAATGTTTCAGTTAATGTCACTTAATACCAAGATTTGTTGGTCAACTAATTATAACTAGCCTACCGCGCAAGACAACGCACTTCAAACGTTTTTACAACGCACTTCAAACGTTTTGAATTTTGGAGGGGCGCGCCATGTTATCGTAGTTGATCTCTAAGAATCCAAAGTATTTCTCTCTGTTAAACCTCTTCACGCCCAAACCTCTGAAGCAATTTTGCTGAAATTGGTATGAAGATACACTGAGTCTCGGGAAAGGACGTAGGATACCTTTTATCTCGGAAAATTGTACGGTTCCCGCACGATAAATTAGTTTTGTGCTACGGCGTTACGCGTCTTCTGGTTAAAAAATAAGAACTAATTGTAAAATGGTCAAATTAAACATAAAATTTTCTTCTTTATAAGCGTTACTGGAATCAGGAATTAGTGTAATTCTCTCCAGGATTTCAGATCTTATCCGCTGGTGCAGGGAATCCCCGCGTTTGGCTAGCTCGACAGAAGCTGTTCTCAGCGAAATTAAGTTTGGCATCGTAAAGTCTTATTCATTTGGTACCAAAGCAGTTTTGTTGTAAAAAAAATAACGGGTAATAAATGGCAAAAAGACGAAACTATAGAAGCAGATATACATTTTTGACCCTCAGTAGAAATTGTGGGGAATAAAGAGTCGGTACACAGCTTCAACGAAGGTTATAATGATAATTAAAAAAATCTGCTATATAATACTAGCCTAAGAAGCTCTCCCTTCAGATCGCTTTTAAATTGATGCAAACTCACACAAGTAATGAAAGAAATAACATAATATTTAAACTAGGAATATCTTAGGGTCTACACAGACGGACCGCATTTCAACTGCAATCCAACTGCAAATTGCAGCTCAAGTGCAGTTTGAATGCAGTTGACATGACTGCAATACGACTGCAATAGAACTGCAAACCAATCGCGCAGTCGAATGCAGTTCAGTTGCAGTTGGCGTGCAGTCGTGTGAACTGTTTGGTTTGCAGTTCTATTGCAGTCGTATTGCAGTCGTGTCAACTGCATTCAAACTGCAATTGAACTGCAATTTGCTGCTGGATTGCAGTTGAAATGCGGTCTGTCTGTGTAGACCATTTGTGACACTTAAAATGTTCAGAAATACCCTGTTAAGGTATTAAACATTTCTTTAAAGTTTTCCAGAATATTCTTATACTTAAGAGCCCGTATACGAAATTTTGCCGATTTCGCTCATTTAACAGACGTGATTTAACAGTTAAAATACAATATTTCTATAAGTTTTAATGCACAATATGTAAGAATATTTTAATTATAATATAGTGTTGGAGCTAGATTTTTTTTTTTTTTAAGTATCTTTAAATAATCCAACTCAAACCCGCGACAGTTTTGTGATTTTTGCTGTAAAAGGTTTAGAATATCACCTTTTTATCGATTGTATTGACGTCTTAACGGTATGAAAAAAATACAATGTACTGTTGAGAAAGTCGTCTATAAAGTGTTGGAATTACTTTTTACCACTTCAATATAAAAAACCCTTTAAAAACAGAAAACCTCTATCTGCCCGCTTACTTGGCGATCGTCCTTTTTCACCTGGCATATGAAAGACGGGCGTGAGTGTGAAGAGAGCAGTAGAAAAGAGAGGACAGGCTCTTAAATCCAAACAGATGATTAGAAGTGTATTCTGAAAAAAACTTATCCTTTCTTTTCAACAACAATATTTTATTACACAAAATAGGTAATAAACGAATACTAAAACACCTTTCACAACTCTTTTGTGGGAACAAATTTTAACGAAAATTGAAAAAACAGCACAGAAAGTTTATAAATTTTATATACATTTATACAGGGTGTAACAAAAATAAGTGATAATACTTTAGGGTGTGTACTTGTAGAGAGTTCACTGCAAAAGTAGCAGCGATGAAAGATCAAAATTTTTTTCACTTTTGTATGGGGAAACTCGTGACGCTCGGGCCCTTGCCCATAAAAAAGTGAAAAAATTTTTTCGTCTTTCGGCGCTGCTACTTTCACAGTGAACTACAAGGAACACGAACACACCCTAAAGTGTTATCACTTATTTTTGTTACACACTGTATATAAGTCCAATCGACGCGCAAAAAGGGGATGAAAATATTATGAAATGGAACGAAAAATTGAACGATTGTTTTTTGAACAATCGGGACGTGATTCAAACGTTTGTGGCCTTTTGAAGGCTTCGCGGGGCAACAAGCTTCCCCAACAGCTATTTTTTCTCGGAGTTTCTAGGATAACGATTCCTATGTTCTTGTTATAAGGATTACGTCAGAGGTAATACAACCCTGAACACTGTGCTTTTAATATATATAAATAAAAAATTACTTACACAAATTACACGGAAAATTATGCTATTGTTAATATAATTTCTGAGAAACTCGCAATAAATAAGATGCATATTCCGTCAAGAAAGTGAAGAAATTAATAATAGTACAATTATTTAAAAAAGATAAAACCTACTTCAAAATTTTGTACGTAATTAAGAATTAAAATTCCCTATCTCAAAAACTACTGAACCGATTTTGATGAAACTTGCAGTATTCCCTTAGAAGTTGAACAATACCTAGTACAATAAAAAAAGAATCACTAAAATCGGACTTGTGGTTCCGGAGATATGCGTGCACAAATATAAAAACATATATACATACATACATACATACATATTACATACATACATATACACTTTTGAAACTTGGCACATTTGTTCATAAGCTGATATAGATTAAGTAACACAAAAACTGGGCAGTTCTGGTAATATTACATTATTAATTCTGGTAATATCACATTAATATTACAATATTACATTGTAAATTAATGAAGCTGAAATAAATTTCGATCGTAATTATATTTCCCCATGACTTAATTTAGTTTTGCATTAATAACATTAAGAGAAATTAGGTTTAAAACAATTTTAACCAATCTGAAAAACCACTACTCAAACAACGAATCAAATGAAATCGCGTAAAAACATTATTAATGTTGAGTCATTTCTCCAACACATTATGCTCTGCAAAATGTATGATGCAGAAAAAGCATAATATATAATATATATCTGTTATGAAATATGACGCTAATTTTCTCCACTCCGAGCACTAACTGTTGGGAATGAAAAATACCCCACATTAGGTCCTCCGAGAGCAGATTGTACTCAGGATCAGTAAATGTGGTTTAATGTACTGATTTTATGATAGGTTGGTGCGTGAATTGTAAGGAGCCGTCCATAAATTGCGTGATATGTTTTTGACATTTTTTAAAGATTCCGATAAGATTTCCTGACATGCAGTCTAAAGATAATTAAGATAAACGCTTATTTGTGGTTAAATTTGCAGTGAATAATCATTAAAACGGGACGACGATCTCCGTTTAGTTGCAGGTCCATGTTGGATGCGAGTAGCAGGAGATCGGTCATCTTGGCGTTCATTGAGAGAGGCTTATGTCCAGCAGTGGATGAATATAGGCTGATAATTATGATGATGATGAATCATTAAAAGGTGTTATTGTGAAAAAGCAAACCCAAGTTTTTAAATCAATTAGCTCGAAAAAATTACCTTACATTTGGTTGGAAAATTCACTCACCCTTTCTCATAGCGAGTTTACATTATTCCAATATAGTAATGCAACCAGCGCTAGAGCGGCTGGAATAATTTTAACGGATACTGGAATACACTGGAATGCTCAGTGCATTACATTCCAGTTCATTCTTGTAGCAATCCGGCACTGGATTGGATTAGATTGGTATAATGTAAACCAGCTGTAAGCGAGACAGTACTTCAGTCCGGACCAACGCCTACAACTCTACAAGACGCAGGTTCGGTCTCATATGGAATATTGTTCTCATCTTTTTTTTTATGCAATAAACGGGTCACCTGATGGAAAGCAACTTCCGTCGCCCATGGACACACGCAGCATCAGAAGAGCTGCAGGTGCATTGCCGGCCTTTTAAGGGGTAATAGGGGAGGGTAGGGAAGGAAATAGGGAAGGGTAGGGAAGGGAAGGGAAAAGGGTAGGAGATTGGGCCTCCGGTAAACTCACTCACTCGACGAAACACAGCGCAAGCGCTGTTTCACGCCGGTTTTCTGTGAGGACGTGGTATTTCTCCGATCGAGCCAGACCATTCGTGCCGAAGCATGGCTCTCCCATGTCAAAAATCTCTGGGCAGGGGCGCCAAAATACCAACTGCTTCCTCTGGATCGTATCCAACGAAGGGCCGCTCGAATTGTTGACTGCCATAGTGTTTCAAACAGCTTGGACCCCTTGGAATTACGCCGAGATGTAGCTTTGCTCTGCATCCTCTATCGGTTGTATCACGGGGAGTGCTCTGAGGAATTGTTCAGAATCATACCACCTGCAACTTTTCGCCATCGTCCCACGCGAAAAACATGCCATCCTCATCACCTTGATGAGTGGCAGTCTTCCACAGTGTGTTTTTCGCGTAACTTTCTGCCGCGCACTGTAAAACTCTGGAACGAACTGTCACCAGCAGTATTTCCGGACCTATACGACCTGCAAACCTTCAAGAAAAGAGCGTATTCCCTCTTAAAAGGCTGGCAACGCACCTGCAGCTCTTCTGGTGTTGCGAGTGTCCATGGGCAACGGTAGTTGCTTACCATCAGGTGACCCGTTTGCTCGTTTGCCCCCTTATTTAATATAAAAAAAGTACCTTGAGTAGGTACGCTCTTGCATTTTATGATAGTTCGATGCGTGAAGATTGTCATTTGTAACAAAAGGCTTTTTATTATGTTTCCTTCATTGTAATGTACCTAATTATATTTCCAAAAGGTGTGGTGTTCGCTTATATAAGTTTAATTTGTTAGTATGCTGAATCAAATACATACAATTTAGTATGAGTCTTGAGATTTTTTTTTCCCGACGAAATGTATACTTCCCGGGTGATATCAAAATTTCTGTGCAACGAAGTTATAGCACTTATAGCAACCAAGTTGCAGACATTGTCTAGTATTTGAATACAACTTATCCACCGATACCTCCGCAAACTCATCCCATAATGCTACCTGCAAGATGAGCACGACTTGGAACTTCGTCTGCCAACTTCTTGAGATCACTTCGCAGTTCAATCTGTAAGTAACCATTTCGATATTAGACGTCTTGCGATATTGAACGGTGGACGTTTATAAACGTTCACCGTTCAATAGTATTTTTAACTTAAACGTAACTACTATAAATATTAGTTACGTTTAAGTAAAAAATACTATCGTATTCATTTTTAATAACTACAACTGTGCTATAACCTAATATTAATTTTGTAAATAATCCCATCTTGATGAATGAGGTATCTAAACTGTTTGTTGATATTTTCTAAAATCAACTACATAATAATATTTTCGGCACATCATGATCTTTAGCTTGATATTGAAAATAGCTGTTATTCTCAAGAACAAAGTTAGATTAGATATTTTCTTTGTCTAAATGTTTATAGTTAGACAGTAGAGCATGCACGTACCTAAAATATTATAATTTTAAAACAAGTCAATAACTTTTTTTGACACAAACTACTGAAACCATTGAGAATGACTGAAACTATCCCGCCTCGCCGTCTCGTCGCTCTATTTAAAGAGACGTTAGCTATTTAGTATAATGGTTCACTATTTACATGTTACGATAATACAGTTACGATCCTCTTGGTATCGCATATTAACTTCTAATTGTTATTTTCTTCATAATCAAACTTAGTAGGTACCAATTTTTAAAGGTGATTGTTGAGGTTCTGATTCATTTTGTTTTTTTTTTTAACCCAGCCCCAAAGGTTGTTTTTTTGTATCACAGATACAGTGACAACCATGATAATAAACAGGTATATCAAAGGAGGCAACAAAAACTTAAACATCATTAAAATTAACGACGGTTCAACCATTTTTATTCCGACCACGTCAACAAGAATTTAATTTGGACAACGGTTCGTCGTGATAGTTGTCATAACGCGGGTAGTTCTATAATAGAGGTCATTCCGGCGGACATCTCTGCTAAACTTACTAATGACACGGCAACAGCTTGGTCCCATAGGCCCTTCTTAATGTCCTTCATCATCAGCACTTCCTATCAGTATTTTACCCCCGACCAAAAGATGGGTGCTATAAAAACGCGTCTACCTGTACGTTTGTGTCCTTGGCATCGCAGCATCCAAACGTTTGAACCGATTTTGTTTGAAAGCTTATAAGGGTGCGTCCACATTTGTACCATTTGCGCGATCAGATCTCCGATCAGATCTCCGTCGCGTATCATCGAAGCGTATCAAAATGATACGCATATCATGATACGCCCCGATTGCTATTAACCGCGTATCTGATACGTGTCGTATCAAATACGCGCATGATCGGCAGAATGATCTAATAGGCGTCCACACTATGATACGCATACTTGATACGGCGCAATTATCGCGACGGAGATCTGATCGGAAATCTGATCGCGCAAATGATACAAATGTGGAGGAACCCTAATAATATTCAGATCGAGAGTGTTCTTAGGCATCATATAGACAAACGGCACTTGTTGACGGCAGCCTTCGGCGTTGATACGTTTTTTTGATGGCAGTCGACAGCTACCGTCAAGAGTGCCGTCGACAAGTGCCGTTCGTTAGCCTTAGCTACAATAATTACTCATCTCAGCTTTTTCGATGCTGGAAAAATTCGTAGTTTTTGCTTGATTTTCTAATAGCTGTCCTGGCTTATTATAATCTTATTTAAATCGAAACTTATCCTAAAATCGATTAAAATTATTAAAATTCCTGCACGACATAAGTCACTCCTCAAAATATAAGCCCATGGAAACCTTTCCGATATTTCCGTTTCTTAGAACTAGAAAATATTATATCATCTCAATTAAAATTGTAACAATTCACCCATAGGTCTGCAATATCAAAGAACAATCGAGAAACTCTAGTAAAAACACCATTTAAATGTAAACCACAGTACAAATTTGTACAGTAGTCCACCGTGTACGTAAAAGTCGCGCAAAACTGAGAAAAGTTTTATTTAAACGTGACGTAAAGATGAATTATTTTACTACTTAGATCGATAACTAACACAGATGTCTTTAAAATTAATGACATTACTAACTTTTTGTCAGAAAAAAATTGCTGAAGAAAAGTTAGTAATGTCATTCAAGATTAATAAATATTCTAATAATTTAAAAAAGATATTTAATTAAAATCATGCATGTGTAACTAGATCGTGTTAAAATATAATTATTTCATTTACAATTAATTGATTTCATTCGTGCTTATGTAATAAGTAGCTTGCATCCGTTTTGGAAGGTCTAGTATAAAGATGGTATACTGTGTATTAATTATACTGTGTCAAAACCGTTTCAAAGTGGGTCTTATTGTTCCAACCTACATCCATAAGTTTACAATTGAGATAACACTAAATTTGCATAGCCTTTAGGGAATTTTTGTTACCGAGTATTTATCTTGTATTCAGCTCAGCTGCGCGAGTTGATGTGTAATCCTTGCTTGGATTTAGTACGAACAAAAGACAGCTACGTATTCAATACCTTCTGTATTTAACATAAAAATCAAAAATGAATCGCTGAATGTGTAGCTAAGCGCTAATCTCTGGAACGGCAGAGCCGATGTCGATAATTCTTTTTTTGTGTTTATTAATGTCTGATGAAGGTTCTTACCGAGAGATAAAATTAAAAACTACGTGGAAAAGTAGATTATTTACCTCCGCATAGAATTTTTAATTAAATTAAACACTTTTGACATTAATTTTTTTTTCAATAATGCGTAGATAATGACTCTACAAAAAAAGAAACGCGTGAAATAACTCCGGTGGTCTAAAGCCCTTTTAATTTCTTCCGGTTACGGCTTCGGCTTCGGCTAGCCGGCGGCAAAAATATAATTATCACCATGCTTTCAACGTACCTATATTTCGTACATTTCCCCACCGGCAACCGGATTGTATGAAAAGGGTATATTTTGAAGGACCAGGGTCACAGCTTGCACCAAAGAGCTATTATTACCCCAAGCAAAAATATCAAAAATTATACAGAAAGTTATATATTTTGTTATTATTATTAGTAAGTGGTAACCTACAGTGCCACTGCTGGGTAAAGGACTCCCAGGGAAAAAGAAAGGAAGAAAGATAATAACAATAATAATAGCTTGTGGCGAGCTGTTGGGGAGTAGCGACCCCACGACCCGAGTGCTCCCAGGGAAGCCCCTGTTCTCCATCTCCGGCTTGCCTTCACCGGCCGGCCGTAGTGAACACTGACGGAGAATCAGGCCCTACCTCTGCCTTGCCTTAACCGGCAGGTCAGAGTGGAGACGCGAGAGCTTCGGCTCGGAGGGAGGATGTGAAGCGTAAGTGGCGAGTGGGGCGTGGGCGACGTGATGGGACACTTTGAGGGTGCAAATGATCGGCGTTTAAAGTCCGGCGACACCTCTCCTGCCTCAAGCCGCTCTGTAAATGTTGCCGCCTCGGTGCACCGTGCGTTCGGCCATTTTGAGGGGCCCATTCAAAGAGTTGGCGAGTCACCGTCTGCCAACTTTATGATACATATGTTACCACGTTGTATCGGCAGACGCCATAGTCCTTCCATAGTCCCAGTTACCCAATCCACTAGCACCTCACCCCCATAGCCCGGTATCATTATGATTCCATTCGCTATAATAGTCCTACACTGGCCGCTGGCTCCCCTTGGTCGTACTCCCGTAGTGCGGACTGGGAGAGTCACCGGCCAGTATCACATAACATTTCAATTAAAACTGTGTAACGGGCCTCTACGTGTTGGCTTCGGCCCCACGCATGCCTTCCAAAGGTCCGGGATTTAATTGCCCGTGAGCAAGGAATACCTTACACAAACATAATAATATTAATAATAATATATTTATTTCTCCTCACAAAGAAAATTTAACCGAATGGTATTACTTACAACTGCCTTAGAAGTAAGTTTCTGTCCATCATAGAGCTAGTTCCCACTTCCGGTCCAGTCAGGCCGGATGGCGGATTCAACCGACTTTCTCGTATATTGGCGGAAACTCTAAAGTAAATATTCCCTCTGATTTTGATTTGTAACTAACAATTTCCCTTACAACCGTCCTGAACAAATCTCATTAAATTTTAAAGTGTATTTAACAGTTTTAATCACTTTACCGAAACTTTAACGCGAGATTCGATGATTAATTTATTACAATTTAATTAGACTTCATAATTTGTATGATTCGAATAATCATTAATAGGGTCTAAATTTACAAAAGGAAAAAATTAATCTAATGAAAGCAAAATAATATTTCCTACAAGATTAAGATAGGAACAAGTAGTTAATTGTTATAAATACCATAATATTATTGTTACGATAAATCAATCAATTACAAAACAATAGATACCTATGAATATAGATTATTACCAACATTACTTACCAAATATGTTCAGTCAAAAATTCATTGGATTAATCACAGAAGCAACATTAGATAGAGATCTGTGGATTAATTTATTATTAATTTAACAAAGAAGTCCCCTTATTTCACCTCTCATAGGTCATTCTAATAAATTGTAAATAATTCTCCGAAACAGCGGTGCCTTTATTAATATTAACACCGCTTTTAACATTTTGAAATATTTACGACATTAATATTGTTAACTAAATATTACAATATTATGATCATCGTTTATTATCTTTGTAAGTGTGAGCTTGATTTGCTTGAATTAAAAGTACCTAATGTATTTCGCAAATTCTTGTCCATGCTACCTTAACAATTAATAGGACCCATATTTAAAGAAATAATAATTTGAACGAACTTCCTTATCGCGCGTTGCGAAAGAAGGCTAGACGGAAAAATTCATACGAAAAGTTGTAACGACACTTTTTGCCACAGACATAATATTATCAAGATAGATACCGTATGTCCCATGCGCACCGCATGGACACACATGCTGTATCTATTTTGATTTTTGTCTGTGCTTTTTAGGGTTCCGTAGCCAAATGGCAAAAAACGGAACCCTTATAGATTCGTCATGTCTGTCTGTCTGTCTGTTTGTCTGTCTGTCTGTCTGTCTGTCCGTCCGTATGTCACAGCCACTTTTCTCCGAAACTATAAGAGCTATACTATTGAAACTTGGTAAGTAGATGTAGTCTGTGAACCGCATTAAGATTTTAATACAAAAATGGAAAAATTATTAAAAATTTTAGGGGTCCCCATAGGTACAACTGAAGCAAAAAAATTTTTTTTTTCGTCTAACCTACGCGTGTAGGGTAGGATAGGACCTATCCATCATAGAGATGGATAGGTCCTCAAAAATCATATTGAGGTTTCTAATATAATTTTTTTCTAATATGAATAGTTTGCGAGAGAGACTCTTCCAAAGTGGTAAAATGTGTGCCCCCTCTAACTTCCAAAGTAGGGGCATGATAATTCTAAAAAAATATACATACATGACTATAAAAACTACCAACGAAAATTAGTTTGAACGAGATCTCTCAAGTAGTTTTTTTTATACGTCATAAATGGTAAACCTTAACTTAACTTTCATTAAATCAACTAAAATATAAAAATAAATCAAAAACCTTTTAATTTTATAGAAATAAACCTTATTGCTGCTGCGGAACCCTTCAGTGGCGAGTCCAACTCGCACTTGGCCGGTCTTTCAAATTCTAATTCTGTTGAAAGTGCATGTTTCTCTCTCTGTCTCTCTCTTTTTTTTTTGTTTTTTTTTTTTGAGTGTATACAAGATTTTGTACATATAAGAAATTAACTTCGTTCCATCCGACGCCTCTCAAGTTTTTCGTTTTACTTCTGACTATTCAATTTTACTTCTATTCAAAATCCAAAAATTGTGCATCATATAATTGGGTCACTATTACAAATTATAATCTACCCAACCTAAATAATAATATTCACCTATTCGAAAAATTTAGAAGCTACTTACAAACAAAACATTCAAAACGTTTCCAACTTTTAAACTTTTTGTGCGTGAAATAAAGCAAAACAAGAAAATCGTTTAAATTGTTTTTTCGGAGCACTTAAAGCGAACTTAACGAGATATATTAAGAGTGGCGTTTCACAGGTGGTGGTAAAATGCCAGGCACCTGAGCGGTTTAACAAATGAAAACCGCGTCTTAAATGAAATGAAATGTTCATTTTATAAAGAGGAATTGTTATTTTACGAGCCGATGTTATGGATTTTTCACTAATTAAAAAGTTCAGGTTTAAAGTTGATTCATTGACCTTACAGCTGATTATTTTAATTGCAAGATTTTTAATGCATTGCTTTTATCAAGGGCATTGAGCGCAGCGGCTGAATCAAAAAATTCCGTAACGAAAAAACCTAAGGGTCTGTCCACATGTCCACGTTACGACGTCGTCCACGTGGAACGGTGCAGTAACGTGGCACGGTACGTTGTCGTGACGTGAAAATATACGTCAACGTGACGCAAAAATGCGCGTCACGATGAAGCAAAATCGTACATCACCGTGCCTTGTAAAACTGCAACATTTTTCACTACTTATCTAGATATGGACCGCACAATACGTATTCTGTTTCTATTGTTAAGAAGATGGAGAGAGAGATTTAAGAAAAAACCGGCCAAGTGCGTGTCGGGCCACGCGCAATATAGGGTTCTACCGCTACCGTACCGTACCGCTAGTTTTTGACAATTTTTTAATGGTCAATGAACGTACATTTATAGCGTGTTTTACACTACTAACAACATCATCTCAGTTACAGGAATTTGAACGAAAAGTTCCTTTATACTTCGCCGAATACATTTTTTTTAGTTGATCGACTATTACTCAATAACTTATGAAGTCTTCTTAGCCGTGATAGTTTTTCATTTAAATTCAGCATATTTCTTACTCCCGTGAATTTTTTCACATTTCCAGAACCAACCGTTTAGCTGGTAGAAGGGGGGGACACTGGACTCTAATGATTTTTTCTACTTTAAAACTTAATATTTCACAAATGAATCCCTAAATCATAAAATGATCTATGAATACTCGCAATATTTTTAAAAAACCTATTCAACGACACCCCATACGATGGGGTGGGCGCGAAAAAAAATATTCATTCCCGCTTGATGTGTAGGGGAGGTACTTGCATAAAAAAATATTTTTTTACGATTTCATGTACCATTTTGTTTCCATCATTAATATCTGTATTCATACCAAATTACAGCTTTGTAGGTCCTATAGTCTCTGAGTAAAACTGCGGACAGACAGACAGACATACGGACAGACGGACAGACGGACAGACGGACAGACGGACAGACGGACAGATGGACAGACGGACAGACGGACAGACGGACACACGGACAGACGGACAGACGGACAGACGGACGGACAGACTGAATCTATAAGGGTTCCGTTTTTTGCCATTTTGTCTACGGAACCCTAAAAACCGGCTTTACAGATTTCTTGCTAGTATTCATACCTTAACAAGCAAATTCCAATTAAATATCACAAGCGTGTGGAGCCACGGGGAAAAGCCAGCGATATAATTAAATCGAACAAAACAGACGCAGGCAATTATGACAAACTCGGCGCAGCAATGAATACGGAATCATGTAATTCGTCCAACACAATTTTTGCTGTTGACACACTTTCCGTTTTAATACAGCTTTGTTCCTATATTTGCGAAGGATAATTGAAATTAATCTGGCTTGATATACGACAGAGTCTTTTGTTTGTAAATCTGCTATGTTTCTCTTATTTTTTGTGCATTAATTGGCATAAATTGGGTAAATTATGTCAAGGATAAAAAATTGT
Organism: Lysandra bellargus; assembly: GCA_905333045.1. Taxonomy (NCBI): domain Eukaryota; kingdom Metazoa; phylum Arthropoda; class Insecta; order Lepidoptera; family Lycaenidae; genus Lysandra; species Lysandra bellargus. The sequence goes on from HG995357.1 coordinate 8,627,393, forward strand.
TAATCAAAAGACCAAAGTTTTTAAAATTAGTTATAGTAAAATATAAAGTATAGACATACAAACATCAAGAAAAAAAAAAAACATGTGGCACTCGGGGACTGACGGGGCAAAGCTATTGCATAGCATTTGTATCAACTTAATATATATATATATATATATATATATATATATATATATATATATATATATATTATTAAATATGTGTATCATATAATAAAAATCTTAAATATATGTATAGTATAAAAGTATTAAATATATTTCCGTTGTCTGGTACCTGTAACACAAGTCCTTCAGGTACTTACCACGGGGCCAGACTGACGTGGTGTGAAGCGTCCATAGATATTATTCTTATAAAAATTATAATTCGCATACGTCTAGTAATAATTAGACATCGGATTATATGCACGATCAAAGTGCCGAAATATGCATGCAAGTATGCACGATAAATGGCCGAAATATGCACAAAATATGCACAATCAAAAGTCACTTATTATTAAAATTCATCATTTTTTTAGAGTTTTCCTGTGGTGCCGTTAATAGAAGCGTCAATTTTATAATTTCATGAAATCCAGAATTTTTAATTTTAATTTTAAATGGAAGTTTAAGAAATCGTCCGTCCGTCCGTCCCTTCAGTGGCGAGTCCAACTCGCACTTGGCCGGTTTTTTTATACGTCATAAATGGTAAACCTTAATTTAACTTTCATTAAATCAACTAAAACATAAAAATAAATCAAAAACCTTTTAATTTTATAGAAATAAACCTTATTGCTGCTGCGGAACCCTTCATGGGCGAGTCCAACTCGCACTTGGCCGGTTTTTGATATTTCATTTCCCGCTAGGGGACAGACCCGACTCATACGAAGCATAACTTTGGACTTTAGTTTTTAAAAACTGATTATAACAATGTTCCGACACTTTCCTACCTACGGCCTACCATCTACCTCTAGGCGACAGCTACGTAGCAATCAATTATTATTATCTATACATCTTTATCTTCTTTATCTTTATCTTTACTTATTATAAAACAAAGTCGCTTTTTTCCCCTCATGTCCCTTTGTTCCCTAAAGGATTGCACAAACCTAGGCGACCAAAGCGACGGCGAAGCGGTAGCGTCCACCGCGCGGCGGACGCTGCCCATGTAATCTTATGGCGCTGTGCACACCTGCACGACCGCGACGCGGGATGTTCGCGTCGGCAAGCGAAACGTGCGCGTCAAGATGTCAGACGCGTGTTTTGAAGTGTACTTAACTAGACTTCTTTTTTAAAACCTTTTTAGGGTTCCGTACCTCAAAAGGAAAAAACGGAACCCTTATAGGATCACTTTGTTGTCCGTCTGTCCGTCCGTCCGTCTGTCAAGACCCTTTTTCTCAGGAACGCGTGGAGGTATGAAGCTGAAATTTATATCAATTACTCAAGTCTACTGTCCCTTGAAGCTGTGAAAAAATCAAACTTCTAAGCCAACGCCATCAAAAGATACAGCCGTTTATGCCGCAAATTTTCGACACTTGCAAGGGAATCAAAACCTACAGGGTGCTTCCCGTGAATCTTGAAATTTGGTACGAAGCAACGTCTTATAGCATAGATAAAGGAAAAATTACGAAAACCATAAATTTTTAGTTACATCACATAATATATTTTTTTAATAATTTTAAACTTACTACCCATTTCCTCATAAACGCGTAGAGGTATTAAATTGAAATTCATACCAAATACTCAGGTCTATAATACCTTTAAGCTGTAACAAAATCAAACTTCTATGACGAACTTTGTAAACCTTGCAGGTTTGTACGGAACCCTCGGTGCGCGAGTCCGACTCGCACTTGGCCGGTTTTTTTTATATTATATTCTACAACTCTTTAGTTTATGATTTTTTGATTTGTATACGTTTTGATAGATTGTATCATGATATTAACGTTTGACGGTTCGCACCGTAGTCGCGCAGGTGTGCACGGCCAGTTTCGCGTTGCAGACGCTCCCGTATCGCGTACCGCGTCCCCTGTCACTGACGCTTAGGTTTGTTTTCAGCTTTAATCTTTAAAACTGCGCAACGGATTTTGATGATACTTTCAGTGTTAGATAGCCCATTTATCGAGGAAGGTTGTAGGCTATATTTTATCACGCTAAGACTAATAGGAGGATGTGGAAAAAATGGGGGAAATTATTTGAAAGGGCTTATCTCGCGAACTACTGGAGCAATTTTTATGTTATTTGGTACAGATTAGAAGTAGACCACGAGAAGGATCATAGGCTATCGATTTTAATAATTTTTTCAGCGGCTATAATTATATTTTATACCCGTGCGACGCCGGGGCGAGTCGCTAGTATTATTATAAGACAAAGTCGCTTTTTTTCCCTCATGTCCGTTTGTTCCCTTTAATCTTTAAAACTACGCAACGGATTTTGATGATTCTTTCAGTGTTAGATAGCCTATTTATCGAGGAAGGCTATAGGCTATATTTTATCACGCTAAGACTAATAGGAGCGAAGAAATAGAGGAAAATGTGGAAAAAACGGGGAAAATTATTTGAAAGGGCTAACTTCAACGCGCTAATCTCAGGAACTACTGGTCCGATTTGAAAAATTCTTTCAGTTTTAGATAGCCCATTTATTGAGGAAGGCTATAAGCTATATTTTATCACGCTAAGACTAATAGGAGGATGTGGAAAAAATGGGGGAAATTATTTGAAAGGGCTTATCTCGCGAACTACTGGAGCAATTTTTATGTTATTTGACACAGATAAGAAGTAGACCACGTGAAAGATCATAGGCTATCGATTTTAATCATTTTTTCAGTGGCTATATATTTTATACCCGTGCGACGCCGGGGCTAGTTATAAATAAAACAATCATAATATTATGAAATAGTCACATGTCACGAATGAAAAAATTGTGGCAGAATTAAAACGGTTTTTGGCCAAGTGGCTACGTAAGCTGGATAGGTAAGCCACCATCCAAATTACATGCCAAAATAGAAACCTAGTGCCATCAAACAACACCATTCTAACAAACTTAGCATTCACTTCACGGAATCACATTCGAAGGTAGACATTATGGAAATCCATAAATATTATAGAAACTCTCAAATGTATTCGTCATATAAAGGCGACGTCGTATCTCCAGATCTCATGGGATCCAGGAGCAATTCCGGAGACGACAGGAACAAATATAAATACATATGACGTTTTGATAAATGTGATAGTTATTTCCATAAGGACTTGGTGCGCAAATACATTTTAAAAGTTCCTACCGAAAGTGAAATAGTTTTTACTTTTTACGTAAGTTGTGTGATATTTTATGCCTGGTGAAATTCTCGTATCTACCTTGAAATTCACTTAGTATCTATCTATCTATCTAATAATAATAATTATCTTTATTGATGATAACAATATAGGCAAAGGTACATTGTTTACATTGTTGACAGTAATTATTGTTACAATAATATCTAATATCACTTATAAACAATTTTATGGTACTAAGTACCTAAACTAGGTCACATGACCTGTTCTTATAGGTACTTTAGTCGTGTTAGCGCTCGAATATTGTATTGTCTGTCTCTGTGTCGTGTATGGAAAATATGATCCTAGCCCTACGAGTAATCTTGGGATGGTAACTGCTTCCTATAGGATCCAGTTCCGGTGGGGGTGTGAAATTAATGTGTATGGGTATAATCATGTGTAGCCCTAGCCCTACGATATCTCATATCTTGGGATGGAAGCTTCTCCTCTCGAAGAAGCTCCACTAGGGATTGTGTTGTGTAATGGGTTGTGACTTGTAATAACAATAGCTTTGTCCACACTGTGCCTTTTTTTGTTCATCAAGGGCATGCGTTATAGCGCAGTCAACAGCGCGCGTGAGGCATGCCAGCGACGTACGCGGTCTGACCGTAGGTATCCAAAACTTTTCCTTTGTTCTTTTTTTTTGTAATTTCATAATATGACCAAATAAGTCGTACATATTCCACCTAATAAAATGTTCTCGTCGCACATGTTTCAATAATCTGACAGACACTGCAACTGAACAAAAATGACTGTTAGCGTAGCGGTCCTTAACGCATTCAATTATTGAATGCACCAAAAGGAAAGTTCAATTAAAAAAGATGACGAAAATTGAAGATAAAAGTTAATAGTGTGGACATAGTAATTAATCAGGTCGATTCCGATCAATAATTTTACAATACCGCAGTTTTGTTTATAATTCAGCATTATAAAACTACAACATAATTCCATAAAACTGATGCAAAAAAAATGTTTGTTGACATTGAGCGATTAAGTTTTCAACCTACCCTCACCTTTACCTAATACTCAGTAACTGTATAAGCCGCGGCGACTCCGCGCGCGTCATATTCGTAATTCGATGCATTTGTTATTCTAATAATTGTGTTCGTGGAACTACAGTTCAAACAAAAAAATAATCTTCTTATCGCCGCCATATTTTACCGTGCCCGCTAATAATAATAATTGATGTAGTGAATAATGCGTGAAATTGCAAGAACAGTAAACAAGAAGGCGCCTCCATAAACTGCTTTAGGGAAGAGAAATGTTAGTGCTGTGTTTCCTTTTATTTTACTTATGTCTCTTCATCAGCAGTAGCAGTTAGCAGCGTTTACAGAACCATTTTTGGGCAACCAAAGGGCAGTTACAATATTACAAGCATGTTGGGTCCATATTGGGCAAGTTTAGTTTACTTACTGTTATATTGTAGTACATAATTATATTTCTTCGCTTCATTCTTCGATATATAATTATTAACCAGTAGTACCTATGTATCTGCTAGGCAATAGGCAAAAGAAGGGTAGTTGAAAAATTACCCGCACGCTCGGTCACTGGACGTTCCGGCATGTCCCATTCTTTGTTAACGCGAGGCAACGCGAGCACGAATACTTAGTAACCATGCCAAGGCGCTGTAGCTGGTTATAATTATTATTAAAATGATTGAGTCAGTGTTGGAAGTAACTAAAGTCAATGTTGTTTTATCGTGTAATAAGAAAATACATGTAAGTACTATTAAACGATATGAACGATACGAACGATAATTTAATTATTAAGACGACAGTCGAAAGGCAGGACTATATTTATAGGACAGATATTTTCCTTAACCATAATTTTATCGACGAACAAAGTTTCGCTGAATCAGTTATAATATTATGTATAATCACCATGATCCCAGTATGTTATCATTTAAATCACAAACCATAGAGGTCTCTTACGTTTCGTTTCTGACTATTTTTATTATTTATTGTTAAATTCTTTCTCCAATATAATAACGATTACTATTCATAATGAATATGGTATTTCGTAAAAAAAAAAACTTTCTTTCGTTACTCTGAAAATCTACTGGTTAATAATTATATATCGAAGAATGAAGCGAAGAAATATAATAAATGATCAAACGAACTTACCAAGTGAAGTTCGATCATTATTATATGAGTCGCTTCATTCGAAGATATAATCTCCCTCCCACCCAGTCTGCACGAAACTATGTTTGCTGCAGTACCCAAAGAAAGAAAGAAATATTTTTTTGCATTACTTCTCTCTAAACATAATTAGACATGCCGGAACGTCCAGTGACCGAGCGTGCGGGTAATTTTTCAACTACCCACATACGTCTTTGAAAAAACGCGATTGCCTAGCAGATACAGAGGTACTACTGGTTAATAATTATATATCTTCGAATGAAGCGACTCATATGATAATGATCGAACTTCACTTGGTAAGTTCGTTTGATCATTTATAATATTATCTATCGTAGACAAAACGATATCTGTACCTACGAGGTGTTTCTCATTTGAACGTTGTTTGCCTCGGCCCGTCTGTGTCGCTAACGAGAAAAATTTAATTTAGTTGTTCGTAGTTTTAGATTTCATTATCAAAGTCGGCATCCGCCCGCGAGAGGTAAAAGTGAATTTCAAAGTTAGCCTGTAGGCGATACACCTTTGTTACCTTAGTTTCGTGTTACAAAAATTCTAGCAATTGTCGATACTGTCCGTAAAAAAACTTTAAAGGTAGTGCACACCAAAAAATACGTATTAAACTTTATGATAATATTGTATAAGCATTAAGCGATACAAAATTATTTTAAAGGGAATATTACGCACAGAGCAGAGGGCGCTACTAGCTCATACAGTAAATAATCCGACCAAAATCCGACATGTTACACACGTCATATAAGATTATTGACAGAAACGTTGTCAAACTTCGAATAAAACTTTGTTTATTGTTTACTAGCGACCCGCCCCGGCGTCGCACGTGTATAAAATATATTATAGCCACTGAAAAAATGATAAAAATCGATAGCCTATGATCCTTCACGTGTAGTTCGCGAGATAAGCCCATTCAAATAATTTCCCCCTTTTTTCCCATTCTCCTATTAGTCTTAGCGTGATAAAATATAGCCTATAGCCTTCCTCAATAAATGGGCTTTCTAACACTGAAAAGGTTAGAGTGTAATTTTTCAAATCGGACCAGTAGTTCCTGAGATCAGCGCGTTCAAGTTAGCCCCTTTCAAATAATGCCGGTGCTGCCTCTTGCGTGAAAATATTGAAGTAACTACTAAATTAACCTATTACCAAATACCAAATATCTTTCTGCGGGGCTAAAATGGTCGCTTTGGAGAGTCATATTATGAATCATAATATTATGATCGATTTTTAAAAAATCACAAAATGGTCACTCTGCTTGCAATTCATCTTTAGTAATTCGTACTAATTTGACATTCGTCAGTTTGACTATTTTGACGATTTAGTTTCCGAATTGATTGAGAAATTGCAAAATGCGACCATTTAAGCCCCACTGGTCTATATGTAAGGCTATCAATAGCCTTCTTAATTATTGGAATTAAAAAACTACAAGAAAACCTTCTATTTCAAAAAACTCATGCTTCACAACTCATGGCAGTAAAAGTTTTAAGATGCTATCAAGTATCAAGCAGACGACCTCTCTAAAGGTGAAGCCATATTGCTACATTGCTCCGCTGCGTTTATACATATTATTTTATATCATGTTTAAAGTACTTTTTTCGTCGAACGCACATATACAGATAGACAGACATATAGGTCTGTTTGTAAGTCAGTTTGTGGCATCGTAGAATCTCAAAAGATGGACCGATCTAAGGGCGGCCACATACATCAGTTTTCCTAATTCGATTTCCTGATCCGTTTTCCGAAACCGGGCCTCCGAAAGGCGGCCACATACATCACTTTTCCTGATTCGGGAACCGTATCACGAAAAAAAACCGTGTGGAAACTGATCGAATGTGTGTGACATGCAATTACTTTTTTATGAATTTACTGCGTTCGGAGGCCCGGTTTCGGAAAACGGATCAGGAAATCGGATCAGGAAAACTGATGTATGTGGCCGCCCTTAATCTAGTTTTTTTTTTGTTTGTCATTCGTTTCCGACATTTACTTTATTAGTGTCTAAACACACTATGTCGAATTTCCGTGGCGGATGTTCGGCATGATTCCACCTGCAATGTATTTTAAATTACCGATAACACACCATGCCGAAATTCCGTCGCGTTATATTGTATGCGTTTGACATTGCTGACGTAATCATGCCGAACTTCCGCCGCGGAAATTCGGCAGTGTGTTCAGTCATAGTCTTGTATTAGGTTCTTTTTCAAAATTCATAATGCGATTTGACAACTTCTATTCAATAAAATGTACATGCGACAACCAATAATAGGGAAGTTTCTGAATAAGAGTCCAAAGGGAATTGTGGATTAACCTGGTAAAGTGACAAATATTGTGTACTGCCATTCCCACAACGCAACGTAACGAAGCAAAGTTGTTTCACTCCTGCATTGCGGCGACGCGCGTGAACACAATCCAAGACGGGGACACAACGCATTCATGCGTCTCATTGTAAAACCGCTGCGGCGAACGGCAACGCACCGTGACGCAACGAACCAACGTGGCTTCGCTGTAACTTCCTCATTTGCAGACGCTGAAGTTTACACCAAAGTTGCTTAATGCCCAGCACTTGCACCAAAAGATATTTAATACATCAGATTGATAGCTCTTGAAAACTTTAAAATCACGCTGAGTGCTGAGATATTTTTATCCGACTTCAAAAAAGGAGGCTATCACTGTAACCCGTACGTATGTATTATTTCCAGAACTTCCCAGTTTCCGTATATGTTTGTCTATATTATCAGCATCTGAACAGTTATGCCAAATATTATGAAAAGGGTATGCATTAGGTAGGTAAGTAATATTTTTTAGACCACTGGGTATTTCTAAACTTAGGGAATAAGTACTGCAAGCTTCATCAAAATCGGTTTAGTAGTTTTTGAGATAGGGAATTTTAATTCTTAAAATACTAAATTATTTATGTAAAAACAAGTTTATTGCCCGACTGCTGAAACCAAAAGTGAGGGTGATGTTATTGGCAATCTTGTTACGTTCCAGACTTTGAGCTACAGAACCATTTTTAGTAATCTGTGCTTGAATACATAGCTTTAGTATTCAACGATTCGTATTCTGCAATATCTACTTCATTTCTATACGGCAAGTATATTCATCGACAAAAGCTTTTAGGGACACAATAAAAAATATTTACTTATTAAATAATTATAGTGCAAAATAATGTGTTAGTTCTTGCTCCAAAAAAATAATTATACTTGCATATTCTTAACATTTCTAGAATAGATATTTAAGTAATAATTGAAAGAATACAAAATTCTTTATTGTGAAATATACTTAGTGCAAAATAATTTGTTAGTTCTTGTCCCAAAAAAATGAATTATGCTTACTTCCATATTCTTAACATTTCCAGAATCTTTAAATAAAAATTTAAAAAATACAAAATTCTTTATTACTAAGTATATTTATTAATATTTCATTTTTATTTATGTAGATAGATAACAATTTTATAGGTACAAGCTGTATCATTATAATTTTATACTGAATATCTTAATTTATATTTTGAGTGCGACAGTACGCCGGTAAATATGTTTATTTAGTAGAGAGTCTTTGCCTCGGGAACTATGTTTGCATCTAGTATTGCTTTTATACAAAAAATGTGACTGTACCTTTATCTCTGTTATAACGACAACAGTTAAGTTCTTTTCATATTTTATATGTTAATATCCATTTTATCCTCATATTATAATAATATTATTTATTTTTTGGTATAAGTAGTTACTTTGAGTCCAAAGTTTGAGAGCAAAAGACATTTTATACTTCTTATCCCAGAAAAACGGTATTTTGGCACATCGGAGTCATCTATAGTAGCTAAAAATATATAATACTAGCGACCCGCCCCGGCTTCGCACGGGTATAAAATATATTATAGCCTATGTAACTCACTGAATAAATGATTAAAATCGATATTCGCTTGAGTAGTTTTTTTAAATATATACTATATATTAAAAAGAGATAAGCTTTGTTTGTTTGTTTACTCATATATCTACTAATAACTAAGTACTAAACTACTACTCATAGATACATACTACTCATAGATCTAAGCTCGCGAGCGCACCCCGCCTTGGTAGCGCCCACTTCGAAACGGGCGTAAATTGCAATATTTTAATTTCGCCATAAATTCTAAACCGAACGTCCAATTTTAATCATTCAAAGACCAAATATTATCTACATAAACTGTACTTAGTGTACTTAGTGTACTGTAATGGTTTATTTTTATGAGGATTAGTAGCATTATTAAAATAAATGGGTTTAAATGTAGTTCTTAAATAAAAAATTGTTTTTGTACCTCACTCGACATAGATAGGTATAGAGTGTCGCGGACTTTTTTGTAGATATTTAAAAGTTTTACATTTTCTTAGAACATCGAATCCTGGTTCTTTCTATTATAGTTTAGGCAGCGTACGCAAAATAAGTAAATTTTCTGGTTGTTTCCGAAAAACTGAAATATCTTATGGACCCCTATATTTTCCAAAATAAAAAGTAGCCTAGCTAGCCTAGCTTTCGAATGGTGAAAGAATTTTTAAAATCGGTCCAGTAGTTTTTGAGCCTATTCATTACAATTAAACAAACAAACAAAGTTTACCTCTTTACAATATTAGTATAGATTAGGAAGACGTGAGTGGAAGAATCGAACAAGTAACATTTCGTAACATGCGGACAACAACTCATTTTTTCCCTAATTATTTTAATAAAACTTGTAAGTTATCTACTTCATAATCTAGCTAACATACACTACACAAATAATCCATAGTTTTTCTATTTCAAATAATTTTTTCGGCCCTAAAGCCTCCATTTAGGCAAAAAAACGGGAAGTTTTTTCATGTTACTTACCTTATATACTTCCATTCACGTCTTGAATTATTAAAACCTTCCGTTATATTATAGTTTGTGACGTAAGTAAATTTTCAACAAAATAATATAAAATTCTTGAATAAATAACTGAAATAACACCCAACTTGCGAATGCTGTACCCGTTTGATAAATCTACTGTAACAACGAACCTCTTACATATTAATTATTTTTATGAACATGCTACGATTTAAGCAGCTTCATAATTATAGTACTATAAGTATGATAAAAGAACTTTGTAGTTATGTTGTTGTCATTTTCGGTGATTTTCGGGTACAATAGTGCTATTATTTTTCATTTAAAACGGCTTCTTTAAAATGTAAAACATAATAATAATTATTATGTAATATGTTCAATAAATTGATACAATGAATGTCTCTGTACATAATTTGGCGAGGTTAATAAATTACATTTGAGTTAGTTGCGTAGTCTATTGCAGTGGCCAGTAGGTTAGTAATAGATATAATTTACAACGAATTCCTACAATAGTTATTTGTTAGAATGTCGAATGTTAAATATAAAAGCATTTGTAATTTGTATGTTCATAATAAACAAAGTAATATTGTGTTCAAAACAATATGATACTATCCGAATATGTGCCCTGTATATTCAATTAAACTTAATTAGTAAACATAGTTTAAAAAAATCTATTATGTTTAGAGACGGCTTATAAAAGTATCCAAAAACTGCACAATAGTATGCATTAGTATAGCAATTAGCAGTAACACTACTATTCCGCAAAATATAACGAATCTGTCACCTGTTGTACATTAATATTATTTACACAATAACTTTTCTTTACAACAGCAATTTTAAAACAAACAGCGAAAAATGTTCTTTTGAATTTCCAGAAGAATGTATACTTTTAAAACAACAAAGTGTCATTAAGTTACATTGATAAGTTACAAACAGTTCCCAGAATGTCTTGATTGTTTGAATTTCTTTTTTTTCTATACTTGTAGAAGCGAATTCGAATTGGAAGTCTATTTCCACGTTGAAAATGGAAATGAACATTTTAGGTTAGGTGGTTTTGGTGAACTCGGCTTTTAGAATTGCTTAGAACAGTCTTTTTCGTAAGAGGAAAGGTAAATAAAAGACTACTTGAAAGTATTTCTTTATATAGCATTCGTTTTGAATTGAGTTCTAAACATCAGGAATTTTTACTTAAAAATCCTTTACACATTTTCGTAAATTGCAAAAATCAGTCAGACTTAGAACCAGCATTTCGAAAGATTTTATCTAGTTAAATATCAATAATATATAAATATTATAAATGCTAAAGTGTTTTCTGTCTATTACCTTTTCATCCCCAAATCGCTGAACTGATTTGGTTGAAATTTGGTATAATATTATAGATACTTTGAGTACAAAGAATTAACATAGGATTCTTTTTATCCCGGAAAAATGTACGGCTTCCGCGCGATTAATGGCGGAGTTGGGGGCGTCAAAAGAAAAAAAATTGAAATATATTATGATTACTAGAGATAATAATAAAAATAATATCTATGGACGCTTCACACCACGTCAGTCTGGCCTCGTGCTAAGTACCTAAAGGATTTGTGTTACAGGTACCAGACAACGGAAATATATTTAATACTTTTTTACTATACATATTATATTTAAGATTTTTATTATATTATACACATATTAAATACACATCCATGACCCAGGAACTTTGAAAACCTTTTTGTTCCGTCGTCGGCGGGATTCGAACCCGCGACACCCGGCTTGAGCTACCAACAGCCCACCAACTGAGCCACTTGAGCCACAGAGGTCGTCATATTATAAATTCACATAATATTTTATTTTGTTGAAAATAGATACTTATAGAATAGTATTACCTGATTCAAACTAGCTGCAATGCAGTCTCAGTCATCCCCAGGGAATCTACTACCAAGTGCCGCATCATTAGGCGTATGCGTGACGAATTTAGCATCTAATGTTAGGTATTATAGCCGCTAAAGCTGCGCGTCCATTGGGTCGTAATCGGAGCGTACGGTGCATTCGGAGCGCGAGCGTCGTCATCCATACTTCCATACTAATATTACAAATGCGAAAGTGTGTCTGTCTGTCTGTCTGTTACCTCTTCACGCCCAAACCACTGAACCGATTTTGCTAAAATTTGGCATGTAGATACTTTGAGTTCCGGGAAAGGACATAGAATACTTTTTGTCCCGGGAAAATGTACGGTTCCCGCGCGATAAACGAGTTTTGGCGCAACGGAGTTGCGGGCGTCATCTAGAAAATGACGTTCCAGTGCACGCAGTACCATAGAAATAAAATATACAAAACAACAAATCCGTCCGCTCCGTACGCTCTGATTCCGATCCGGCGGACGCGCACCTTACCTTACCAACTTTAAAGATTCTCAATCTCTCATGTTGGCTTCTTCTCAAAGAATAGCTAGCCGTTGCTACTGAATTTCACAAATTAGGGTCAATTTAGACCGCAACGCGACGCGTGGATTCTAAAATTGCATGGATTCAGATTTCAATTGCGTGAGTCTTGCGAATCTGTCAAATCCATACTTTAGAAATGCATTTACGCGGCGCGTTACGGTCTGAATTGACCCTTAAATTAATTAGCCCCTTCATAACTACATGGCAGGAGAATGTCACCTGCATCGCGCTATCAAAGTTTTCGTAGCACGATAATATAGGCTTTGTTTTGGCCTGACCGTTCAAAGCAACCTTCGATCGGAAAATCTTCCATTTTGGCACCAATATTCCTATAATTTTTTAACGCGAAAGAATATTCCATGTTTACTTTTCCCTAGAATTTTTATGCAGACATTTCGTGTGCTACGTAAAAATAAGGTTACAAATATAGATGTCAAAATATTGTTATCTAAAACACTTATATTATACATGCATCAGAAAACTATGTTTTTGTTCTCAGTGAGTAACAAACATCCATTTATTCTGGCCACGTCCGCCAGTCAGCGGGCGGCAATTAGTCCACTTTTCCGGAATGTTCGAATCATATATCTCAACATAATGTTGTTAATGTTTTGTCGGAGAAGGGGAATTGTCTATTCGCTTGTGAGTGGCGTAAAGTTCTTAGAACACCGTCGCGTTCCTAAAAAAGAAAGACTGAAATCCAAGTTTATATACAATTTTTTATGATGATAAATACCTTTATTTGCTGCTTTGACTTACCTGGTTTAACGCCTCCGTTGTCCGGTAAGCGTGGCTCTTGGAAGTCATGGTTCGATTCCCGCGTTAGAAAAAATATTATTACGAAAGAAGCACGGGTAAGATGTACCCACGACCAATAACGCTAAGACGTCGTTAGAAAGCTCTTTTTGTTACTACCATTTTTATTATGGGGGCCAGGCCAGCCCCATATTATCACTGTGGGAGAAAAGTTATAGCTAAAAGAAATCAATGAAAAATCGTTTATTCCAGATATAAAAAGAGCTATATTTAATTCCTTGTCATTAAAAATTGTATGAATGAAGTAAAAGAAAGGGTAAATGATGGTGAGAGTGGACTAAAAGAGCGTTTACACATTTTGCTGCGTGATAAACCGGAAACACCCCTAAGCAAAGAAGAACACCCTTAAGCGAAGAATTAAATTTGAATTTGAGAGAACTTGTTCAAAACCTAAATTTCGGCGTACAGCAAAATATAACAAAGACTAGGATATATTTTATACAAAAAATGTCCCTATCCTTTTCACACCTGTTTATAGATGGAACACACGATAACGTAATGTGAAAACTTTCTAAGAATAGGATGCAATAATCACAATAAAGTCAGAAGCAGATGGCGCCACATATCTAACGTCAAGTCAACGTCATTGCGCTAACAACTATTGTCTATTTCGGGATATATCGTATCTTGATCGAGTCGTCCTCATTGTGTCAATAAGATAAACAGGAGTATTAGGCTGGTATACATAGTCAGTACTTAAGATGCGACCCGGTCTCAAGACGCGGTTCGGCTCTGTGATTGGTCCAAATTTTGACAGCCAACCAATCACAGAGCCTGAACCGCGTCTTGAGACCGATATGCATCTTGAGTACTGACTAGGTATTTATACCAGCCTTAGGGCCTGTTTCACCGCTTCCTGATAAGGTGCCCGATAGGCTTATTTGACAGATTCTCCATACTCTATGTGTCAAGTTAAGTGGTGGATAGCCTTATCAGGAAGCGGTGAAACAGGCCCTTAGTATAGCTGTATAATATAGTAGACAAATAGTATTAATTCGAAAATCCATTCAAATAGTATAAATTAAAAAACGCCACGCCATTAATCCAGTGGTTTAGAGCACGTGGCTCTTGACTCGGAGGTTTTGAGTTCGATTCCCGCATTAGAAACATATTAATTCCAAGTTTGATTAGGACAATGCAGGCTGATGACCTGATTGTCTGACAAGAAAATATGATCCATGCGTCGGATAAAAAGTTGATCCTGTGCCTGATAGCTCGCCAGTTATGTCAGTTGTCCGTCCCAGTGGGTTATGGTGTAAAGAAACAGAGAGTGCTCTTATGTACTGCGCATACACTTGGGCACTATAAATTACTTCTGCGTGATTGGCCTGATTTCAATGAAACCAACCACCGTCACCGAAGCCAGTGCGGCAGTTATTATTATTATTAAATTCAAAAGTGCGTTTCTCTGTTTTTCTGCCTTTTTCACGCTAAAATTGCTGAACTGATTTTGCTGTTTGGTATGGAGATACTTTGAGTTCCGGAAAACGACATAGGATTCACCTGAAGTCCTTGAGTCTACCATAGGTAAAATTAGTTCAGTAAAATGAAAAAAAAAAATATTTTTTTCGTGACTTGTTGTATCACTTTGAATAGCTTTTAAGTCAATTATCCTAAAACCTAGATTATACTCAGAATCCATAATCCATCAACAAGCAAAATCCTGAAACAAAATATAGGTAAAAATACAGAGTGTTCCCAAAACCGATATCAGTTGTCACAGAGTGCGAGAGGGAATTGGTTTCCGTTGAAACGCAATATTCAGCAGTTAGCAGTTACAACGGCATAAAGGGTGTTATTAATTTGAACACGTTTATGTTTTTCAAAAAAAATCGGAACTGTAATCTCACAAACGGTTCCAAAAATTTTCTACGCATTATCTATACATATTATAAAACAAAGTCGCTTTTTTCCCTCATGTTTAAAACTAAGCAATGGATTTTGATGATTCTTTCAGTGTTAGATAGCCCATTTATCGAGAAAGGCTATAGACTATATTTAATCACGCTAATACTAATAGGAGCGAAAATATAGAGGAAAATGTGGAAAAAACGGGGAAAATTATTTGAAAGGGCTAACTTGAACGCGCTAATCTCAGGAACTACTGGTCCGATTTGAAAAATTCTGTCAATGTTAGATAGCCCATTTATTGAGAAAGATAGGCTATATTTTATCACGCTAAGACTAATAGGAGAATGTGAAAAAAACGGGGGAAATTTGAAAGGGCTCATCTCACGAACTAATGGAGCAATTAAACAGTTTGAACAGATAAAGAAGTAGACCACGTGAAGGATCAATTTTAATCATTTTTTCAGTGACTGTATATTTTATACCCGTGCGACGCCGGGCCGGGTCGCTAGTCTAAATAATATGATATCCCCAATTACTAGCACTAACGTCGAATATTATAGATGTAGTATCCTGTCGCTAGTTGTTACTATGCCAAACCGCTCATATCTACCGTCCCTGAAAACATGTATGTTTCTGGCACGATAAATTAATTATTTAATTAGGTGCAACGATATTGCGGCTACATCTTAATTTAATTTTTCTGTCTGAATCCTATTCTATGCATTCGCCAACACTGAGAAAATTATATTATTACTAGATGATGCCTGCAACTCCGTTGTACCAAAACTCGTTTATCGCGCGGGGACCGTACATTTTCCTGGGACAAACGACCTATGTCCTTTCCCGGGAATCAAAGTATCTCCATACCAAATTTCGGCAAAATCGGTTTAGCGGTTCGGGCGTGAAGAGATAACAGACAGGCAGACAGACAGACACACTTTCGCATTTATAATATTGGTATGGAGATACACTGTTAAACTTTGTCCATGGGTGAAATTATTGGCTTGCTATCAGATGAACCGTTTCCGCATTTGCTACAAGCCCATATATTGAAAGTATAAAATTGGAGCTAAATAGACATAACAATATATTAGCTGATAGTACTAAAGGAGGCTGAAATCAAAACATATCTTTTAAGCTTAAATTAAACTTAGGAAATATAAAAATAGAATCAATAATAATCTTCAAAATGTTATATCTCTAGGATTTTAATACTCACACTACTGAGCATAACGGGGTTTGTGTTTTATAACACAGTGTAGCATTATTACCCCTGGAGCCTGGAGGAAATTGCTTATGAAGAATACTAAGAGTTTAGGAAACGTTAAGAACTATAAAATTACTTTCAGGCGAGCTTCCTTTGGTTTTACTTTTACTTTCGGGAGGTAAAATATTACATTGTCTGCTAAGTTTTATAACCACTGCTTAGGATATCTAATGCTGTTATGCTATAATGCTTAAAAGTTGAATATCGAAGTAAAAAAATATTATTAGGAATCTGTAATAGTTATAATCCTAATTCTTAAAATATGTTGTCGTACAGTATAGTATAGTATGTCAGTATGTCAGTATGTCAGTAGTATGTCAGTATAGTATGTTATCTCTTATTAGCAACTCTACCAAATTGTGTAGTGAAACAGGATGATCTTTTTTTTTTGTACATTCTACCCTTCTTTAACTCCAACTGCTAAAATATTTTACGCCATACAATAAAATGTTATGCTTTTCAAGCCCATTTATAATGTACGTATGTATAATAAATAAATATAATGTATGTAAGCCCATTTATAACATAACAAATACTTATCTGCCAACATGCTGTACCGGTGGTCACGGCTTCCATATCAGCGTTAAAGCAAATACTTATTCTAGGACCTTTCTATAGCTCTATTATGACGGCGAGTGTAAACGGGGCTACACTGGAATAAACCAAATTTTGTCGCCCGTAGTTTATACGCAAACACAAAGCATGGGAGGTAATAATGATTTGCAAATACCTCGGGGTGAGAAACAAAGGGCGTTATAAACGATACGTCCCGGAATCTAAAATCTAAACAATAAGCCGTTGATTAATCTTCTTAACGATCCGTAGAAGATTGAAAGCACCAAGTTTCAGTTTCCAAAATGGCGGACGTTGGAAGTTTTCCGAGAAACTATCGCCTGCGTTGGTGTTATATTGCACCAAATCGGAATATAATATTTAGATATTATACTAGATAACGCCTGCAAATCTGTTACTTTTTTTTTAAATGCAATAAGGGGGCAAACGAGCAAACGGGTCACCTGATGGAAAGCAACTTCCGTCGCCCATGGACACTCGCAGCATCAGAAGAGCTGCAGGTGCGTTGCCGGCCTTTTAAGGGGTAATAGGGGAGGGTAGGGAAGGAAATAGGGAAGGGTAGGGAAGGGAAAAGGTTAGGGGATTGGGCCTCCGGTAAACTCACTCACTCGGCGAAACACAGCGCAAGCGCTGTTTCACGCCGGTTTTCTTTGAGGACGTGGTATTTCTCCGGTCAAGCCGGCCCATTCGTGCCGAAGCATGGCTCTCCCACGTCTAAAAACACTTACGGCAAAATTTGTTTATGGGGTGGGAATCCGTGATAAAAAGTATGCCGCATGTCCTTTCCCGGGACTCGAAGCATCTCCATACCAATTTTTCAGCTAAATCAATTTAGCGGTTTGGGCGAAAGGGGTAACAGAAACAGACAGACTGATAAACTTTCGGATTTATGATATTAGTATAGGTCTTATGTGCTTGTAGGCAAATGCTTATACTTATAGCATAACTAGCTGTCCCGGCAAACGTTCCTTTGCCATAATAATATAAAGTATTTCGAGCATAAAGCCCGTCACAGACTTAGCTATAATATATATATTAATATATTTATAGCAAGGCATATTATTCTATACTAAATCCACATGTCACAGAAATATATATTATATCTGAGTGTGTGGTCACGCGAAAATTAGCATAAAAAATTTATATTAATATGCCTAGCTATAAACATATTAATATATATTATAGCTAGGTCTGTGACCCGCATGAATATGCATATAAATCTTGGTTAAAATCAGTAAAGCCGTTTCGGAGGAGTATGCGGCCTAACATTGTTTACAGTAACACGAGAATTTTATATATAAGATATATTCTATGTTATATATTTTATAACATTTTTTACAATAATTGCATTCTAGTACTCACCTCTAGATCTTTTTTGTTTTTTTTTGTTCAGCATATATATTTATTACAAACAAACTGACAATCGAATTATTCTATACTTACACGCGACTTGTTCCCTAACTTCGTTGTGCCACAATTGGCTACTTGAAACCGTACATTTTTCTGTATTAAAACCTCGATACGTATATATGACCCGCGACTCAAAATATCTCCATTAAATTTAGTATATTCAGTGGCGGCAGGACAGACATACGTACTATTATCCGTATGAATTAGCATAGAAGTTTAGCTGATGTCTATTATTCTAACTATTCGATAAAGTCAACATCAAATAATATCACAGTATTATCATTTAATTATTACACATTCGAATATTATGATTGTTTTAGTTAATTATAAGTGTAAATATGAATATATTGTACTAATATTATCAGTGTTATTATGCTTAATTAAATAATAATGAATAACACAGACTAATTTGTACTAAGCTTCGTTCTCATTAAAATAAAATTTAATATTATCGGTCTTTTTAACCTTCAACGAAAGGGTATAGATCTATAACAAGTTTGAAGTGTCTGACTGTGTACCTGTCCGTACCATTATAGCACCTAAACGACTGATTTTCCTTACCTCAAAAAATAATTTAATGATTAAATTTAATGACATATTAATAATATAATGTATTTGTAGGGGTTGTCCCTTACAGATGATGGATGCTGGATGCTGGATGATAGTGTTGATGCTGATGCTGATGATAGGTGTTAAATAATACGCTCTTGATGCTAATGCTCTGCTTTATTAATGTACGGTTCAGTATGTCATTAGGCCTATACTGTACTCGGCGAAACATGGCGGTAGCGGTCATTGACTCCCTGTCAAAAACTTGTCATTATCTATACAAAGCCACGATTGACAAGATCTGACACATCATTGTCAATCGCGGCTTTATATAGAAAACTAGGTGAAGCCCGCAACTTCGTTGCACGAAAATTCGTTTATCGCGCGGGAACCGTACATTTTTCCGGGATAAAAACTATCCTATGTCCTTTCTCGGGACTCAAAGTATCTCCATGCCAAATTTCAGCAAAATCGGTTCAGCGGTTTGAGCGTGAAGAGGTAACAGACAGACAAACAGACAGACACACTTTCGCATTTATAATATTAGTATGGATGATAAGTTTTTGACGGGGTCAATGACCGCTACCGCCATGTTTCACCGAGTACAGTAGGTATGGCTTCGATCCAAATTTTCATAGTATTTAATTTTGTTCTTCTATTAAAGTCTTTCAGGATACACACACACACACACACACACACACACACACACACACACACACACATACAAACATACACACACACAATGCAATGTGCATGCATAGAAACGGAAACATGATTTTTATTCGGAACACCTAAGCTCACTCCGCAAACAAGTTATCGAACTCGACTCCCAGAATTCCGGCTCAAAAACATTCCATATTTGAATACTCTGGAATCGAATAGTATCTGCTTTTTTTGTTCCAGGTATAAATGCTTTCGGCGAGGACGTGACTCTCCCAGCCCTCTGCAGGGCCTTGGTCGAGAGCGGAGAAAAGTGGTCTGCGGTCGAGACGTTCGCACATAGCGTCATCTCGACCAAAGAGGAGGCCGAGCGCATCAGGGAGCGAGAGGCGCACGACCACCGGCGAAGATGGCCAAGGCGAAGACGTCGCAACGGGCGCGACATTCCGCCTCAGCCAGGGAACTCGGGGTGACGGTATGGGGATGCCGCCACTCATTGCACCGAGTCCCCGAGAGAGTCCCCGATGCGCAGGAACACAACGCGCATCGCGACACAAAGAAGACGATCGGCCTATGCAAGCCCCTCATGTGGGGCCTCTGTTCGGCCTAGGGGGACAAGAAACCCCAACAGCGTGGGCCTGCTTTGGGTGAGCAGGCAAGCGCGGACGGAAGCCACGGAAGACATGTAATAGGCCCTCGTGTCTCCGTCCTGCGCGGTAGTAGGAGCACGGTCGGGTTTTAGTGGACGTACAGCTGCGGCCACTTACCATCTTTTCGGCCGTAGCAAGTCCCACATACCCCGGTGGTCCTTCCCCAATGCTGCTGGGGATGCGCAATAGCATTTCCCGATCCAAAAAAAAAAAAAAAAAGATATAAATGCTTCCTACACCAATTTCGGTGACGGTGGCCAGTTTCATCGAAGCCAGTCAGGCTTTTTTCTGGTATCATTGAAATATGAAGGAGTAATTTTTAAAAGTGCGTACGCAGTACATAGCTCTCTTTTGCGATCTAGTGGGAAGAGAATGTATTCCCTCCTAAAAGGCAACGCACCTGCAACTCTCCTGATGTTGCGAGTGTCCTCGGGCGACGGTAGTTGCTTTTCATCAAGTGAACCGTTTACTCGTTTGATTTTTATAAAAAAGAGACTGGGCGCAGTATCGCTACTGAGTTCAACATTATTTTGTCAATTTTCCGTTCATCAAACTCTTCACTTAAGAGGACCACTAATCCAAAAAATCAAACATCGTCCTTCTCTCTTCACACTCACGCCCGTCTTTCATATGCCAGGTGAAAAAGGACGACGCGGATTCATCGCCAAATTAGTTTTTTCTCAGTAACTCGCTGAGGTAACTCGATAAATATACAACATTTTAAAAATCCGCTAGGTCGGTTTCTCAATAATACAATTTTATACAATGTGTTAAAATATTAACTTAGTTCAATGCACGGCAATAAATGAAAAATTCGTGAAAATTAGATACATCTTTGTGATTTTTTTCTATCGAAATAAGATATCGTATTTTTGCTCAGATCGGATTCTTGGAAATATAATGTAATATCTAATTTTAGAAAATGAAACAATAATTAGGGGCTTATTTTCAAGTATAAAAATGAATTATAAAATCGACAATTTAGGGTTATTCGCCCCCTTAAAAATATTAATTAATTTTCTTTAATTAAATATAGATCATTAGCAGACCGGATGAACACAATTAGGCCTGTGATCTTATGCGCGTACTAATTATCTTTTTGATCCCGCACCGTAATCTCTGTACTAATTAAATATTACATGTGTTCGGGCTTATTCAATATTTATATTTTTGTCGGATGGGGAAACGCCTGCATCCCCATTTTAATTCAGAATTTAATTCATCCATACAAAAATTATAAGTGTGAAAGTGTGTCTGTCTGTCCTTCTGTATGTCTGTCTATCTGTATCTCTGTTACCTCTTAACGCTTAAACCACCGAACCGATTTTGATTAAATTTGGTATGGAGATATTTTTAGTCCTGGGAAAGATATAGGATACTTTTTATCCCGAAAAAATATACGATTCCAGCGCGTAAGAATTTTGGAGCAACGGAGTTACGGATGTCATATTTTAGTACTTTGATATATTTTATTTCATATATTTAATACTTCGATCCAGTCTCAATCTAAATACTTATATTATGCAGAAAAATCACAATATTATTCTTTTATGGTGGCTTTCGTAACCTAATATTCAAATAAAATGTCACTTTACGACCTAGGCAATAGGTTTTATTTTGCTTTACGCCATTACAAAGCAGCGGCGGCATGGTCACCACTATTAAGGTGGTTTTCCGATCCATATTAACATAATTTAATGCACGGTTATGGCAATCTATATCTATCTATACTTATTATAAAACAAAGTCGCTTTTTTTCCCTCATGTCCTTTTCGACGCCCCCACCGAATAATCGGACAATCGAAAAAATGAAAATGTTCAGGAGAGCCAAAAAACTGATTTTTGTTAATAACTCCGTTAAAAAAAAGCTTCAAAGACTTTTTATATCTCAAATGAAAGCTAATTTTTTTGCCCATCTTGCTGTTTCAATAATATTTAATTGCTACCAAAGGTTTTTATTTAACTAAGCAAAACGCAACTTATCGTTCTGGAGTAGGTCAAGCTCTGCTCTTTATTGTCTATTGCATGATTATTCGGGTAATAAAATGCACATATAATATCTAATTGCAATATTATTCGGCGAAATTGCTTAGGATAAGAATATTGGTAAACACCTATTACTTTATTTATTTATTTATACTTTTGCACAATGTTTGTACAAAGGCGGACTTAATGCCAGATGGCATTCTCTACCAGTCAACCTTTAGGTGTCCAGAAACAAAATTGTGTAGGTGCCAATAGTGCGAAAGGATAAAATAAAAAATAATAAATAAATAAATGAAGAGCAATCTAAATATAACTAAACTCATAAGCAATATTTTACCGACACTACTATACTAATATACTATAAATATTATATATACCTACCTAATTAAAATACAAATTATATAAAATATCATACTTTAAATGCTTACTTAATTTAAAAATACTAGTACATATATAAGTAATTAATTAATGTATTATATTGTAATAATAATATATATTTATAAAATAATATATAAAAAACTATCATAGATTACAATTATTTAATACTTTACTGCCAATTGCTTCAAATAAAACTCACGAACTTTGCGTTTAAATGTGTCCCTGGTTTTGGTTAGCCTGATTTCTTGAGGAAGAGCATTCCAGAGTTTAATAGCCTGTACGTTGAAAGACGAGTGGATGATGTCTGATCTATGATAAGGACATGAAAGGAGTGCATTGTTAGAGGATCGAAGGGATCTGTCATGGGTACTGGAAAGGTATTGGAAAAGGGGGGTTAGGTATTTAGGAGCATTAGGATGGTGCAACAGGGAGTAGAGCATACACAAGGCCCTAGTAGAGCGGCGCTGTCGTATTGGTAGCCAGTGTAGTTTAGAACGAAAGTAAGAGACATGATCGAATTTGCGTAGATTGAAAATAAATATTAAACAATTATTGAGAAGGCGATCAAGTTTATTAAGTTTGTCAGCGTTTAGGTCGTAATAACACACATCACCGTAGTCAACGATGGGAAGGATAAGTGACTGGACGAGCATTAACTTGACTGAAGAAGGAAGGAAGTTTTTAAACCGGTAGAAGGATCGCAGAATACCAGTGACTTTGCGAGAGACGTATGAGACTTGAGCCTGCCAAGTAAAAGTCGAATCAATGTATAATCCAAGGTCCTTAACGTTCGAACTAAATGGAATGATACTATTATTATAGATCACTTTACTATTCGGTGATTAAAAAATATTGTACACTTTATAATTATAGTCATTGTCGTTTATTCCAATGATTTTCTACTATAGGTAAAATAAAAATAATATGTATTTTTGTTTTAATACATACATTATTTGAGGACATAAATGACATTCTTGCAATCGAAACAGCTCTAGGTTCGAAAAAAGTCACTCTGGAGACTTTCTCTATCATTTTTAGTACTTATAATCATTGCAGTTAATTAAAATTTTAATCATAACCCTCATCGCCACCTAAGTTGGTGTCACAATAATCAATATCATATTATGTTCTAATAAAATGAATGATAATGGCAGGAAATTGTTTTAGACAGTCTTCTGAGAGCATCGTAGGCCTTTCTTATATGACGTTTGTTTAATCGTTGACTTCTATCTACATCGTGATACAGTTCAATGCAATCAGGATCAAAACTATGTTAAAAACATCTCAAGTTACAATACATTACAATATTCACACAACACACATCTTATAGTAGCTAGCAATCGCATTCCTAATTAAATTCTAATTTTGGGTCGCATTAGGACGTCTGCAGGACAACTTCCACGAATAATGTTTGACTGTCTGACAGCAGTTGCTTGCAAGCATGAAACTGTAACAAGTGCTGTCGTGACAGTGTTAAGCACGTCTTCTTAGGAGTATTTGCGAAAGAAGAAAATATCTAAATACGACCTCGTTAATTTGTAACAGATCTCGCTGCTTATCGGTCACGTTTAGTTTAATTTGTAGCAAGTATTGCCCATACATCCTTGTTTGTGAGAAAACCCGCATGTTCATTACAAAAATCGAAACAGATTATGATATATATCCTGAAAACTGCACAAGAAGACGGATCCCTACAATTACCGTAAAGCATAAAATAAAAATATGAGCAATGTACATAATTTAACGAATGTTAGGAAGGATTTTACCACTTATGTCTTCCAAAACTACCGCTGGTCGTTCTTACGTCTATGACGACTTAAGACATTCAAAAAGCTAGCCAGGGGCAGTCAGACATTCTTATTTTTTTATGAAGAAAGTCTGACTATTCCTGACTCTTGGGTCTTGTGTAAACCTCTGCGATGACTGATCTGATGCTGGTCTGAGACTGGAGGCTGGAGGTGAGTGGACTGAGATGATCACCGCGATATGATGGTCGTACGATTCAGATTCTACAAGTTGTCCAAAATAAAACCCAACCAATATATTATGCCTTTATACTCCAAAGTTGCACCGAAGACACCCTCTATAGGTTAGTGAACTACATAAGAAGGAAGAGAGAGGAGGAGAAAATTTCTGTTGTGGTATCGCTGGACACAGAGGGGGCCTTCAACAATGCTCGGTAGTCAGCTGTAAAGGTTCGGTTAGCTGAAGTTAGGTCTCTAGGGAACCTGAGGCGTGTGATCAGCGGCTGTCTGAGTGGAAGGAGTGTGAAAGTGAGATGTGCAGGGGTGGAAGTGTGCAGTAGGCAGCAATGTATTTACCCGAATAATCATGCAATAGTCGTTTATCGTTAAGTCATTTTGACATATATTTTCGCAATAGCCTATTGCCCAGTTTTTGGTGTAAAATACAA
Source organism: Lysandra bellargus (assembly GCA_905333045.1). Taxonomy (NCBI): domain Eukaryota; kingdom Metazoa; phylum Arthropoda; class Insecta; order Lepidoptera; family Lycaenidae; genus Lysandra; species Lysandra bellargus. The sequence goes on from HG995357.1 coordinate 8,652,618, forward strand.
TTTTAAGTATTGTTATGGAATAAACACATAATTTTTTATATCTTGGTAAATATCCATAGGAAAATTCTGAAAAAAATTCACATGACGTATTTTGACTTCTAGATACCAAAAAACGCATAACAGCAAAAACCCCACAATAGCACATTGTCAGATTATTCGGTGAGGGCGTCGCTTTGTTCCCTTTAATCTTTAAAACTACGCAACGGATTTTGATGATTATTTCAGTGTTAGATAGCCTATTTATCGAGGATGATTATAGGCTATATTTTATCACGCTAAGACTAATAGGAGCGAAGAAATAGAGGAAAACGTTGAAAAAACGGGGAAAATTATTTGAAAGGGCTAACTTGATCGCGCTAATCTCAGGAACTGCTGGTCCGATTTGAAAAATTATTTCGGTGTTAGATAGCCCATTTATTGAGGAATAGCCGATAGTAGTTCGCGAGATAAGCCCTTTCAAATAAGGGGGAAATTATTTGAAAGGGCCTATCTCGCGAACTACTGGAGCAATTTTTATGTTAATTGGCACAGGTAAGAAGTAGACCACGTGAAGGATCATAGGCTATCGATTTTAATATTTTTTTCAGTGGCTATAATTATATTTTATACCCGTGCGACGCCGGGGCGGGTCGCTAGTACGAGTATAATATGAAAAATTCGTGAAAATTTGATGCGATGCATCTTTGTGTTTTTTTTTTCTATCGAGAAAATTTAAAGATATCGTGTTTTTGCTCCAGAATTCTTGGAAAGTTAATGTAGTACCTACCTAGGTATCTAATTAGTAATTTTAGAAAATGAAACAATTCGGTGCTTATTTTCAAGTATAAAAATGAATTATAAAGTCGAAAATTTTTGGTTAGTCGCTCCCTCAAAGAACAATATAAGCATAGTACAATTCAAAGCCACGTAATATCTATGTTCTATGCAGCAGGCATTCCGACCCAGGCTTGTTATGAAAGCCGTATCTGCATAAGGTATAATGTGGAATTCCAAATGTCCAGGATAACATTTGGCTCGTACTGCGGGGCTATTTTTATGGTTTAACCGTCGCGGCTACGTTAATAAAATTTTCTTACACCCATCCATACTAATATTATAAATGCGAAAGTGTGTCTGTCTGTCTGTCTGTCTGTTACATCTTCACGCCCAAACCGCTGAACCGATTTTGCTGAAATTTGGCATGGAGATACTTTGAGTCCCGGGAAAGGACATAGGATACTTTTTGTCCTGGAAAAATGTACGGTTCCCGCGCGATAAACGAGTTTTGGCGCAACGAAGTTGCGGGCATCTTCTAGTACTTAATAATTCAAGACATGAGTGGAAGAATAAGATAAGTAACATGAAAAACTTCCCGCTTTTTTGCTTAAATGGAGTCTTTAGGGCCGGAAAAATTATTTGAAATAGAAAAACTATGGATTATATGTGTAGCCAGATAATTTAGCTAGGTTATGAAGTAGATAAGTTACAAGTTTTATTAAAATAATTAGGGAAAAAATTAGTTATTGTCCGGATGTTACGAAATGTTACTTGTTTGATTCTTCCACTCACGTCTTCAATTATTATAAATGCGAAAGCATAGTAAAAGGACGCGAAAGTGTGTCTGCCCGTTTGTCGGTCTTTCTATCCGTTACCTCTTCATGCTCAAACCACTGAATATTTTGATTAGATTTGGTATGGAGATACTTTGAGTCCCGGGAAAGGACATGGGATACTTTTAGTCCCGGAAAAATGTACGGTTCCCGCGTGATAAACGAATTTTGGCGTAAAAGAGATGCGGGCGTCATCTAGTCTAATATAATAGCTCCCACACCGGTTTCAGTGACGGTGGCCGGTTTCATTGAAACCAGGCTAGCTACGCAGTAGTAATTTTATAGTGCCCAAGTGTGTGCGCAGAACACAAGAGCACTCTCTATTAATTTACTCTCATAACCCAGTGGGACGAAAGACCGACACGACCGGCGAGAGATCAGGCGCAGGACCAACTTTTTACATGCCCATCCGACACATGGATCATCTTACTTGTCAAACAATCAGGTGATCAGCCTGTATTGTCCTAACCAAACTTAGGCGTCAAGACTAGTATAATATTATATCCCACCAAAAACATACCTGTTAAAATAGGTCCTAGTTCCAATAGGCTAATTTTTGGCCTAAAAAAAGAGTTGAAATCTAATCCAATGCCAAGTTCAGATGCACTTCACCGATCATAATCATCTTCATCAACAGCCTGATCCATAATACTGCTAAATTTAAACTTGGCAGGTTAATTAAATTCTATAAATATTATCTAATTATATAATGTTACGTAGGTACCTATAGCACAAAAACCTGCCAAGTTCAAATTTAGAAGTATTATGGATCAGGCTGTTGATGAAGATGATTATGATCGGTGAAGTGCACCTGAACTTGGCATTGGATTAGATTTCAACTCTTTTTTTAGGCCAAAAATTAGCCTATTGGAGCCCTATTTCAACAGGTATGTTTTTGGTGGGATTTTAATACTTTTTTTCAAGAAGATATCATACCTATGTTTTCTTTTTGTGCAACGCCCGATATAAACAATAGTTTCGATAGATGCCGCTAGTGATATTTGTTAAACTATCAATAGAAGCCAAATTTTAAGTAAACAGTATTTATTTATTAAGCTATACAGTGTGCATTATATTAATTTATACATGACAATATTTTATACCCCCCCCTCCCCTCCTCCCACCCTCCTTATCGTATTCTCATTGTATCACTAGTGCATATGAATTTTTATCTCAAGTTCGTAGATGAGCCGACTCATGCTTGACTGATTTCTAAAATTTCTAAATTTTTTGTTTATATACATATAACACACGACCTGTGTGCCAAATTTCATAACGCTAGGACAATTGGAAGTGGCCTAGAGGTTTTGATTACCGGTCAGTGAGTGAGTAAGTGAGTGAGTGAGTGCCAAAATTAGCTATTTTTACAGGGACATATTTCAGGATCTACCGAAGCTTATCTATGAAATTTGGTATACTGCGTAAGTATTAGTATATAATTACGTAGGTATAATTTTATATTTGCACTCGCAATAGGCACTGAGCTACAGGGGAGTCAAAAGTGCGTCGAAACGGTTCGTGTAAATAGTGCACGGCATGCGCACGGCCTGCTGGAACTAGGCCCGCGCACTTCCGTGCGCTTTGATTACATATTCAAAAGTCTGTCTGTCTGTACGTCGATACCCAGGTTTAAGGTTTGGTATGAGCGGCAAAAGTGCTCCTAATAGCTGTCACGTAATAAAATGCTAATTAAAAAGATTTTGTATTTGGGCGAGTTTTTAAGCTATTGCTTAGCTTAAAATATTGCGGGCTTTGAGCGCGGCGACCGAATCAATAAATTCTGTAACGAAAATAAACCTAACACTCGTCTAACGTCGTTTAAGTTCGGCAGACTTCGGCATGGTGCTTTTGTGCGTGCGACTATACGTATGCGTGTAGACTAGATGCTATGCAAGTCTAACGTCGTTTGAGTTCGGCAGACTTCGGCATGGTGCTTTTGTGCGTGCGACTATACGTATGCGTGTAGACTAGATGCTCTAATCTAGATGCACCGTTTTACCGCGGCAGTCCTCGAGTGCCACACGCATTTTTTAACTTGATTGGTAATTTCAAATTTGCACTTTATTTAGCATAATATTATGTTGAAAAAACGCGTCAGGGAACGGTATCTAATCAAAAATTCGAAAGACGTAAGTGATGTAAGAAAATATCACTAGGTATTCCTACCATTCTGTGAAAATGTATAGTTTATACCTATTTTACTTCTACCAAGTTACGTTTCATTTTACTTCTACCAACACTCTTGGAGTGTAGCCCGTTATTTTTGTTTACATATTGAAATAAATTGACTTGGAGGATCAAATAAAGGATACTCAGTAGTAATGGAATCTCAAAGCACTAACAGGTCAACGAGGAAATCCCAGAAACTCCAGTCTTATTACATTTGAGGTAAGCTAACTCTAATGGAGTAACGGTGTTTTATGCTAACTCTGCTATTTTAAGATTTAATTTGTTTTAGTTTTATCACGACAAAGTTATTTACTTTTGTGATTTTTCGACATTTCAAAATAATGAGTATTCTGGGTTACTTATTCCCAGTTATTATTAAATTCTACTTTATATTATAAACAAAAGGAAAAAATCTTTGCATTGGCTTAGTAAACTGAAGGCGTTTTATTTTATTGATTGCGACGTCGACTTTTTTTGTAGTAGTTTGTCAATCCCCAGAGTGCAATTCCTAATCTTTAATTTTTGAGACAAGTTTATCTAAGATTTTTTGTTCCCCTTGTTCCCTTGGTATAATAAAAAAACCGGCCAAGTGCAAGTTGGACTCGCCACTGAAAGGTTCCGCAGCAGCAATAAGGTTTATTTCTATAAAATTAAAAGGTTTTTGATTTATTTTTATATTATAGTTGATTTCATGAAAGTTAAATTAAGGTTTACCATTTATGACGTATAAAAAAAACTACTTCATAGATCTCGTTCAAACCAATTTTCGTTGGTAGTTTTTTAGTAATGTACATCATATATTTTTTTTAGAATTATCATCTTTAGAAGTTAGAGGGCGGGGACACACATTTTACCACTTTGGAAGAGTCTCTCTCGCAAACTATTCAGATTAGAAAAAAATGATATTAGAAACCTCAATATGAATTTTGAAGACCTATCCATAGATACCCTACACGCGTAGGTTAGACGAAAAAAATTTTTTTTTGTTTCAGTTGAATTTTTAATATTTTTTCCATTTTTGTATCAAAATCTTAATGCGGTTCACAGACTACATCTACTTACCAAGTTTCAATAGTATAGCTCTTATATTTTCGGAGAAAAGTGGCTGTGACATACGGACGGACGGACAGACAGACAGACAGACAGACAGACATGACGAATCTATAAGGGTTCCGTTTTTTGGCCATTTTGGCTACGGAACCCTAAAAAATCTAAAAAGGGAAAAAAATATAACGTAAATTAATGATTTTATATGCTCAAACAGTATCTAATCAGTAATCACCTTCTGGTGTAGTCGGGGAGAATAAAATATCAACTTTAGTGACAACCCTAGGAATAAAAAATCTATATCATATCTATGGATAGGTCTTTAAAAATCATATTGAGGCTTCTAACATCATTTTTTTCTAATCTGAATAGTTTGCGAGAGAGACTCTTCCAAAGTGATAAAATGTGTGTTCCCCCCCTCTGACTTCTAAAGTAGTAGTAAGATGATAATTAAAAAAATTATGATGTACATTATTGTAAAAACTACCAACGAAAATTGGTTTGAATGAGATCTATCAAGTAGATTTTTAAAAATCATAAATGGTAAACCTTAATTTAACTTTCATTAACTCAACTAAAATATAAAAATAAATCAAAAACCTTAGAAACTAACCTATAGAAATAAACGGCGAGTCCAACTCGCACCTGGCCGGTTTTAATTTATTATTAGACCTACCTAAACGTGATCTTGATATTTTTCGTATAGGATATCGGTTGCTAATTTGCGTATCAACCGGATAAATCAAACAAGAGACCTTTAGTGACAACCCTAGGTACAAACAATCCGATTTCTTATTAAAAAATTTAAATTGGATATAACTTGTATAAAATGTGTATAAATGCTTGTTCAATCGGTATGAATAAAATTAATGTTACTTGATTAGTTTTTTTTTAATATTTTTTTTGCAAATTTTTGACCCGAAAAAACGCCAACTTCGATAATCTTTAAAAAAATAACTACAAAGAATATCGATCTCGGAGTTTTACTCTAATGTTTATATAGCTATCAACTATAGTATTTTGAAAGAAAAACGCGGTCAAACAAAATCGAGGTTTTTATCACACTGTGCAGCGGACGGAATGAAAAGCTTCATCCCTTGCATCACCACATTGGCAACGGAGTTGGCAGTGTAGTCGGGATCATCTGGCGAGAAGCACAAGCATGAAGCTATGAGCACAAGTGCCCCCAAGGATAGGATGCAAAAAACGACCGCATCCCATCCCAGTCCGCTAACTTGTAGAGCCACACACGACGGTATTTAACAGCACGCTATCGCAATGTCGTCGTAAGTAGCAAGGCAATGATACCAAGTGGTGCGGTCATGGATGCTTGTTAGCCATCAGGATTTGAAGTCAGCAGAAAGTCCAACAGAGGATTCTGACCGTCTACATCTGGGATTCGCGAAGGCGTAGCAACCAATTGTATAATGTATTAAGTCGTGTCGTTCGCAAGTGCAAAGTCGCAAACAGATCTTCCCGCATAGGTAATAAGTCTTACTGGAATTGAGCCAGTCGGCGCGGTGGGCATTAAAGTCGCCAAGTATTATGGTCTCTGCGGATGGGATCTGCTGCTGCGCTAAATCTGAAGCTGCTTGCAGGTGTTCAAAAAGTCAGTCCGTCTCGGGGTCACCACTATGGGACCTATATAGGTACGTAAAAACGCGAAGGTGGTCGTCGCAATCAATGCGGAGCCATAATGTTGAGAGGTCCCTGACTTCAAGATTGCTGAGGCATTCAAAGCATTTTATTTTAGGATCTAATAAGACTAGAGTGATCACAATATAATTTCATTGTTATTTTGTTATAAAACAAATATTTTTGTGGCATAATATGAGACATTTTCCATTAGTAAAGTTGATTCTCAATATAACAATAAGCATATAGTTTCAATTTATTGAATTTTATGACATAAATTCAAACATGCGGGATCCCGCGGGATCCCGCATGTTTGAATTGGCCAATCCCGCAAATCAATCCCGCGGGATTGAATAAGGTGCGGGATTGCAATCCCTAATAACAATATAACAGCATAAGTATTATTTAATTTATGTAATTCATAATAATTACATAATATAGGTGAACAGACGGACGGATGGACGGACAGAATTAAATTATAAGAGTTCTTTGTAGTTACAACTAAATCCTAAACTATTTTTATCAAACTGCTAAAAATTAATATTCCACATTTCAGCCAATATTACAAATCATATCTAGAAACCTAAATATATTTTCCAATGACACACTTTTTCTCAGCTTTAAACATTTTCGACTTGTTATTTCTACAGTCTTTCGATCTTACTGGCGGGAAAATATAATAAACCTGTCGTTTATCAATTTATAGTCTGTGTGGGTAAGGACAGTTGAATTCATTAGGACCTCTACGTGATCAGAATTGATTTATAGCCATAGACTATGTAGAGAAACAGAAGGAAGACTTCAAAGAAAATGACAATGTGTGTGCCTGAGCACAATTCCTTATTATGGGTGCGTACCTACTCCTCCATCTTATATATTTAAACGAGCAATTCTTGTATATATATATCTATAATTGGAATCTCGGAATCGGCTCCAACGATTTTCATGAAATTTAGTATATAGGGGGTTTCGGGGACGATAAATCGATCTAGCTAGGAATCATTTTCATAAAATGTCATTTTATGTGTGTTTTTTTAATTCTTTGAATACCGAGCGAAGCTCGGTCATATAGCTAGTTATTATTAGTTCTATATTACAAATGCATACGTGAGTATGTCTATTTATCTACCAGTCTTTATCAATAAATGTTATCTTTACATGCCTAAGCCGCATCCAATTTGAGGTATAAATATAGATATTTTTGTCCCGGAAAAGGTTTTTATCCTATAATAATAATAACTCCCACACAGGTTTCGGTGACGGTGGCCGGTTTCATTGAATCAGGCCAGTTACGCAGGAGTAATTTTATAGTGCTCAAGTGTGTGCGCAGCACACAAGAGCACTCTCTATTCCTTTTACTCTCATAACCCAGTGCGACGGACGACCGATACGACTGGCGAGAGATCAGGCGCAGGACCGACTTTTTACATGCCCATCCGACGCATGGATCATCTTACTTGTCAGACAATCAGGTGATCAGCCTACATTGTCCTAACTAAACTTGGAAATAACATGTTTAAATCGCGGGAATAGAACCCACGACCTCTGAGTCAAGAGCCACGCTCTGAACCACTGGACCACGGAGGCGTTAATCGTTAGGCGTTATCCTATAAAAACGTACAATATTATACCATATTATAGTAATTTACATAAACTTTTTATAAGGATCTAGGATGTATCTAGCTTTTACTCCTCAACTTACTTACTTAGTACTTGAATTTTAATAAAAAAATATGTATTGCACGTGAACATAGATCGCCCACGTCGTATTCAGGCTGACACATCGATTCCGACCCGACGACCTGACGACCCGACGACCCGACGACCCGATAGGACCCGACAAGGCCCGATACAGGACGAATTACGGCGCTAAGAAATTTGTATAATAATTCCTTTTCTTCAGCTCTTGTGAATTTCCTTTTTTGAATAATAAAGGTTTTTAACAGTGAAAATAAAACTTTTTATAGTCACTATTTTTATACAAATATGCTTTTACACTCGTAAATCCCATACAAATAAAAACATTTAAACAACTCATATTAAGCTACACAATGTTTTGTTTATCTTTGTTACATTTGAAGTTTTGCTTACATAATAAAATTCTTTTTTTTGTTGTACTAGGTATTGTTCAACTTAGGAAATAGTGCAAGTTTCATCAAAATCGGTTTAGTAGTTTTGGAGATAGAGAGTTCTAATTTTCAATTACATGCAATTTTGAAGTCGGTTTTTTATCTTTTAAAAATACAGTTATGTATTAATCAGATAGAAACAAGCCGCATACGATGAAAACATTTGATAATTTGTTTCCAGCTTAAACATCATCTATATTTATATTCGAAAATAACTTTTTTTTAACTCACCACGTGAGAAATCTGATTTATATACCATGATAACTAGAGACATGTCGGGAGCCTATACAAGCTTAATCTGACACGCTCGAGCTTGTCGCGAAATCCCCTCTTCGCCTCCCTAACTGTAATATAATATTTAAATAATACAAGTGAATACCTATTATTGAAATTTTATTCAGTCAGAAATTGACAAAAAGAAGTTCACCATTAGTAATGATTTTTTTTCATTTTCTTGTCGGACTGACTATTTAACTTAATATATTTGTTGGACAAGTTGATATTAGCATTTAGAATAACATTTTCTATCATTGCTATTTTTGTCCGACATGTATGTACGAAGAGCCATAGTGACGTAATAGCTACATGTTTTGGGTGTCGGACACTCCAAACGCTGCGTGATTCTTGTCGGACAAGTTGACCACAATTTTTAAATTAACTTTATTAAACAAATTTCAAAAAATAAAAGTTGTATGTACGAAGAGCCATGGTGACGAAATAGCTACATGTTTGGGGTGTCGGACACTCTAAGCGCTGCGTGATTCTTGTCGGACAAGTTGACCACAGTTTTTAAATTAACTTTATTAAACTAATTCCAAAAAATAAAAGTTGTATGTACGAAGAGCCATGGTGACGAAATAGCTACATGTTTAGGGTGTCGGACACTCTAAACGCTGCATGATTCTTGTCGGACAAGTTGACCACAGTTTTTAAATTAACTTTATTAAACAAATTCCAAAAAATAAAAGTTGTATGTACGAAGAGCCATGGTGACGAAATAGCTACATGTTTGGGGTGTCGGACACTCTAAGCGCTGGGTGATTCTTGTCGGACAAGTTGACCACAGTTTTTAAATTAACTTTATTAAACAAATTCCAAAAAATAAAAGTTGTATGTACGAAGAGCCATGGTGACGAAATATCGACAATTCCAGGAGTCAAGCATTCAAAACGCAACAGCGCCGAAATTTTTCGCATAGAAAAGTTTGTCGGACTCATCGTAAACAAGGCACTCACAAAGTGGTAAATTTGTATCAGAAAAAAGTTAGTTCCTTGTACTGGGGACTATAAATTACCCGGTCAATTTCATATCATAAATCCTAATATAAGCCTTCCCTGGACATCACGAATTTTTTTAAACTACAAAAATTATAGATAATTGTAATTTTGAAATCGGTTTTAGTGAGACTATTATTTAAAATTCGTTTATTTATAAAGAATTTGACCACAAACTCGTGCTTACTAACTTTGTGGTCGAGCAATATTTATACAGAAGCACGCTGATGTGGTCAGAGGAATGCGAACCACCGGCGGCACTCAAATGCGGTAAATATTTGCGCGGTACCGCACAAAGTTGAGTTGCGGGTAGTCGGAAATGTTGAACGTATTAACTCAATTTTGAGGGAATTATGACGAGTTTTAGATAAGTTGTTACGCCGCGCTTGTAAACATCCATACTAGTATTATAAATGCAAACAGACAGACACACCTATCTGTTACCTCTTCATGATGAAACCACTGAACCGATTTTGATGAAACTTGGTATCGAGATACTTTGAGCCCCGGGATAGGATTTAGTAATGTTCGAGTATGATACACACTTGGACACTAACGTCTCGTCTCATTTTTACTACAAGCCTAACAATATATTCCATAATCGAATGTAAAAGACGAAATGTTCCGAAATATAAGCCAGTAGTATAAGTAGTAGTAAAGTATAATTACGTCTCAACCGAGTCATATACTGTATTCGCCAGTTAATTTGGAAGAAATCTACGAACTAGCAAAAGTCACTTATAATTTTTATCAAAAAAATCTATATTGGTTATTTGTTCAATGATTTAAATACATCGGCGTGCAGTGCAGTGTTTTGTAGTGACGTGCTATATTGGTCCGTTGGCAATCTTCCAGGCTACGTAATATGGTAATTGTGTCCTGCGATAGAGGCAAAAGCAAGATTTATTATCTAGACTCTACTTTATAAAAGTATCTCTATATTGTTGACTTTTACGTGATTTTTGATGCATTTTAGCATACAAAGTTGATGTTTGATGTGTTTTCATATACTAAGTTGTAAAACGTGTCCGTTCTTTTAACTTAGTAATAGTTTTCATTAATAGTAGCCCACACTCAAATGAAATGAATTGGGACAGTACATGATTTAAGTAGAGCTTGCAAATTTTTCCAACATTTTGTGCTTTTTTCTATAGTTTTAGATTTAGTCTACCGCGCTAATTTTAAAAGTTTATCTCTATATTGCATTATTATACGACTATGTATTTTTATTGGCACTATTCTTCTATTCTATTGACAATAATCTAAGTTACTAATCCTATATTATAAAGGTGCCTAAAGGGGACAACATTTCAAGTTGTCTTTATACAAAAATAATTTGATTGGTCAAAGTAACTCGCTTATTTACTAGTTACTACTTTATATATACGAAACAACAGCTATATTATCGTTTTATGTCATGATTTCCCATTACAAATTATAAAGGCACTCGTACTTTACAACGCCATCAAGAACGATGATAAACGTAAAAAACGATATCTGAGGTCGACTGTAAAACGTCCTATCAGTGGCCATAAAACTTGTTTGAAAAGGGTTGACTAATAAAATGACCCTTATACTGGGGATACACTAAAGCAAAATGTCGTTGTTAGATGTGATCAATGGTTTAATGGTTTCAACCTACGAGTAAGGAGTTAAAGACTATGGACTATAAGCTACGGGCTAGATGCTACGAGCTACGGGCTACAAGCTACGGGCTATGGACTAGGAGCCGCATGTGCTACGGGCTACGGGCTACATGCTAGAGACTTCAGGCTACAGGCTGCAAGCTACGAGTTACGGGTTAAGGGCTACAGGCGACAAGCTACGGGCTATGGACTAGGAGCCGCCTGTGCTACGGGCTACGGGCTACATGCTAGAGACTTCAGGCTACAGGCTGCAAGCTACGAGTTACGGGTTAAGGGCTACAGGCGACAAGCTACGGGCTATGGACTAGGAGCCGCCTGTGCTACGGGCTACGGGCTACATGCTAGAGACTTCAGGCTACAGGCTGCAAGCTACGAGTTACGGGTTAAGGGCTACAGGCGACAAGCTACGGGCTATGGACTAGGAGCCGCATATGCTACGGGCTACAGGCTGCAAGCTACGAGTTACAGGATAAGGGCTAATGGCCACCGGCTACTAAAATAATATACGTTACAATACATAGTTGTAAAGAAAACGATGTAAACGATATTTTATTGCAATTTTTACAAAAAAGTTAAAACGTTTATCCAAAAATAATTAGGTTTGAATAAATATAGAGCTTTTCCCTTACTTTGATCGTTATATAAACAAGTTTAATAAATTCAATATATTTTTCTCTTACCAAGAACTTAATATAATAATTTCACCTCAAGAAATGTAAGATAAATATTCCGAGTTAAAATGTTATAAAAATCATAATATTATTGCGTCGCATTTTATTAGGACTATAAAGTAATGACTTGTATATTAAGAGCGTTTACACCTTTCACGCTAAATTTGGCTTAAAACTGTACTTTTCAAACTTGAATAAATCATCAATCACTTATCTTGATGAAAATTTTGATAACTTATTTTTATAGGAAATTTCACTGTCTATATAGTTAAAAAAATATAATTTATAGAGTATTTGTAAATTAAATCTCGATACCTTAACAGAGGTTTTCTTAAATTCCGTTTTAGTATCAGTTTCGAAGCTTAAAATTTACGAAACCAATGACAATTTAAGCTTCTAATTAAAAAATAATAATAACCTATTGACAAGATTCTTAAGCAAATAGTTAGCAGAAAAATATATTTCGTTTAGGTATTTAACTTTATGTAATTTAAATTCAAAGAATGAGAAATATCAAAGAAATATCAAGGAATTAAAACTTTTTTTACCTATTTATTTTACTTAATATAATAATAGCTTCATATAATAGAAGAACACTTTAGTTGAAAAAAATTTTTTTTAAGTATCAACAAATATTTTTTTTTCTACAAATATTTTAAAACTACTATTTAAAATCGCTGCGCGCAAAGCGATTTAAATAGTCCGTCGCAGGTTTTTATGGAAACTTGAAATTAGGTGTAAAAGCTCTTAATACTTTTATTAATAACGAGCTTTTGCCCACAGCTTCGCTCGCGCTTAGAAGTATTATTATATACAAACTTTCATCCCCTATTTTAACCGCTTGTGGCAGAATTGATCAAAATCCTTTCTTAGCGGATGCCTACGTCATAGCGTCTACCTGCATGCCAAATTTCAGCCCAATCCGTCCAGTGGTTTGGGCTGTGCGTTGATAGATCACCATGTCAGTCAGTCAACTTTGAGTTTTATATATTTAGATAACAATTTAAGATATTATAAAATTACTTTATTACAAACATTTGGAAGAAAATTAAAAAAAAATGTAGACATTTGTAGAGCTGGTATAAGATTATGTGCTACGTAAAATTGTAGCGATGCTACGGAGGCACTCTACGAAATTATGTCATCTTATTTTTCTAGTGCAGGGGTCACCAAATGGCGGACCGCGGTCCGCATCCGGACCGCCGAACCATTGTGTGCGGACCAAGCATGTTCGAAGATGTACTTCGTTAAAAATTAATTTCAGTCTCGACATACAGATGAACATTACCAACAAAAATTGACACTTTTCTCCTTGATACAAATAAATGTGTAATTTCCTTAATTACATTTGTTTAATTTTTTTTAATGTGCGGACCGCGAAGGTCATTTTATTTCTTAAAACGGACCCCGAGCGAAACTAATTGGTGACCCCTGTTCTAGTGGGTACTGGGTATCTTCATACTTTTGTTGCTCATAAGCATCATCACCCGTTCCAATTCTTCTTAATTATATTTTATTTTATTATGATAATTGTTTCCCGTTACTATTTTATGGTGAAAGTTTATTTTGCATATCGTACATTATTCCGAGAAACCGGCGTGAAACAGCGCTTGCGCTGTGTTTCGCCGAGTGAGTGAGTTTACCGGAGGCCCAATCCCCTCTTCCATTCCCTACCCTCCCCTATTCCCTTCCCTTCCCTTCCTTACCCTCCCCTATTACCCTATTCCCACTTAAAAGGTCGGCAACGCACTTGCAGCTCTTCTGGAGCTGCGAGCGTCCATGGGCGACGGAAGTTGCTTTCCATCAGGTGACCCGTTTGCTTGTTTGCCCCCTTATTTCAATATTAAAAAAAAGATCCTTTTTCGGGACTTACAGTACTGGTATCGCGATTTCATTTAATCATGTGGGGAAAATGATGCAATATCCAGAAACGTGTCATTTGTGTTCCCTCCAAAACTCCATCGAAAGTTTCAGTAAAGCGTCTACCACTTTACTGAGTCGACCGACTTGACTTCCTGACTGTAATAACTTTTACTTAGACTTTGACTAGACTTTTATAGACCTGACAATGTAGAAAAACAATGCTGAAAATTGTATTAAAAAATATTGTTTTCCCGCCATAATATTAAACTCGACACTAATGGTTATATAGCCGAAGTGCCTATATTATAAAAAAATCGGCCAAGTGCGAGTCGGACTCGCGCACTAAGGGTTCCGTACCATTATAGAGCAAAATTAGGCCTAAATTGTGTTTTTTGTATGGGAGGCCCCCTTAATTTTTTATTTTATTTTGATATTATTAGTAAATATTAAAGTACACATATAACTAAGGACTTTGAGAAAAATTCAAGTACCTACCAGTTGCCATTATTGATAGAGAGCAAAAAAGTCCAAAAAAAATCACGTTTGTTGTATGGAAGCCCCCCTTAAATAATAACTTTATTTTGTTTTTAGTATTTGTTGTTATAGTGGCAACAGATATTCACAATCTGTGAAAATTTGAACTTTTTAGCTATTAACGTTTTTGAATTACAGCCTTAAGATAGACAGACAGACAGACGGACAGACAACGAAGTCTTTGTAATAGGGTCCCGTTTTTACCCTTTGGGTACGGAACCCTAAAAAAACTATTGATTCGTATTTTAGCAGCTTTCTCATCTAAAGAATCCTCAAACTAACCAAGACGTTTCCAATTTAGCCAAATGAAGATTCCGTATAAATTATTCCTATAAATCTCAGACTGCGTGGCAAACAATCGTCTATTCATAAATTTATTGTGTCATAAAAAGCAACAACTTAGTATAACTTCTTTTATTTGGCTTGTAAATGGGGCGCGGAAAAGAGAAGGAAATAAAGATATAAAGTATATATTTAACAGTATTCGTTTTTTATGCTGTCATTACGTGGTAAAGCCTGCGATGTTCTGAGTGGATATTGTATACAAATATCATGACTTCATACGCGTAAATTCCCGACGGAATCATAGATTTTTATGCAAAAAAAGTATTCTTTGTCTTTACCGACGGTAAACTTTTTTACTCTACATTTATGCTGTATTTTAGCAAAATTGGCTTGGAGACTTTGGAGCAACTATCGGTGGCAACAACAACTGGCATCATTGTCATTCCGCACATTTCCCATACAACTTCGTCAAAAAAGTTACATTCATTTTTAAATTTTCTAATAATAGTCAATAGACTGTAAACGCGAGACGGCACTGCGACACCCACTGACCTCTGCATACTTGTATAATGGAGATCAGTGGCGACACCACACGACGCGAGACTTCAATTCCATAGGATTGAAGTTTTACCAACGTGAATCTGACGTTTTACAAACATCAATTATATGGGCCAACCCATACGTACCACAACCACACGACAACCACAACCATACTACGTGGTCGGGCGTATATTTCGTATTGTAAACAAACTGGACCATTCACACGTACCACATTTTGCACTCGTTGTCGACCACTTCCATCAGCTACCGACCACATCGCAACCACGGCCGACCACATCGCAACCACAACGTTGCGTCGATGCAGCGACAGTGCGCGCACACCGCCTGCGCTCTTACCCCACTCCGTTTCATTGACTTACGTACGTGACCACATCGCAACCACTGGCGACAACGCAAACATGTCGACCTTTTGCCATTCACACGTAAGCACTGCTCGACGACATTTTGTCGTTGCGATGTCGCGTGGTTGTGGTATGTGTGGGTTGGCCCTAAGGAACTGAAGTGTCGCGTCATGTCAGTCGCAAGTGCAAGTTAAGAATCCAATAGAATTTTTAAACAAAAACTCCATAACATGTATAAAACCTTACTAAAACAAATCGTCAATTAGATTTTTAATCAGCAGGATACTCACACAAAATTCCCCGGAATAAATATCAAAAACCCGCTGGATAAGTGGAGGATTGGTCTTCTGCTAATTTGGCAACACTCCAGCCGGAGAATTGAGGTATAAACTGCGCCTGAACTGTTATCCTATTTGCTGGAGATAATAAACATACTCATATTCACAGTTTAGTCAGTGTAACGGGCTTTAACGTTGCATTGTGCAGAATTTTTTAAAATCCATACAATTTTCTGGCAATCTTGTTGGTTTTTTTATAGCAATGGTTTTATATGATGACGATGACGACCCCTGTAGCTCAGTGGTTGGGTTAGGTTAGCGCTCAAGCTGGGGGTCATGGGAACAAAGAGTTTTCAATGTTCCTGGGTCATGGATGTTTATTAAATATTATGTGTATCATAATATAATAAAAATCTTAAATATATGTATAGTATAAAAGTATTAAATATATTTCCGTTGTCTGGTACCTGTAACACAAGTCCTTCAGGTACTTAGCTCGGGGCCAGACTGACGTGGTGTGAAGCGTCCATAGATATTATTATTATTATTTAATGGCTATTCAAAAGATTTAAAAATTGAATGCATTTTTTTCATAGTAATTTTCAGAGTAATAACTCTCTCTTCCAAGTTTATTATGAATTTTCATTTTCAATTCCAAAATTATTTATTCTATCCTGTATAAGCAATCATTAAACGTTACCTGAATAGTATAATTTCGGTATAATACGTACCATTAGTTTCCGAATTCAAATTGATATAATGACGTACTTAAAAGCCCTAGTTTATGTTTAAATTATTGGTTCAAAATTAATATGGGAACAAAATTGACTACATTTGTTTTGATACCCAAAATTTTGTTGTAAATGTAACTGAATTAATAAAATAATGGGTAACTTCTCATAAAAACGCTTTGCTAAAAACCGGTTATTAAGAAAAATTAAAATAATTTCCGTTGGTCTAAGGAGTGAATTGAGAGTGGAAACGCATATAAACTCCTCTGATAATATTATTTAAATATTATATTTAGGCGTCAGTTATTTTTATTCGTCTGAATATTGGATTGTTTGTTCTTTCGTACATAAAAAAAATTCGCTTTGCACCTCAGTGACTACTGACAATCAGTCGAAACGTCGGGAATGAGAAAAATCCGAATGTGCTCAAACAACCAGATAGGGATCGCAACTTCATTGCGCCAAAATTCGTTTATCACACAGGACCGCACATTTTCCGGGACAAAAAGTATCCTATGTCTTTTCCCGAGACTCAAAGTATCTCCAAAGTTATACATATACAAACAGAGAGACAGACACACGTTCGCGTTTATAACATTAGTATGGATATACGCAAATCGCTGAATCTTTTAAAAAAAGGATTCAGCAATTTGCGCATATCCATACTAATGTTATAAACGCGAACAGTACTTTAAAAATCGATTAGCTTAATTTTAAGATTCATTTTCACAGTAGCTTTTCCATTTCATCGACTTCTAAATACATTTTGCAACACATTACTATATAACGGAAGATATTATAAAAGACTGGATCCTACGCAAATAAACCTCTCATTAAAATTTCAATATTTGCGAACCCCGTTTACTTTTGCGTAAACAAATATGACGTGAAATGCGTAAAATTGACGATTAATATATCGCTTAATATACGGCAGCGTAAATCTACTGTAAGGTGGCTTACCGATCCTCGCGGCGAGCGACTGCGACTACGACCGAAATTATTTTTAACAAAAAATTGAAACCGACTTCCAAGGTAAAACAATAATAACATCCTTATAATATAACTAAAAAGTATTAAATAATTATTCCTATCTAATAGTGCCTTTTCCGAATTCGGCTAAAACTCAACTATTTCTGTACTCAGTCTTCATCATTTTGAAGTGATGTATAATTTTAAACAATATTTTTTAAAATGTATTGTTTAAAATTATCTGCTTAGCCTGCAGATAATTTTAAACAATACATTTTAAAAAATCGAAGTGAACACGTGTGACGTGCTAAGTAGCCGGTCACCGGACTAGTTTCAATAGGCTGGCACTATGTACCTCCGTGAGTAATTTGTATTCTGTGCATAGTACCCGGCCCGCGCGGCGCTCGCGCCGCGCCGCCACCCGCGCCGCTTGCTTGACAGCCCAGGCAGATATGCGATGCGATGCGTTATTATACTATGAACGCTAAACGCAATGCAAAAGGTTGAAATTAGGTTGTTTTCCAGAATATCTCGGCGAAGTGAAACATAATGTTACATTATCGAAGCAACTTTAACTTCTCAGGAGTAATGTCAAATGTATGCCTTATGCTCTGGAGATAAGGTTGAATTTGGTGACATTGGTGACCCTGACGTGGTAATGGTGATGATGATGAATGTAATTTGCATAGTAGCATATGCTTTCATTTCTTAAAACAGCGCCTAAACTCCCAAACTTGTATCTATGAGGAATCCGGAGTTCTCTTAGTAGCTTCGGAACTTAGCTTATGTTTCCATATAAATTTCGAGAAATTCCCTCAATTACTCATTGATCCTATCATCAGATCACCACTTTTGTGAACATGGTACTAAATTGGAGTGAAACCTAAAACAACAAAAAAAATATTCGAAAATCGGTTCACAAACGGCGGAGTAATCGTTGAACATACAAAAATAAAAATAAAATAAAAAATAAAACAAAACTCCTCGTTTTTTGGAAGTCGGTTAAAAATACTAATAAAATGTCACTTTAAATGAGCTAGGCTAATAGCTATGTCCGCACTATGCGCTTTCGTCTTAAATTTTCGTCATCTTCTTTCATTCAACTTACTTGGCGCATTCAATAATTGCATGCGTCAACGAACGCAACGTCAACATTGTCATTAAAGAAGAAAGCGAAAGTTTTGGATGCGGTCAGAGGGCATGCGTCGCGGGCATGCCTCACGTTCGCTGTTGACTGCGCTATAACGCATACCCTTGATGAACAAAAAAGGCACAGTGTGGACAAAGCTATTAGGTTTCTTTTTGCTCATTGTCACTAGACAAAATATAACAGTATAAATTAAGGCGCTATATTGAAAAAAAACCGGCCAAGTGCGAGTCGGACTCGCGCACGAAGGGTTCCGTACCATAATAGAGCAAAATTAGGCCGAAAATTGTGTTTTTTGTATGGGAGCCCCCTTATTTTTAAATTTTATTTTAATATTGTTATCAAATATTAAAGTACACATATAATAAAGGATTTTGTGAAAAAGTCAAGTACCTACCTGTTGCCATTATTGATATAGAGCAAAAAAGGCCAAAAAAATCACGTTTCTTGTATGGGAGCCCCCCTTAACCCGGCGAGCGTAAGGTTGGGTGTGACACACCCAGACCTAGAAAAATAGATTAATATTTTAATAACGAATTGTTGTAACGCTTCGTGCGCTGGAGTAGCTGCGCGGGGGGAGATACGGAAGCGTTCCTTGCCACTGTTTCTGGTGACCGCCGCCCAGTGTATGGTGTGGAAGAGTTTGAAGTTGTCACCGGGTGCGTGACACCCACCTTACGCTACTTGCAACGAATTTGACCAAACACATTTTATGTTATTTTTGTTACTTTATGGGCTTTTTGGGTTTTTTAAGACTTAAAATCTAGAAAGGTCATACGGAGATAAACAAAACAGACAATTACGTCTTTTTGAAGAAGCTGAAGTTGGTTCACCCGACGAGTCTAGTAGTGACCAAGATATTCACGAAAAAAGTTTTGAAAGTGACACAGAGTAGGAGATGGATGACGAAAGACAGCATAATAGATTGATAGAGAATTATGGCGATGGCAACAATAGTTATTTGTTGGAAAATTTACTTATTTCTGTATTTTTTATATCTGAAACATGCATACTTATACTGTGAAAAATGCTCTAGATTTTAAAACGAATAAGTATTTTTATTAACAGTTTTATTATCAGTTTATGTGTTATTTTGTTCTTATGTTGAGTCTATCTGAAGAAAAAATTGTCTTTTTTGTTGTTGTTTTCATATTTTCGATATAAAGTCATAAATATGTGGCACTACAAATTTTTGTGAGTACTAATTGTTAATGATCTTAATTTCGTAAATAAATTACGTTATTCAATTATTTTTTACAATTTCTCTCTTAAATAAGTTCAACATATAACTAAACATTAGTTTTGTATTTAAAAATAATAGATATTTAAAATAATAGTGTATAATAACCACATAATCGCCATCTGGATGTACCAGACCCACCTAGAGCTGTTTGCTACATATTCCAACCTTACGCTCGCCGGGTTAAATATTATTTTTATTTTGTTTTTAGTATTTGTTGTTACAGCGGCAACAGATATACACATTCTGTGAAAATTTCAACTCTCTAGCTATTACCGTTCTCGAGTTACAGCCTGGTGACAGACAGACGGACAGACGACAGACAACGAAGTGTTAGTAATAGGGTCCCGTTTTTACCCTTTGGGTACGGAACCCTAAAAACTGTCCTTTTTGACGTAATACTATAGGACCCTCAGAAATGTTACAAATCTGGTAATGAAATATACATATCTTCATAGCCTTATCTAGGTTTGAGAAGAACTAGAAACACGATTAATGTATTTTGCCTCGATACATTTAATTTTCGAAATGACTCTTAAAAATACGAAATTTGAAGATTATTTTTAAACGAAAATAAATGTATTGTAGGAAATTAGTCTAATTGATAGACACCTCTGCAACTCAAAATCGTATAGAAGCATTTTGCTTAAATGCTCCTAGTTATTTTTTAAATAATTATAATTACGTTTTTTCGCATGTTTTCCGAGTGAGCCGATAGCTTCTGGCCGCAGCGTATTCACGACTTTATAATCATACAAATTAAGTATAAAATTGCCCTTGCGGTAAAATTACTTTCGATATAATGCCTAACTGAACCCTAGCCTAGGTGATAAAGTGAAATTTTATTAAAACCTTTGTCAATCGCGATTGTTTGCTGCGCGGATCGGAAAGTCACGTTAATCAGTAGATTTACGGGTGCGTAATTAAAAAAAATCCATCAACTTTGCCAGTTTACAGGGTAACCATTATTTTCGTTTTCAATCAAACATGGTGGATCCAATGAAACGGGAAATACTGTTGTGCCGAAGTTTTCCATGGAATTTAATACTCGTGGGCATTGGTTTGATTGATTGTCAAAATGTGTCTGCTTCGAAGTAATAAGACAACGAGTATGTTCTGAAATTTAACGCAGTCTTCGTGTCTGGAATGGACAATATACTATTTATTAGGTTTTTTTTTTTATTTATTTAAAACACCAACAAAAAATACATTAGAATTTAGAAAATACCTTGATATAGAAAGCATACAATTGTAGAATAAAGATTAATGTACTCGTATCCTAATTACAGGTGTAGTTCTACATGCACAAATCTTACACACATTATCTTAAGAACTATGATGAATCTAAAATGGCAACAAATAAACAATATTTATTATAAACGAACCTCAATTAGTTCCGAAATTTACATCAGTGCATTGATGTATATGACTTTGCTACGACATTATGTTGGGATGGCCATTGGCCGCAATCGAAACAAACACTTGCTTTATAAAGCCAAGCTTGCATTGTGAGGAATCAGCCATTGTCGAGGTGAAATTCTTACATTGAGTACGACAGACTTTTCTTCCTAAGCGTGTCTATGTAAGCAGTCATAATGTTATGACAAAAAATATATTTTATGTAATTAATAGTTGCACTTCCTACATTGCTAAGTAAATGTTTTAAATAATTATCCGATGCACTTTTCCTTGAACAATGGTTAAAAATACCACAGTATTACACACAAACTCCCTCGAGAGGTGTTCTTATGTGCGTAGCTCCGGCTGCATCAACAAAGTTATGCATAAACATTAAACAAACATACCACAGACCAAACAATATGCAGATAAGACATAAATATACCTGACGATCAAATGCATAGATAATTATAAAGTATAGATGTAATCTTAGCCCGTCATCACGTGGCTATTTTGTGCTTATTTTCATACAAGTAGTGTGTGTTTATTTTCTTGAATATTTATATTTGTCGATCATTTCGAAGCACATTATAATACAGAAAAGAAAGTCATTTAGTTCATGATATCGATAAACTATAGTTCAAGTAATGTGAATTCGTAAGCATACGTAAAAAGCTATGCAATTTTTGTAGACAAATTATTAATTGATGTGACATTTTTAGCACTAATACCTTATATAGCACGAATAAAGGATCATTGAACTTATAAATACTCTTTTTAACTTACAAAAATACCGATTGAAAACCCCAAAAAAGCATTCTTTGGCCATTCTTATGGTTCATTATTTAGCGGAACCATAAAACTCAACAATATCTAGCAAAATGTTTTACTAGAAACCTTTATTAACACTTTTATTACATGAAATATGCAGACCGACTCCTTTGTTATGTCCTAGTAAGTAGGACATAACATTACACGCCTTTGACGCTTATACACCTATATAAGGCTCTCTCCTAGTCTATATTATCTCAATGATAATATCTGTTCGGTTCGCTCCTTGTTGTGTCAACACTGCTTAGTACTGCTCCTCAAGAAAAAATTGTTTAAAAATAGAAAAAGTGATCAGATTGTGGCGAAATTTCTACCAGATCAAGAAAACCGTGGGTGCTATCTGGATTGTAAAAAACTTGTGAGTTTTCAACGAGATTTTTATCACAATATGAGACAATTTATTTAAAGTGCACAATATTTATCTACCCTATAATATTCTGTGCCAGTATTAGCGCCTGTTTAAAAAATAGAGCAAAACTCTGCTTTACAACTGCTAGTTTGTTTTAAAAAAGCGCCTGAATTAAATTAAAAGCAAAAAGTTATTATACAACTGATTGTAAGAAACGGAAAGGAAACAAATAAATTGGAGAACGCCTGCCGATATAATAAAGCAAGCACTTTTACGCGGAAACAAGAAGATCACCCCAGGTCAGATCAAACTCAAAATGTCCAAGACCTATAAATGGGGCTGTTGTGACTCGAACGATGACGATCGAGAGTATGTAATATGCGCAACTTGTAATAAGCACTTTCATCATAAATGTACCGGTCTGAGTCGTAGTGCCTCTACTTCACAGTGGAAGTGCCCAGACTGCTCGGATAAAAGGATCTGCAAAGATGATACTCCCACTCGCTACAAGACGGACAACGTCACCAAGAGATCTGCAAAGCGTCCAGCCCTAAATCCCCACCTAGTACTGACGTGATCGATTCGATGAGGAAGGAGGATGTGGCTGACATTGTAGGTGAGGCTATTAAATCAGAGATGTCACACGTAATGAAAGAGATTAAAACAACACTTACTTCTATTATGAAAACGGAATTAGCAGACATTAAGAATGAAATGAGAGAGATGAGAGAGTCAATGAATTTTATTAATAACCAGTACGAAGAGTTTAAACTTGAGCATGAGAAGACGGTTAAAATCCTAGCCAAAGTTCAGGACGAAAATATTAAATTGCAGATTACAGTTTCCACTCTAAATAATCGCATTGAACAAATGGAACAATATGCCAGATCTAATAACTTAGAAATACAATGTCTACCGGAGTCAAAATCAGAAAACTTAGTGGCTACTGTAGTGAAATTGGGAAACGTCCTCCAGTGTCCTATTTCTGAAGATCAAATTCTGCAATGTACCCGTATAGCAAAAATGGATCGTACAAGTCTTCGTCCTCGTTCGATTGTTGTACAGCTTAATTCCAACAGGCTGCGAGATCATCTGATTGCGGCCATTATTAACTTTAACAAACGTCAGGACAAATGCAACAAGCTGAATACAACACACTTGGGTATCGAGGGTGAACCACGTCCGATATATATATCTGAGCACCTCTCTCCTAGTAACAAAGCTCTTCACGCTGCAACCAGAATA
This sequence comes from Lysandra bellargus, assembly GCA_905333045.1. NCBI lineage: Eukaryota > Metazoa > Arthropoda > Insecta > Lepidoptera > Lycaenidae > Lysandra > Lysandra bellargus. The sequence continues at coordinate 8,676,550 of HG995357.1, forward strand.
AGGGCTAATGAGAAAAAATATAAGTACGTATGGATTCGAGGAGGGAAAATATTCGTTCGTAAAGATGATGAAGCAAGATATTTAATAATTAAAGATTTAGACTCGTTAAATAAATTGGTGATGTAATAAGTAGTTTGTAATATTTATAAGTAAATGTATTTTGGTGTACAATTGTTTTAAAATTCAACATTCAAATTTATTACCAAAATGTTAGAGGCTTGAGAACCAAGACAGATAATCTATATATTTCTGCTCTTTCTTGCGAGTATGATATCTTGGTTCTGACTGAATCGTGGTTGAATTCTAGTGTTTATGATAGAGAATGTATTGATAGCAGATATGATATTTTTAGGAGAGACAGGTGTGACACAGATAGTACTAAGAGAGACGGAGGGGGTATTCTTTTAGCTGTCCTAAAAAAATATAAGGCAAGTAGGAAATCCAAATGGGAATCACCTAAAGAAGACATCTGGATCACGCTAAAACTTTCAAATCAAAACATTGCTATATATGCCATGTATGTCCCACCCCCTCCAACAAGTTCTTATGTTGAATCAATTTTTAATAACCTGTCGCAAGTTATGCACAATAAATTGCCGAATGATACGATTACGTTGGTCCTGGGAGATTTTAACTTTGGTGATATTCTATGGGAGGGTAATTTGGAAACCAAAAACACTTTAAAAGCCGCACCTACTAACTCATTAGTTACGAATTTGTTCTTAGATGCTATAGCTTTTAATAACTTGTACCAATTGAATTATAACTGTAATTTTAATAATCGTGTACTAGATTTGACTCTAACTAACAAACCGGAACTAATTAGTGTAAAGAAATCTGATCACTTTCTTGTGCCTATTGATCCACACCACCCTCCATTGGTAGTTAACTTGCTGATGCCAACCTCCGCCAGATATTTTAGACCTAAACGTTCTTCTTATTTAAATTTTGCAGCGTGTGATTATGATTCGGTTTCCGCTGAGTTAAATGATATCGATTGGTCTCAAATATGGGATAACCACTCCACGATTGATGAAAGGGTTGAATTATTTTATGACAATATTTTTTCAGTGATTGAAAAACATGCTCCTCGTAAAATAGCGCGAGATTTTAAATACCCTGTATGGTTCTCGAAGTCACTTATACACGCTCTTAAAGAAAAGGCTAAACTGCACTCAAGATTAAAAAGATATAATAATCCATTAGACCTAATTTCATTTAACGTATTAAGAAAAAGATGCAGTAAAATGATAAAAAATTGTTATATATCCTTTAACAATAATGCCCTTGAACATATTAAAAATAACCCAAAGCACTTTTGGAAGTTTTGTAATAGTCGTAGATCTACCCAAAAGACATTTCCACAAGAGATGTCTTTGGGTAGCGCTACAGCGAAAGGAGGACAGGAAATATGTGAACTATTTGCTGAGCACTTTATGAGTATCTATCAGTCAGTTCCACAGGTAAGTAATTTACGTAATGTAATAATTAATGAATATAAAAATACTTCAACCCTTTCATCATTTAACATAGAGCAGGAGGAGGTTTATAGTTATCTTAAGACTCTAGACTCTAACAAAAGCCCGGGACCAGACGAATTGCCACCGATTTTCTTTAAAAAATGCGCAAATTCCCTTGCGAGTGCACTCTGTAATATTTACAACTACTCTTTAAAAACAGGGATTTTTCCTAGTCGTTGGAAATTGGCTCACGTCACACCGATACACAAGTCAGGGAGGATAGAGGATATTACGAATTATAGGCCGGTATCAATTCTCTCTATTCCAGGAAAAATTCTTGAATCTTTTGTACAGCGTAAAATTTACTCCCATGTTAAACATCTTATTCATAACAATCAGCATGGCTTCCTACCTCGTAGGTCAACTACAACTAACTTAGTTTCATACGTATCCTACCTGACAGACATTTTAGATAAAAGAGGAGAGGTACATGCTATTTATACAGACTTCAAAAAAGCTTTTGACCTAGTCCAACATGATATCTTGTTACATAAAATTGAACAGATGGGAGTCCATGGATCTCTTTTACGGTGGTGTGAATCATATATTCGAAATAGGTCTCAACTAGTATCCATTCATGGTTTTAAATCAAAAAGTTCACATGTACCATCTGGGGTTCCCCAAGGCTCACATTTAGGGCCTCTATTTTTCATTATTTTTATTAATGATTTATGCTTTGCTTTAAGGACAAACTTCAAATTTTACGCAGATGATCTGAAAATATACAAGGCAATTAACACTTGTAACGATACTCACCAACTTCAGGAAGACCTTAACACTGTTTATAGATGGTGCTGCAGTAACTATATGGTTTTAAATGTTGGCAAATGTAATTTCATAAGATTTACTAAAAAGCGCAAAAAAGTTACTGCACAGTATAATATCAACGGCCAACTTCTATCGGAGATTTCAAGCATTAGAGATCTAGGAGTCATCATTGACTCTGTGTTAAGTTACCGTGATCACATTGAAAACATAATAAATAGGACGTCAAAATTAACTGGATTTGTAACAAGACAAATGAAAATCTTTAATGAACCTAGTATATCCATTCTGATATTTAATTATATTATTCGCAGCATTCTGGAATACTGTTCTCCGGTATGGAATCCAACATATCAGACACATTGTAATCGCATCGAGCGGATACAAAAACGTTTTGTTTATTTTTTGTGTTTTAATAATCCTACGTGTAAAAGGTTTTTCACTTATGAAGATAGACTAGCTAATTTTAAAATGTCGACGTTAAAAGCACGCCGCAAAATGCTGGATATAATGTTCCTTTACAAGGTTACACATGGACTGATTGATGCGCCTGACTTGTTGGAGTCCTTGTCGTTTAGCGTACCCAGAGTTGGAAGTCGTTTCCTTAATCGTAAAACTTTCTCCCTCTCATCATACAGGACAAATTTAGGACAACACGGCCCTTTGTACCGCATGTGTTCATCATATAATGCTATCAATACGGCTTATGACATATTCTCTGGTTCTCTTGTCTCTTCTAAAAATATTCTTAAGGAGATCTTCGGTTAGGGTAAAGACTGTTTTTATTTTCGTTTCTTTTTGTAATTGTATTTAATTTTGTAGTTAGTTTGTATTTAATTTAATAGTTAGAGGTAGACTGTTTTCTTTTCTTTTCTTTTTGTAATTATTATTATTGTATTTAATTTTGTAGTTAGTTGACACAACTCTTTTAATTTGTTATGTGCATGTTGTGTTCACTTCTTAGAGAGATACATTCCCTAGTATTAGGCATTTTATACTTTATTATTTATAACTACATGTATTGTGAATTGTATCTTGTTTTGTGAACCTAAAAAAAAAAAAAAAAAAAAAAAAAAAAAAAAAAAAAAAAAAAAAAAAAAAAAAAATGATCAAATCTGGCATTGATACCAAAGTGGCTACTCATTAGCTGACTGAAACAAAGTATGCTTTGTTGACCAAGTCTATGCATCCGAGGAAAATAAATTCGTCTCTATCAAGGACTAGCTGAACCGCCATTTTTTTGCCATAAGCATTTTAGAATACGCGTGGAAAGAAAGGTCTTTCGACCAAACTTGGTTAATATACCCGGTCGGACTTTCAAAGTTCCCTGTAGTTATTTCTGAAGTTGTAACTGTCGCACTGATATCAGAAATTTCGATCTAGGATTGTGCACTGTTTGATGCTGAAAACATTATTTTATTAAACGGTCAGTGGTTTCTACAGACATTTACAACCATTTCCGTGACACGACAGTTTTGAAACATGGTGTTGAGTATGTTTTATTATGACGTCAAATTAACGCCACTGTAATCACCAGTGATCGGAGTAGGTAGATTAAAATGAGGTCAACGATCCGAAACGTACATTATAAATTATAATATGGACATTCCCTCGAAATCCCGGACTTTGTTAATATTTTAAACCGAAATTTAAATTAGTAGCTGCATAATTAAAAAAATATATGACTTTTAATTACGTCGATTTCATCCATTATTCATTAAAATTATGGTAAACTAGGTGATGCCTGCAACTCCGTTGCGCCAAAACGCGTTTATCGCGCGGGAACCGTATATTTTCCTGGGACACAAAGTATCTTATGTCATTTCTCGGGACTCAAAGTATCTCCATACCGAATTTCAGCAAAATCGGTTCAGCGGCTTGGGCGTCAAAAGTTAACAGACAGACACACTTTCGCATTTATAATATTAGTATAATATGGAATTAGTATGGATTACCAACATAAACCATCTTTGATTGAGTCCGAAAATACCGGAATGAATGTCCGGAATAATGGCTTATCCAAGTTATCATTTCTATGAACATTTATGATGCAAGTAGCAAAAATCAATCTACTTACTCCGATCACTGGTGATCACCATTATTGGCCATATCTGACTCATTCCTTATTGTACTAACACCGTAGCATCAGACCACATTACACATACATCACTTGCCTCTGGGGTATTAAGCGGAATTCTCACTGCATTACTCTTGACTGTAGTAGTGAATCATAGAATAACGGCGACTATGGTGCGGATAGACTGACACGAGAACCTTATAATATAAAACTGAAGAGTTTGTTTTCTAACACTCACTAATCTCTCTAACTTCTGGACGACTTTTTATGTATTTGGTAGAGATATTCACGCAGGACACGCTCTAGGTCTAGTGGTAATAATTATTATTAAAATAGCAAAATCACTTCTAGTCGAATACAAACAGCCAATAAATTTTTATTGGTTGTTATATTAGCTTAATATTGGCTATCTGTTTCATCTTTATTCTTAAATCTAACCAATTTTGACTTTGCCCAAGTGACGGCGTCGTGATGCATTTTATTATTTCAGCCCTCTCTTTCATGACGTGACCTTGACTCCCGCAACTCCGTTGTGCCAAAACTCGTTTATCGCGTGAGAACCGTACATTTTTCCGGAACAAAAGGTATCCTATGTCCTTTCCCGGGACTCAAAGTATATCTGTACCAAATATCAGGAAAATCAGTGCAGCGGTTTGGGCGTGAAAAGGTAACAGACAGACAGACAGACAGTTTGAAATTCTGAATATACTACATTTTTTACGCTTACTTGCTCAGGTATAACATAAATATGTCCGTGCTAATGAACTCAGCTCCAAAATTCTACTTAGACAATAACGAATAGCTTGAAAGAACAATAAGTAAATCTTCATGAACGCTTCTCACGCCACAAGTTCATAATAATTAAAACGAAAATTCCTAGAAACGTTTAAGTTATAAATATAAGCGACGAAACCTTAAGAAAACATGACATCTATACTAATATTATAAAAGCGAAAGTGTGTATGTCTGTCTGGTTGAACCAATTTGATGATTATGCATGTAGATACTTTGAGTCCAGGGAAAGGACATAAAATAATTTGTATACTTAAGGGTCCGCATATGAAATTAGCCGATTTCGCTGATTTTACGGACGTGATTTAACAGTTAAAATACAGTATTTCTATAAGTTTTAATGCACATGCATTTTAATGCAACATGTAAGATCATTTCAATTATAATCTAATGTTGGAGCTAGATTTTTTATTTTTTTTAAGTATTTTTAAATAATCCAACTCAAGCCCGCGACAGTTTTGTGATTTTTGCTGTAAAAGGTTTAGAATATCACCTGTTTATGGATTGTATTGACGTCTTAACGGTATGAAAAAAATACAATGTACTGTTGAGAAAGTAGTCTATAAAATGTTGGAATTGCTTTTTACCACTTTAATATGAAATAATTGAGTAAAAAAATATGTAACTCGGCAAAATTTTAGAGAAAATGGGCAAAGAATTGCTGCTAATTTCGGCAGCTTGGAGCTGTAATTCATAAAAAGAAAACGACAGAAATAATCTATAGATAAGATTCTATCCAATTCGAGAAAAAAGAAAAAAAAACAAATTGTGCCAAAAAACACGATTCAAAACAACCTAAATATCACATTATATTTCTCGCCGCAAGTTCGAGTCGGCTTTCCGCGCTTAAATATATTTTAAATCTAATAATTAATATATATTTTTTTTAGTCTAATAAGGGGAAAAAACCTAATAATATTTCTGTAGCGAACCTTTGCAATTTCGGCAAAATCGGCAACATTTCGTATACGGACTCTTAATGAAACATAAATCATAATATATTTTTCCCAGCAACTGAAATTTAAATATAACGCGAGTCAATATTCACTGAAATCTTTTGCTTCCAAACGAATTTGTCAGTACCAACAGTTCGTAAATAAAATTCGGATCAAAGACTCAGCGCCAAAGGAAAAGTAACCGTTGTAGTTCTAAATCTTACTTATCTCCTAATATTTCACATCGAAAGAATTGCTGCAGTAGAACTGTTTGTTACATAAGTGTTTCAGTTTGGACGTACAATTTTGAACTTTGAAATTGTTGTATTTAGAGATGTGTCGATCATGACAATGACCGACTAGCCGACTAACCGATTAGTCGGCTGCAAAGGAGCCGACTAATCGACCGACTAGTCGGCCAAGCCGATCATGGTTTTGGAATGTTTTTTTTTTACTGTTGATTCGCGGCGGGTAAGTCACACACGTGACACGTGGCACGCCGCTTGCGAAGGTCGGATCGTGACATGTTTACTTCGTGTAGGTAGGTACGTTACTTTTTTTTGTTTTTTTGATACAGTTGATGGTTTTGAGGAAATATTTAATGTATAGTGTGATATGAACACATTATAAATAATCAAGGTATCTCTTTGATGTAATTCCAATACTAGCAAAAATGAAAAAAGTAAAAAGCCGGATAGTCGGCGCTTTTTGCCGACTATTCGCCGACTACGAAAGTGGCCGGATAGATAGGCTTTACCGACTAGTCGGCGACTAATCGGCACATCACTAATTATTTGTAAATATAAAGTAGGTATGTGATATGTATATTAATAGTCAACTTTTTATTATAAAAATCTTTAAATGTCTATGTAAGCGCTAATCTAGACAATGGCTGAACCGATTACGCCAACGAATATAAGCGAGAATGGTTGTTACGGGGAGAATAATTTAAAAACTACCAGGAAAACTAGAAGTATACGGCCAAGTGCGAGTTGGACTCGCGCACAAAAGGTTCCGTGCCATTAGGGTGCGTTTCCACTGACGCGGTGCGGGGCGGAGAGGATCTTAGCGGTGCCGTATTGACCAATCGTGCTGTTTTCGGATTAGATGATCCGGCAAACGTTGAAATACAACCTTTGCCGAATCAGATCAGCTATTAATTACTTTAATACTATTAAGATATCTAGTGTCTGATAGAAGCACATAATAATTATATTAAGGGCCTGTTTCACCGCTTCCTGATAAGGCTGTCCACCACTTAACTTGACACATAGAGTATGGAGAATCTGTCAAATAAGCCTATCGGGCGGTATAAGCATATATAAGCCTATAAGCCTATCAGGAAGCGGTGAAACAGGCCCTAATTATTATAACTGCTGTATAATTAATATCTACAGTTGATATTAATCACTAATAGCAAAAGGTTTAAGGATTATTGATTACCTATTACATTAATGATTATTTTCTATAATAACTGGATATTTATAAATTAAGTGACTTTTATTGACTGCTTTTTCCAATATAACATAATTGATATTATTAAGATCCTCTTCACGGTGCACAATCATGGTTGCAACCATGGTTATAACTTATAAAGCTTGGATGATCGACATCAATTATTATTATGGAATATTGTAAGTTATTAATACATCCTTCTAAAAATTCGTAATCATTTACATTGGCCATGATAAAACTGAGGTAGAGAAAAACATCAGAATATTTTTAGCCTTTTCTAAATCAAAAGGCTAAAAATACGCTGATGTCAGATGTCAGACGAAATATGACCCGCAAAATGTACAGTTTTACAGGTCTACTTTGCGTACAAATTCGCGTTATAAAGTGATTAAACCAGCAAATGAGGTTAGACTACCAAGCTAAAGCACCGTGACACTAGAATAACCAAACTTAGTTTATACAACTGGTGCCCAATTCTCGAGCCTCTTAAGAGGGGGACCAGATTATACAGAAAAAAATCGGTTTTCACCCGCGCACTTCATACCCCCCGCACTCGCCCAACGCATTCAAAATGTCACCGCGGCTATAAATTTGTGTAATTACTCTCGTAACCACTTTTTGTACGAACGTAGTATAACCAAATATATCAGATAAAATTTTGAGAAGTTCGAGTCACATTTTCCGTCTGTACTTTGATATCAAATTAATACTTTTTAACCGACTTCAAAAAAAGGAGGTTATCAATTCGACGGGTATGTATGTAATATTTCCAGAACTGTCCAGTTTTTGTATATGTTAATCTATAGCAGCTTCTGAACAAATGTGCCAAATTTCGAAAGTGTATGTAATATGTATGTATGTATGTATGTATATGTATGTATGTTTTTATGTTTGTGCACGCATATCTCCGGAACTACAAGCCGATTTAAGTGATTCTTTTTTTTTGTACTAGGTATTGTTCAACTTAGGGAATGCTGCAAGTTTCATCAAAAATCGGTTAAGTAGTTTTTGAGATAGGGAATTTTAATTACGTACTTAATTACGTACAACTTGAAGTCGGTTTTATCTTTTTAAAATACTATTATTGCCTTATACACTTTATGATATGTATATTTATCGAAATCGAATAGGCTCTGATACTACTGGATCGATTCTGGTTTAAGAATTCCTAAGCTGTTATAGTTGTTACAAAAATATAATAGTCGTGTTCGTTGAGTCTTTCAAACTGCGCAAGCGCATAAAAATATAGAGAATATTAAAAATCGGCTAGAACGAACCCTCTACGATATAATTTTATATAATGTGTAAAAATATTAACTCAGTTTACTGCATGGTTTAGGAAATATAGGAAAAATTCGTCAAAGTTAGATGCATCTTTGTGATTTTTTTCTATCGAGAAAATTTCACGATATCGTGTTTTCGCTCAGATTGAATACTAGGAAATATAATGTAGTATCTATGTCTAGAAAATTAAACGATTCGGGGCTTATTATCAAGTACAAAAATGATTTCTAAAATCGTCAATTTTGGGTTAGTCGCCTTCTTAATGCTCAATTGCGGGCCGTCTTGCACATAGATAACATAATTTTATATTTTTATATTTTATAATTTAACTAGCGACCCGCCCCGGCGTCGCACGGGTTGAAAACATATTATAGCCACTGAAAAAAATATTAAAATCGATAGCCTATGATCCTTCACGTGGTCTACTTATTATCTGTGCTCCAGTAGTTCGCGAGATAAGCCCTTTCAATAATTTCCCCAGTTTTTTCCACATTCTCCTATTAGCCTTAGCGTGATAAAATACAGCCTATGGCCTTCCTATCTAACACTGTAATAATTTTTCAAATCGGACCAGTAGTTCCTGAGATTAGCGCATTTAAGTTAGCCCTTTCAAATAATTTTCCCCGTTTTTTCCACATCTTCCTCTATTTATTCGCTCCTATTAGTCTTAGCGTGAAAAAATATAGCCTATAACCTTCCTTGATAAATGGGCTATCTAACACTGAAAGAATCATCAAAATCCGTTGCGTAGTTTTAAAGATTAAAGGGAACAAAGGGACATGAGGGAAAAAAAAGCGACTTTGTTTTATAATAAGTAGGCATAGATAAATAATAGAGGTCAACAAAATCGAAAAAAAAATTTGCTGCCTGCAAACTAATAGTAATTTCTATAAGAGTTTTGTGTGCACGATATATGTTTCTCAGAAGTTTTCTTTCTATCAGCTCAGATTTTTAAGATATTTCATTCCAAAGTTTAAAAAATCTCGCATTTTAGTCTATTTCAGAATCACATTGCAGCTGAAAGTTGCATTTTTATTAGTTTTGATAAATGTATGCCAGAGGGAGACACTTCTTATTGAGAATGTAACTTGTTTCAATGAGTTAAGACTAATTTCCCCAATGTTATGACGGTTTTTAAAATGCTTTACCTAGCTCATACTACGAGGACTAACAATTATTTTTGTATGAAAAAAGAAAGTTTAGTTTTCGACTCTCATATTTTAATATAAAAATATAATATGCAATTTAAATTGAGATCTAAATAATAGATGACGTGTATATTTACTAAACATATTTTATCAAAACTCATGAAAATAAATTATTTCAATAGTTGTAAAGTGATTCCGAAATAGACTAAAATTCGAGATTTTTGAAACTTTGGAATGAAATATCTTAAAAACCTGAGCTGATAAAAAGAAAATTTCTTAGAAACATAATTATGATCAGGGCACCAAGTTCTTACAGAAACAGCTTTTAGTTTTCAGGCAGCAAAATTACTGTTGACCAGTGTAATTAGAAAATTTTAGATATTAAGAAAATACAGTATAAAAATACTGTATCCCAAAAATAAGTCTGTATTTAATAATTAGCGGTACGGAACCCTTCTTAGGGACCGTCCGTCTGTCTAACTTTGTACTCTATATCGAAAGTACTTGTGCTTAAACATTCGGGCAAGCGATAGCGCGATGTAGGCGCATAGCAGCGCCATCTAGTATTATATAAAAAATATACAGACCGCGGTTTCGGTGATGGTATTCGGTTTTATTGAAACCAGGCCAGGTACCTGTGTACCTGGCCTGGTTTGGTACTCCTGTCAGTACTTTTATAGCGCCCAAGTATGTACAGAGAAGTGCAAGAGCACTTGCTATTCCTCTACTCTCATAAGTCATAACCTAGTGGAACTGAATACCGACACAACTGGCGAGAAATCAGGCACAGCCGCACCGCAGGGCCGTCTTTATACATGCCCATCCGACGCATGGCTCATCATTACTTGTCAGACAATCAGGTGATCAGCCTGCACTGTCATAACCCAACTTGTAAATAGCATGATTCCCACGCGGGAATCTAACCCACGACCTCCGAATCAAGACTACATGCTCTAAACTACTGGACCATGGAGGCGTTCATGAGATAGCATATGCGCACGCGTGTGAGATAGCCTACGATCGAAATGAAATTCGACGCCAGAGAATCGGGACCCTGGGAAATGGAGGAAAACATGTTCTTAGTACTGTGCATACAATTACCGTAATGGAATACTCGCGAAAGCACACAATTATACACGTTAAATTACGATATACGTTTCCAGTGGTTATAATTAAACTAGCTGACCCGGCAAATATTGTTTTGCCATATAAATTATTTTTAGTATCAATAATATAAAAAAATAGATATAAAGTATAAACCTATACATATATATATATTTTTCCTTTATTTCCAAAGGGCTGTTAATCTTTTAGCTTTTTCCCTTTTTCTCAAGGGGCTGTTAATCTTTTAGCTTTTTTCCTTTTTTTTCCAAATGGCTATTATTTTTGCTTTTTGCCCTTTGCTTTTAGTTTTTTTTTCCCCACTTTTTCTAGCTTAGCTCTTTCAGGATTTTTCCTTTATCATGAAAAATCCTTAGCTAGCGAGGGGGGATATGTCGCGTAGCGACATCTATTAGGCCTCTTTAGAACCTTTACGCCTAATAGATTGCGTCGCTTATCGATAATTTATAACTTGGAATGAGGTTAGTAGCGTCATCTTTGGGGTAATGGTGCAACTATTATAACTCTTTGTTTTGATATTTGTTATTTTTACCAGATATTTTCCTTTTTTATTAACTATTTCATAATTAAATAAAAAGTATTGTTTTAAATTACATCTACCTAAAGATAATTATATTTTTTAACTTATTTTTTTTTTAATTGTTAATGACTTTTAATTCGCGTTCTTCGACAGCTACCACTGTCAACTTTAAAAAAATATACCGGCTCGAGGGTATAAAAACTCTCCGGCTTGGGCGTGACTTTCTTTTTCTTTACTTTCAAAGGACCCCCCGTTTTTGGTGAGTGCGTGTTTAGTGTTGTGTTTGTAGGATTTTCCAAGTTTCTTGTCTTTTAATACCTTTTATTGTAAATTCAGTTTAATTCTGTTTTTGGTGTTTATTGTGGCGAAAATCACATTATGTATTTGTCTAAATTGTAAAATTTCTCTTTGTGATAGACCACGTGTTTGAAGGCTTCCTGTTTCAACCTTTTATTTTGTAAAGTAGATTCTTATTTGTAATATTAACTTTCTAATATTCTTTCACCGTGGTCAAATTATTTTCCTGGTTTTCTTTGTTGTTATAACAAAATTGGCCCTGACCTAGTTTTAAATGTCAGTGTCACAAGTTCAATAACCTTTTGCTTTTTAACTGTATGTTGATATTTTCTAAATTCTTTTTTTAATTAGTGTTTTTTTTAATATTTGTGATGGACCTTGCAACCACGTGCTCGAAGTCTTCGGGTGAAGAACACGTACTTTGGGGGTCAACAGCGTGAACCCTCCTCTAAGTCTCTTTTCGAATATTCCAGGGGTGCTACGACCGAAGCAGCTCTGCTACGACCGGAGCAACTCTGCTACGACCGGAGCAACTCTGCTACGACCGGAGCAACTCTGCTACGACCGGAGCAACTCTGCTACGTTCCGGAGCAGCTCCTTGAACTCTGCTACGTTCCGGAGCAACTCCTTGTGCTCTGCTACGACGGGAGCTACGCTCCTGGAGGTTCTACCACCCCACCGGCTCGCCACGTGTCAGCCCATGCCGTCTGACGCCACACACCGAACTTGCCGCCACATACGGGATCCCGAACACTGCCACCAACACCTGGCCATCGACGCTGCACCTGTTACCGGGATCACGGAGGCTTGAGGAGCTGGAGTCCCGCAAGTCGCTGCCTGTCCCCAGATAAGTGTCGTGTCCCTAAACCCGAGAGCTAAAGACTGAGAAATAGACCGAGGCTAAGTTTCGTGCCCGCGTTCCTCGCTCCTCGCTGACTAACTAGTTATTATTTAAATTTGTTATTTGTTAATTCTCTTTTATTCATCTCTCTTTTATTGTCCCTGTGCCGGCCAGGTGACAGTACTATCAAAGAAGTTGATTCCTATGCAGATGGCGGACCTAAGTAATTTGGTCGCGTTACGCGTTACGACATAAGCCGACCACATGACTTAGGTCCGCCATCTGTATAGGAATCAACTTCCCTGATAGTACATTGTACATACTTTCATTAAAATCGCTTGAGCCGTTTTGGGATAATTCGCGCACAAACACTGACTCGAGAATTTTATATAGTAGGTATTAGATTTGTATAGCTACCTATAAAATACTTAGTTAAAAAACAAAAGTTAAATGTAAAAAAATATAGCCCACCACTCAGTTGCACCAAACTTAGTTGGTGAGCAGACCAAAATTCATTACGAGAACAAAAATGCAGTTTGGCCATTTACCCAGTAAAAACACAAACAATATAGATACTCGTATCTGTGCAAATTTGTACGAAATGATATTGAATATTTTAATATTTTCCGTTACAAACAAATAAACATAATTATTATTTTATTATCTTATATCTTTAAACGAGCAATTCTTGTATATATATATAAATATATAATTGGAATCTCGGAATCGGCTCCAACGATTTTCATGAAATTTAGTATATAGGGGGTTTCGGGGGCGATAAATCGATCTAGCTAGGAATCATTTTCATAAAATGCCATTTTATGTGTGTTTTTTGAATTTTTTGAATACCGAGCGAAGCTCGGTCATATAGCTAGTTTTCATAATATGACTTATTTATAAATTACTAGCTGTCCCGGCAAACGTTGCTTTGCCATAATATATTTGCCATAATTATTATTTTATTGAAGTGACTAAATAAATATGTCACCATGGCAAGTCAACGTCGATCGCTATCCCGTCGCACAAACAATGGTCGCCGTCAGTCTCAGGTTGTAATAATTTACTATTATTTATTCTATATATTAGCCGATTCTCAGACCTACTGAATATGCATATAAAATTTGGTAAAAATCAGTAAAGCCGTTTCGGAGGAGTTCGTGGACTAACATTGTGATTTGTGACACGAAAATTTTATATATAAGGTAATCGCGTACAAAATTCTCTAACAACTTTATTGCCTTATGCACAAAAAGCGTACAATAGTAATTATTGTCACAGAATATTCCATTGTTAAATATATAATTTAACATCATTATAGGAATGAAATTAAAACGGAAACCCGACAGTGCACTCGTAGTTTTAATTAATTACAATTAGCAATCTCGTCGTTCTTAGTATTCTTGCGGTAAAGCTACTTCTGGAAATTTTATTTGTAAAATTTTCATTTGTCACTTTAAATTTAAAAATGTTAGTAGAATACTTAGCTAATTCATTATTATAGACTAGATGACGCCCGCAACTCCGTTGCGCCAAAATTCTTTTATCGCCCGGGAAACGTACATTTTTGGCAAAGTATCTTCATACCAAACGTCAAAGTACGCTCAGCGGTTTGGGCGTGAAGAGGTAACAGACAAACAGAAATACTTTCGCACCATTAGTAAGGGAAAGGCACTAATGCTAGACACGGAACTAATAGATGACACTTACGACAAAAATACCATAAAAATAAGAATTACTCTAATTATTTCTCAACACTGTAAATCTTATATGCTTCTTAAGCTATCTGTTGATGTGAAAAAATATATTATGGACACCTTCGGCAATAAAATTTTAAAATGGGATCAGTTTTCGTAAATAATGTGACCGTGTCAACACGCGCTCGGCAATTTCTTAGCAAATAAGTTAAGAGTCCGTATACGAAATTTTGCCGATTGCGCTCATTTTACAGACGTGATTTAACAGTTAAAATACAGTATTTTTATAAATGCACAACATGTAAGATCATTTCAATTATAATATAGTGTTGGAGCTAAGTTCGGGTTAGGTTAGGTAAGGTTTTAAGTATCTTTAAATAATCCAACTCAAACCCGCGACAGTTTTGTGATTTTTGCTGTAAAAGGTTTAGAATATCACCTTTTTATGGATTGTATTGACGTCTTAACGGTATGAAAAAAATACAATGTACTGTTGAGAAAGTCGTCTATAAAGTGTTGGAATTACTTTTTACCACTTCAATATAAAAAACCCTTTAAAAACAGAAACCTCTATCTGCCCGCTAACTTGGCGATCGTTTAAATAAAATTATAATTCTATTAACAAACTATTTGTCCTGGATATGGATTTCTTCGGCTTGATCTTCCTGGATTTTTCTCCTCTATTTGATTCAGGCCTTAGAATTGAGAAAAAGAAATTGATGTCTCTGATTTAGTTCAAATTCAGGGAGGGGGTAGCCGAGGTGTTGCCTTTGATGTTAGAAGAAACCCCGTTCCTCTAGGCCTATTGGAAGCTGAGTTATGGCCGCTTTTGTTCGACGTTTGACAGTTGCCGAGCTGTCAAAGTTTGAGTGCTTGTAACTCGGCAACTATTTGTCCTGGATATGAGTTTCTTCGGCTTGATCTTCCTGTATTTTTCTCCTCTATTCGATTCTGGCCTTAGAATTGAGGAAAAAAAATTGATGTAAACTCCAGTCGTGCGTCGGAGCTGACACACTTTTTTTTTCTCACCTCCGGGCGGAATACGTCAACTTTCTTCTCGCTGCGCTTACCGATGTTGCCGTTTTCCGCCTTCGTCGATCAGAAAAATAGTATACGCATCATGGGCAGTAAATAAGAAAGCCTCAGATCACATGTTTGTTGACCTCGCCTTCCCCTCGGCCAACAATTACATGTGATCTGAGACATTTCTTATTTTCCTGCTAGATGCGTAATGTACTATTTTTCGATGCGACGTCGCAATGCAGTGTTGTGGCCTGGCCCTAAGGGAGGGTCGGCAAAAGAAAAAATTTATAAAACAGCAGACATACAGTTTTTCAGGTGGATAATTATTCCTTTCCTAAACTGCACCGGCGGACTACTCTCGGATCTCTTACGAATTTTCAATCAGAAGCAGTGTAAAAATGTTTTACTCATCCCAAAAAAGTGCACACTCTACGAAATATATATATGTAGGTATGTAACATGGGCGTGCACACCATGAAGGCAGAAATGCAGTGCTTACCTAATGCATGACTTGCCATACACATATATTTTAATTTAACTTTCGTACGTTTTAGATGACTCATGACGTTAATTATTAAATATGAATAGTAAAAAAAATAAAAAAGTAAAAAGTAAAAAATATAAAAGAAAAAATGAACGCATTTAAAACGCCTACATTTATAAAATAGCAACAATCAATTTTCGAGAAATTAAACATTAGGTTAGGTACACGCGCGAACGGCATGGCTCAAGGTCAAGGCAAGTAGATCTCGTGCGGCAGGCTCTGGGGTCATGTGTGCGTAAAGATTTTTGTGTCCGTGAACAGTTCGCACACGCACACAGACATGCTATATTATAGGCGAACTACTGCCGCAGTAGCTTAGGCGACCGGCGCGGCGCGGCGTTCTGGAATAGTCGGATATTATGTTCGTTTCCTATAATTCGAGTAAAAATAATAGACGGAAATGTAATTATTCACGTATGCACATTATGCATTTTTGTTTTGTAAGGTTTATAAATTATAATTGTTTACATAGCAGAAATGTTTTGTTTTGGGAGGCCATTGGGCATTGCTTTTTCGTGTGATGAGAATATTTTTTTTGTTTGCGCCAATAAGTATATTAGCGGTTTTCTAAGATTTTTCATTTCAACATAACATTTTGAAGTTTGTACATTTAACAGTTTATTACTGATTTTCTATAATAAGTGCGTTTTTGATTTCTTAAAAGTGTTATTTGACTGAGGTTTGTGTTAAAAAGGTGTGTGTATTAAAAATTAAAAATAACAACTTTTCACAATTATCATTCAGTGAAAAGATTGTAATTGTGATTTGTGTCTAAAGATAGGTGTGTACCTGAGTTATAACAATTAAACCAGCAACAAAACAAAAAGGAAATATAAGTAACCCCACCCGAAAGTTTCATGTTAAAAGTTATCCATATTCATATTAATTAATTATTTTATTAAGTATTTTATAACATATACTTAATATTAAATGCGAAAGTATCTCTGTCTGTCTGTCTCGCTTTCACGCCAAAACGAATGAACCGATTGTAATAAAATTTTGTACAGAGTTAGTCTAGAGTCTGAGAGAGCCATAGGCTACATTTTGATGAGGCAAAAATATATTATCTAATTTCCATGGAAATATCGATGAAAATGAATTCACATTGTATTTCTAATACGTAACAATAGATGGCGTTTTTATTTATTTTAGCTTAGCGCACAATATTATGTTGTATGGTAATTGGTATATTTCCATGGAAACATCGATGAAATAAACTCTCATTGTAGTTCCAACGTGTGACAACAGATGGCTTTTTTTTATTTCTTCATAACAGTACGTAATTATACCAATAGTTTACAAAACATAGTTTTTAATTTATATCCACACTATTATTATAATTTATGCAAAAATATCTCTTTTTGTCCGTTTGTCTGTCTGTTTTGCTTTCACACCAAAACTACTGAACCGATGTCGCTGCATTACCAGTGTCAAAATCTTGTGCATGCTGGTATGTAAACACAAATAACCACATCTTATTCCGTAGCTTCGGATTTCGTCTAAAAATCCATCCTGTATTAGAGATAAGCTAGTCTAAGGATTTATCCATAAAGTATTTCACACCTAAAAGGGGGGAGGGCGTCGATGAAGTGTGGTATGGTGTGACAAGAAGGAGGGGCGTCCTTTTTGAAACATTACATTTTAAATTTAATAAATATACCCAGCAAGCCCCGTACGAGCACCGGTGATCGCGACAATATAATACAATAGCAATTCTTGGAATCCCCGATCGAAGGATTAATAGCGATAAATATTGAGGTGGTTTTATTTTTTAAATGTAAAATTGCGTGATGTCACACTAGGCGGGGTCTCACAAATATGACCACCCGTGACGAGGGGGAGAGGGGGTCTCAAATGAAAATCGTGTGACGTTATTATTGGATGTTCCCAGCCCACGTTCAAACAAGCGCGAAATCAATCATCTCCTAAGCCGGATTGGTAAACAGCACTATCCAATTTAATTAGAGATACATCCGATCGCCCGATTTGTTTTCAGGAATCTGATGGACTAGACCTAATTAATTGTTATAATACCACGGTGTACTTGATAACGAATATTTTACTAGGCTAGCTGACCCGGCAAATGTTGTTTTGCCATATAACTTACGAGCTTTTGCCCGCGGCTTCGCTCGCGTTAAGAAGTATTATTATATACACATTTTGATCCCCTATTTTAACCTCTTGGAGGTAGAATTAATCAAAATCCTTTTTTAGCAGATTGCCTACGTCATAACATCTACCTGCATGCCAAATTTCAACCCGATCGATCCAGTTGTTTGGGCTATGCGTTGATAGATCACCATGTCAGTCAATCACCTTTGAGTTTTATATATATAGAAGAGAAGATTTATAGTATTAATATAAAAAGTAGATAAAAACCTATTATCAGGCCTAACGACGACTACTATACCATTAAAATCGGTTGCGCCGTTTTAGAGGAGTTCGCGTTCTAGCCGTTCTCAAATTTTAGGGTCACTAACAAAATTTAAAGTTATTTTTACTAGAGAGTCAACCAGAAATCCTTATAGTTTCGGGACAGGTCCGTCTGTCTGTTTGTCTGTCCGTCTGTCTGTCTGTGCTCAGAGACTATACGTAAATATATAAGGGCCTACAAAGCCGCAATTTGACATGAATTCACATCGCAATGATGCCGACAAAATGGTATCTAGTCTATAACCTGAATTCAATCTGTATCTCCATAAAAAACATGGGCGTAGCGAGGTACGTGCGTCGTACAGGGCCGCAACCTAAACGTGTTCGAATTCGAATTTCAAACCCAGTTCGCTCGCTCATATTATTTTGTTTTTAATTTTTACCTCACCTTCAATACTATTGTGAGATTCGAAGTTTATTATTTTTAAATTGCCCCCCCCCCCCCTCCCCCTATGTAGAATCCTGGCTACACCCATGATAAAAATGTAATTAAAATCGATGCAGCCAGATAGTGACTATCATTATTCTAATAAGAACTTTGAAATGGATCCTCAATTTTCGTCTTTTCTACAAACTAAACTTGAAATATTTTCTCACAACTTTGCATATATTTATGCGCACTAAGCTACTTTATCACGTAAAAACTTCTAGTGGCTTATCGTAATCCCTAAATTCACGTCACATCGATTTGTCGGCGCCCCACTAATGACTTTTATCTACAAAGCCCTAATGGGTTTTCGAGCAAAAAAATATTTTGTAAGATTTTCTTTTACATGTGCGAAAATCAGATAATGTGTTCGGTTTTACGTATGCATTTTGTTAGGTAATAGAATAGGGAATTATATTTGTATGAAATTATTTAGTGCCACTGATTGTATTTTGTTAAATAGAGTATATTATACTTTTTCTGAAATAATTTAGTATCGTTACTTTTAGGGCTTCACATTTTTAACATCACGCATACTAAGACACAATATTTTATTAAAAAGGTAACAACAAAAATTGGGAATTATTATAATATTAAAACGTAAATGATGCTTAATGTTGCGCCAAAATTCGTATATCGCGTGGGAATATGCACATTTTTACGGAACAAAGCAAAGCTGGGGTGTGTGCCAAAATGTTTTCGTTTTCGCTTCGTTATAGAATCGCCGATGAAAATGTATGGAATTGACATAAGCGTTCGTTAATATGACGTTGACATTCGACTCGTCTTATGTCAATTCCATACATTTTGATCGGCGATTCTGTAACGAAGCGAAAACGAAAAAGTTTCGGCTAAATGGCCTGGTTTAGCGTTTAGAGCGTGAATAGGTAACAAACATACTCTTTTGCATTAATAATATTAATTTAATATGGAGTAATATTAAAGTTTCCTAGCATTTAAGATGACCTTTACACACAAGCCCACTGGCATATTTCTTTTAATTACAAAACTAATCGAGCCATTTACAGGAATCACTTAAGTACCCGAAACCTTTTATCCCGCTTGTTTACTCGGAACTGTATGGATATTTTTCCCATCTACGCTGTACGCTGTCTTTATGACCATATAAGGGCATATTAAGCTGCGAGACCTCCCGCCTTAAGTACTTGAGATCTTATGAAGTATAATGACAAAATGTGTTATGTAGGCAATTACCTAATTAAAACAATACTAGCTGTTTGACCGAGCTTTGCTTGGTATTCGATAAAACACGAATAAAATGACATTTTCTAAAAATGATTCCTAGCTAGATCGATTTATCGCCCCCGTAACCTCCTATATACTAAATTACATGAAAATCGTAGGCGCCAATTCCGAGACTCCAATTACAATATATATATATATATATATATATATATATATATATATATATATATATATATACAAGGATTGCTCGTTTAAAGATATAAGATTATATTATCATTTATTGGATTCTAATGAAATTTTATTAACATCTCGATTTTCTTGGTCTATGGATATTTAGATTGATATTTTGTTGCGTACACGTTTCTGAAACAAACATTATAATATGTCCTTTCTCGGGACTCAAAGTTGGAGATACGTTGAGATACAGGTCAGATTACAGATACGAGAAAGAACACGATGCCCAATTTCAGTAACATCAGTTTAGTGGCTTGGGCGTAAAGAGGTAACAGAGTAAGAACACGATGCCCAATTTCAGTAACACCAGTTTAGTGGTTTAGGCGTAAAGAGATAACAGAGTAAGAACATGATGCCCAATTTCAGTAACACTAGTTTAGTGGTTTGGGCGTAAAGAGGTAACAGAGAAAGAACACGATGCCCAATTTCAGTAACATAGGTTTAGTGGTTTGGGCGTAAAGAGGTAACAGAGTAAGAACACGATGCCCAATTTCAGTAACATCAGTTTAGTGGTTTAGACGTACAGAGGTAACAGAGTAAGAACACGATGACCAATTTCAGTAACATCAGTTTAGTGGTTTGGGCGTAAAGGGGGTAAGACAGACACATTTTATTTATATTCGTTTTAGTTGGGGAGGGGAAGAGGGGATTTCGGGCGTAGCTCGAGCGTGTCAGATTAAGCTTGTATAGACTTCCGGCATATTATTGTGTCTAGTTATCATGGTATAGAAATCAGATTTCTCACGTGGTGGGTTAATTTTTTTTTTTAAATATTGAAATGTCATCGGATCTGTCAGATCAAGATAGGGGATATTTAGTATACCCCAAAGAATCTTCCATATAAAGCACTGACGATTCAAAGGTCAGCTGGTAAGCCTGGAGGGACATTTTAAAATATAAAAAAATAAAACTTCATATTTTCCGAACTAAGCTTCGCAGATATTTTATTTTGCACTAAACTAAATGATTTAGTCCTTGTTGTCTTAAATATATTTATAATTTACCTAAATAAGCAATTTTGTGAATATATTTTCTTTTTCAAAACTTTAAAATGACTGCAGTTTCTGAACCCACCGCTTAAATAAAAAACGCTCTTATTTTTTTTTAATCAGTTTTATCTAATGTAAAAAACCTACTAGGTCTCCATAACGCTCGAGTGACTACAAAAATAGCACCCTCCCCTCCTCTACTATTTGGATTATCGCTTGTGTCATTTTCATGACAACAGCTCTTTCACATCCCCCGCGACAAAGAGGATCCGTGTAGTTCTGAATTTTGGAGTTCGGACGTTAGTAACTTATTGCAGATCTCAGTATGATAGTAGGTAAGTTATAATGTTCGTTAAACTATGCTTGGTTCCAATAACTCAGTCTAGATTATCAGTACAACTAAAATGCCTCAAGGATATAATAGTTTTGGTGAAATATTACACGTGTAAATCATGTGATTTAGATATAACCAAACTTTACTTTAGATAAAAGTGTTTTAGCTTTAGAAGGATGAGTTATGTTTACTGACGACAAAATGGGAGCTCGCGTCAGAACAAGTTACCTGAAAATTCGTAAAGCGAAGGGAGAGTAGATCGCTGGCGAGGCGCTGAGTTGCTTTGCGGTTTCATTTTCATTGGCGTGAGGCGTCACTCCCAAAGTGTAGCCGTAGTTTTAAGTAATTGCATAGCTATATGCACGGCAACCGAATCAAGAAGTTCCGTAACGAAAAAACCCAACGCCCCACACTCCAAACGGCACGCGGCGCTGTGCTTATCGGTGCAGCGTTGGCACTTGCCAGACTTGTACAGTGTTTGTGGGCGTGCGACTAGATGTGTGCGAATTATAATTGCATAAGTTGATAAAAAATGCCATGCAATAGCTTTACCGCGGCAGTCCCAGAGTGCAACGCGTATTTTTTTCTCAGTTTTGAGATTGTTTGCTCAACCTATTTTTTTAAGAAGACAGGTCGCTGTAGCCCTGACGTCACTGCGACCCATAAGGATCTACTGTGACTCCTTCGCACTAGAGTATCATCCCCAACCCAATACCGCTCATTTTAACGATGGTTGAGGTTGGTGCCACGAATTTCCTCTGTGGATGAGAATTCGTGGCGACCAAGGTTGCTTAACCTATGCTGTTATCCCAATCTATATACATATTATAAAACAAAGTCGCTTTTTTTCCCTCATGTCCCTTTGTTCCCTTTAATCTTAAAAACTACGCAACGGATTTTGGTGATTCTTTCAGTGTTAGATAGCTCATTTATCGAGGATGGCTATAGGCTATATAGTCACGCTAAGACTAATAAGAACGAAAAAATAGAGGAAAATGTGGAAAAAACGGGAAAAATAATTTGAACGGGCTAACTTGAACGCGCTAATCTCAGGAATTACTGGTCTGATTTGAAAAATTATTTCAGTGTTAGATAGCCCATTTATTGAGGAAGGTTATATTTTATCATGCTAAGACTAATAAGAGAATGTGGATAAAACAGGAGAAATTACTTGAAAGGGCTTATCTCGCGAACTATACTGGAGAAATTTTTATGTTACTTATTTGGCACAAATAAGAAGTAGACCATGTGAAGGATCATAGGCTATCGATTTTAATCATTTTTTCAGTGGCTATATATTTTATACCCGTGCGACGCCGGGGCGGGTCGCTAGTATTGATTAAAGCAATAACCGTGTCGAAGCAGTTGCATAAATTATCGCAACACAATCGCTAATTGAGCGAGAGGTGTAATGACACGTTATTGCTCCCATGATAACTGATCTTGTTAGCTCCACTGAGCACGGCATTAAATGGCAAACATAAGTGGCTGATTTGCTAGCTCTGGAGGCCTACCATTTGATCTTTTTTTAACCGACTTCAAAAAACTGCCCAGTTTTTAACCGACTTCCAAAAAGGAGGAGGTTACATGATCGTCTGCATATTTTTCCGTATATAATGTTAGTTGATTTTTTGTACTAGGAATTGTTAAGCTTAGGGAACACTGCAAGTTTCATCAAAATCGGTTGAGTAGCTTTTGAGATAGGGAATTTTAATTTTAAATACGTACTATTTTGAAGTCGGTTTTATCTTCTTAATACAATACTTATTATAGCAGCATTACTTTAATGTTACTTTTGGAATTCTTAATATTATTTTGTTCTACGTAAAAGCAGTGGCGGCATAGGTCGCTGGACCAATATCGGTAGAAAATGAAACCTATAGCCTTTAGGCTATAGGTTTCATTTTTTCATTTTCACTAAGCTGCCACAAAACCAAATATCACTTAATGACCAGGCCCTAGGGCCTAGGTCAAAAAGTATTATTTTATAGAACTTGTGCAAGTTAAAGTTATGCGCACTTCTCTCGTATTTAAAGTATAAAATTTCCTACTCATTTCAAGTTAAACCAGCTCTACCTGAAACATAAAAATATATAACTGACCCAACAATTTTATGAATCGGGCATCATAAAAACCGATTGCATATTGTAGTTCAAGCATAAAATTGTTTTATTTGTAAAATACAGGGCAAAACAATTACGAAAGCTGCAAAATTCAAATATAGAGTCGCAGGAGAGTATTTTGAATTTCACAGAACAGGCCTTAAAGTTCAGGAAATATTGTAAAATTACATTTTTATGCAAACTTCTGCCTCGCGCAACGAAATATTGAATTTTTCAGGCAATAGTTATGTTTGGTATGCGTTCAGAGTTATTTTACCTCGAATACGACCCTTATGTAGACGACGTAAGGATCACTTTGTACACTCCGAAGAAAAAAACGCGAATGGACCATAGAATACTTCCATCAACTATTCATTGGAATCTTTTGTTTCCACTATCGTCATGGTCCAGAATGTTACACAATTTTTATTGAATATGTTACAGTTTTGAGGCTTTCCCTGAAAATGGGTTTTCAGGAACTGAAATATATTTTATTGAAATTCGATTGAATTCTTGTGTCGATGTTGAAAATGTCACATTCTAATTAATGTAAACTGTAAATAGACACCAACACAATAGACACCAACATCGTCAAACCAATAAACCTCTTTCCCGAGCCTAATAATGTTTATTTTCCTCAGCAAAATCTTAATTAACTTTGAAAACAAATTGCAGAAGGTAAAGGCTTTCTTGTTAATTTTTAGGAACGTGATATGACTGTAAAGGAAGATACGGAAAAAACTATTCGTTCGGCTAATTGCCTTAACGCTGACTGGAGCTGTAGAGACGTGATGCGAATTTAAGATAGTAATGGATTTGAAGTCGATAAAGTCAAGAACAACAATTCCTGAGAAAACACCAATGTTACTTTAAATTAATACAATAAGTATTATAAGTAAGCGATTAAGTGTCCAGATTACTGAATAAACGTTTATTTATTTATTTATTTTTATTTATTTATTTAGGCTGGATAAATTATATGCGGCGCGATCGCGCGGTTTGGCCGATGCACCGCAAGGGCACAAGCAAAATGTACATCAAATGACAGCGCAACCGCGCCGCTCTTAAATAAATCGTATGTCACCGGCTACACGGTCAATTTTTCATAATATTATTATATATTATGTCGCAGTCATCTGGTTTAATCTGCGATTCTATCGAATGACTAGCGCATTCATTGAATGACACCATTCAATTGAATGACTAAAGGACAACTCGTCAAGACGTTGACTGTAACGTTTAACGTCTTCACTAAAAGTCATGTTATAGCGAAGTCGTTAAATGGGGTGCTATATTTTTTGGAGCTTACTCCTTAAGAATCGATTTTCATATATAAGGCGCCCGGTATGAGAAAAATCCGAGGGGTAAAACCTAATAACATGTAACGAAAATGTGTCACGTTTTTGGACGACGGAAACTTTCTAATTTGGCTGTGAGTGTATTAAGACCATAAAGGTAATATGATACCTATCGGAA
Source organism: Lysandra bellargus (assembly GCA_905333045.1). NCBI lineage: Eukaryota > Metazoa > Arthropoda > Insecta > Lepidoptera > Lycaenidae > Lysandra > Lysandra bellargus. Next base: position 8,701,768 of record HG995357.1, read on the forward strand.
TATAATATTATATAAAATAATATAATTATATTATATAATTATATTATAATATTATATAAAATAATATAATTATATTATATAATTATATTATAATATTATATAAAATAATATAATAATATAATTATATAATTATTTCAAATTCAGGGAGGGGGTAGCCGAGGTGTTGCCTTTGATGTTAGAAGAAACCCCGTTCCTCTAGGCCTATTGGGGCTACTTTAGTAAGACGTTTGACTGTTGCCGAGCTGTCAATGTCAAAGTTTGAATGCTTGTAACTCGGCAACTATTTGTCCTGGATATTGGTTTCTTCGGCTTGATCTTCCTGGATTTTTCTCCTCTATTTGATTCTGGCCTTAGAATTGAGAAAAAATTGTTGATGTCTCTGATTTAGTTCAAATTCAGGGAGGGGGTAGCCGAGGTGTTGCCTTTGATGTTAGAAGAAACCCCGTTCCTCTAGGCCTATTGGAAGCTGAGTTATGGCCGCTTTTGTTCGACGTTTGACAGTTGCCGAGCTGTCAATGTCAAAGTTTGAATGCTTGTAACTCGGCAACTATTTGTCCTGGATATGAGTTTCTTCGGCTTGATCTTCCTGGATTTTTCTCCTCTATTCGATTCTGACCTTAGAATTGAGAAAAAAATAATTTGAAATAACTATGGCAGAAAGGGGTGTAGATAATATTGCCGGAACATCTGATTTCATATTATATTAATCTTTTTTCAGTTGAATAAAATCTTTTTGCGTATGGTTAGATACTCGTACTTAAGGAGTAAACTCCAGTCGTGCGTCGGAGCTGACACACTTTTTTTTTTCAAGTAGCCGTTGACGGGGTAGTTATAAGTAAAACCACGCTTTCATATTATTTTATTAGTTATTACAAATAAAGCATTTTAATGTAAATGTAATCGATAAAATATCAACACAGTGCTATCAGATGTGCGAGCTGTTTGACGCCATATTTGTTTTGGTGACTAGTAGCGCCGCAGTGGGGAAAAAATGAAATACGTTCAATTACCTGACTGATTTCATATCCGCTATCTTCAAAACGCTATGCTACAAATCGCTAACTAGTTGAACGTTGAGGGACGATTGTTCAGTCATCGGCCGAGTCATTCAATTGAATGGTGTCATTCAATGAATGCGCTAGTCATTCAATCGAATCGCAGATTGAACCAGATGACTTACGAGTATACATTCTCTTGGGATCTCGCGGCGTAACGGTCAAACACCGCGCGTTCGCATTCAGAACTATAATAATATGGACGCTTATCTATGGACGCTTCACACCACGTCAGTCTGGCCCGTGCTAAGTACTTGAAGGATTAATCGTGTTACAGGTACCAGACAATGGAAATATATTTAATATTTTTCATACTATCTATACTTATAATAAAATCGTAGAGGTAAAATTTTTGTACATTGAAAATAAACTTGAAAAAACGAGTCAGGGGCATGTTAGAAGAGTAGTAGAACACATTTTAACTGTTTTTGAAATTTTTGTTTCTCTGTCTGTTTGTCTGTTTGTACAGGCTAATCTCTGGATCCGCTGGACCGATTTCAATGAAATTTGGCATGGTGATACCTTACATCCCTGGTCAACATCTTAGATACTTTTTTAACCGACTTCCAAAAAAGGAGGAGTCAATGTTTACTTTGCTGTTTGTGGTCATCTTCAAGTGTTATTTTATTCTGGTTTAATTGTAGGTTAGGAATCTGAGAGTAAGAGGTAGGTTAAAGAGGGATAGATGCCTACATTAATTCCCGTCTTCTGTAATCAATCCTCTATCTCTGTCACATGTTCCTTTTCTCTGTTCTGTGGCCCCCATCCCCTGTCCACGGCAAACGGTCTTCAAAAAAAGGATTTTTCAAAACGATAAGTGTCTGTGGTTCAAGTTTCCTGGGCTGAGCCTTTGATGTAAATTTAAAATTTCGTGTGTAATATAGATCCAAATAAAATTGTAGAAGATGGGTATTCAATCTTCTAAATCTCTATTATAATGACATTCATTCACGCGGACGAAGTTGCGGGCAACAGCTAGTACATAATATATTTAAGATTTTTATTTTATCATACACATATTTAATACACATCCAAACCCGGGCACATTGAAAACTTTTTTGTTCCGTCGGCGGGATTAAAACCCGCGATAAGGTAAGTCAAGAGATAAATTGAAAAGTATGATCTTTGCAAGCAACACAAAAATTCAATGTGATCCTATATCGAGACGTTATCTAGTGAAGTTATTTTGAGATATCGATTCAAAATTGAAGTTTATTTCTATCCCGATTCAATGTATTAGCCACAGCATGATGCGGCTCAAAGTTTTGAAAAAAATGTGTTCATATTCTTGTGTAGTACATTGGTATAGTTTGTTCGTTCTAAGATGATATGGGTGACAGTTCTCATATTCCTTGCTACGGATTTTTTTACAAGAAAACAAAAAAAAATCAGTATGTAATAAATTATATTCCATCTACAATTATTATTTTTAACAAAAAATTAAAACCGACTTCCAAGGTAAAAACAATATTAATAGTATCCTTATAATATGAACTAAAAAGTATTAAATAATTTTTCCTATCTAATATGTAGTGCCTTTTCCCGAATTCGGCTAAACTTCAACTATTTCTGTACTCAATATTCATCATTTTGAAGTCGGTACCAGCTGAATCTTTATTTCTTTGACAGAAAATTTGAAACTTTTGGAACTGGCACCGACTTCAAAATTATGAAGATTGAGTACAGAAATAGTTGAAGTTTAGCCGAATTCGGGAAAAGGCACTACATATTAGATAGGAAAAATTATTTAATACTTTTTAGTTCATATTATAAGGATACTATTAATATTGTTTTTACCTTGGAAGTCGGTTTTAATTTTTTGTTAAAAATAATAATTTCACTCTTTTTAGTTACCTAGTAGGTAAACTGTTAGTGCCAATTCAAATTGTATAAAAAATAGTTTCATATTGTCTTCACTAGATGTCACTGAGGCGCTCCTGTGTCGCGCTATCGCTTGTACGTAGAAGTTTTATATAGGTAGTTGTAACTTGTAACAGATTTTCGTTGTGTTGTTGAAAGTTTGTAAGCAACTGACGTCTGACAACTCAACAGTGAGCTTGGTGTGAGCAGTGAGCATTGAATTGACAACATAAATCATAATATTGAGTGGTAATTGATCTCGTAATATAATTGTTATTAAAGGTGAACGCAGATTTGGCCGCACCGCACGCACCGCAGTCGCCGCATTCGCAATTCTTCATATTATTATGAAGTTGCGAAGACTGCGGCGCGGGTAGGTAGGTATGCGAGCTTGCCTATAACTTCATATAAAGAATTCCGAATGCAGCGACTGCGGTGCGTACGGTGCGGCCAAATCTGCGTTCACCTTAAGTTGACCTCCGTCATAGTCCGCGAATTTATAAGTGGTCGTCGGTGGTACTGCGTATATTCTACGTATCTTATTACAATTTGTTAAGACTGATATGAGTCATACGGCATACCCCAAGGCCCAAATATCAGGTAGATAGATAAATTTAAACAATACATTTAAAAAGATCTAAGTGAACACGTGCTGCAAAATGCTCGCAGCGCGGCATCACAATAGACATAACCACCAGTACTTCGACTGCTATGAGACTGACGAGTATTAATATCTGTCGTTTCTTTCGTGTTTCGCCAGGATAAGTAAAAGGCTGGCGCGCTGGCTGGTATAATTTAATTTTAAAATAAGATTTTGAAATTGAATTCTGACAGTTTTCTTTGCATGTGCCAAAATATAAACAACTAAATTTGTAGGTTACGACCCTAGCGACGACTTTTGTCATAATACGTCAAACTTAAAAAAATTACATCAGTTCTAAGTCGGCATACTCTATCATTCTGTCTACTCTGGCGGCATGCCGCATACCCTGACATTCCAGTTAGAACTTGAATACGATGTTTACGTACGCGTCGCCGCGCGCCGCGATGATGATGATGATGAATTTGAATTGCATGGTAGCATATGCTTTCTGTTCTTAAAACAACGCCGAAACTCCCAAACGTGTATCTATAAAGAGTCAGGAGTTCTCTCAGCATCTTCGAAACCATGGTATACCTTGACCCAATATTTGTCTTTTTGGTAGCATATTCTTAGTACACTTCACATGAAACCAAAATCACCATATGTTTCCATATAAATTTCGAGGAGTTCCCTCGATTACTCCTGGATCCCATCATCAGGTCACCACTTTTGTGAACATGGTACCAAATTGGAGTGAAACCTAATACAACAAAACAAAAATTTCGAAAATCGGTTCACAAACGGCGGAGTAATCGTTGAACATACAAAAATAAAAAAAAATAAAAAAAAAAAAAAAATATCCACAGCCGAACATATAACCTCCTCGTTTTTTGGAAGTCGGTTAAAAATAACCTCCTCGTTTTTTGGAAGTCGGTTAAAAATAAATGTTTCCTGTAATTGTAAATGAATAAAAATGAAAAGTTGCTAAATGCTAACTTATTGATATAAAATTATAAATATTAACTTTGAAATAGGAGTATAAAATTATTGTTACGAAAATATTTGAAAAATGTCAGATGCATGAAACGGAACTTATGTCAATAGAGATTGACACAGTTGAATCGAAATCAAATCGATAAAAAAGGGCGGCCATCTTAAATCGCCGGCGTCACTCTGAAACATCGGTACGAAATCGATAATTTCGATTGCAATTCATTTACGAGGTGATTCGATATTTTTAAATTATTCGATTAATTTTTTTAGGTAACTTCCCTACTATTGTCAATTATAATGTGTCACGCATATCATCATAAAACGAACAAACTATAGTATACAAATTTCAATTTCGAAACAACATCTTAAATACGGCGACGTACTGCTAGAACTGACAGAAGTCATCGTGAACTTGAAGAGGCCATGGCAAATGATTACAAGTTTAAATCTTATATTCTATTGAGTTTAAAATACATTATATTAAGTACTATCGATATTTACATTTATGTACATTTTTATCACTCGTTATTGTTATTCTCACAGAACACATTATAAGAGGTGTTATTCCCCTACGAAATTATAAATTAACTCTTTTAAAAGATTCTTCGTTTTGAATAATTATATGTCACTGCATTGTTAACTTGTTCCCTGTTTCAGTTGTGATCATCTCGTTTCTTCTTTTTTTTATTAAATAAGAGGCAAACGAGTAAACGGGTCACCTGATGGTAAGCAACTACCGTCGCCCATGGACACTCGCAACATCAGAAGAGCTGCAGGTGCGTTGCCGGCCTTTTAAGAGGGAATACGCTCTTTTCTTGAAGGTTTGCAGGTCGTATAGCGCCGGAAATACTGCTGGTGACAGTTCGTTCCAGAGTTTTACAGTGCGCGGCAGAAAGTTACGCGAAAAACGCACTGTGGAAGACTGCCACTCATCAAGGTGATGAGGATGGTATGTTTTTCGCGTGGGACGATGGCGAAAAGTTGCAGGTGGTATGATTCCGAACTCATCAGAGCACTCCCCGTGATACAACCGATCTTCATATGATTTTTTACTTAATCTTACTTATCTTCTTCTGTGTCTTACTGTTTTGTTTTTCAAATGTCACCTTTACTGCTTGTATATTTCAGTATCAGATATTTAATTCTGAGACAGATTCAAATTAATATCTTGCTATCTAGAACATCATAAATTGAGAGTTAATTATCACCAGCGCCATTATTCGCTTTATTTGGATCCGGCAGAAAGTAAATAAGGCAAGTGACACCTGCAAACAAAGATAATATTAGAATATAATATGCATAACCTTTGTTCGTACAGTGCTCCCAAAGTGATAATGCGCATAGAAGTTTTCGTCATTGTTCGGCAACGATCGTTTTTCCCGAGCGAGCGTCGGAAGAAAATCTTCTATTGCGCATGTCCAAATCATGTCATGCCATGGCAACGCCAACTGTTTAAGCAAGTTGTTGGTGGCGTTGCCATGACATGATTTGGACATGCGCAATAAAAGGTTTTGTGGCGCATGCGCCAAAAATAGGGCAACTTGTTGGTGGCGTTGCCATGGCATGACATGATTTGGACATACGCAATAAAAGGTTTTGTGGTGCATGCGCCAAAAATAGAGACAATTAATATGATATTTACTTCTATTTATTTCGCACAAGGTGCAAAATGAAAAAAGCATTATTTGGGGCTCTTACGTTTCATAGATTCAGGTGTTTTCGTGATTACGACAATTAACGAAGATTTGCATGCGCATTATTAATTTGGGAGTACTGTACTGACAGTGACAATATTTATACAAATCATACTAAAATTAATTTGACTTTTGCGAATATCAAAAATTGTCTGCTGCTATATTTGCGCAAAAAGATTATTAGTTATCTATTTATTGGCTAGAAGAAGTGCTCGTATTCATTTATTCTTAATTATAAAATATATTGCAGTACAATAAAATATGAATAGTGTCCATATAGTGGTATAATTTGTAAAATGGTTGTTGTAGGAATAAAATAGTAGGGGAGGGGAAGAGATGATTTTGGGAGTAGCTCGAGCGTGTCAGATTAAGCTTGCATAGGCTTCCGATATGTGTCTAGTTATCATGGTATAGAAATCAGATTTCTCACGTGGTGGGTAAAAAATAATAATTTTAATATTGAAATGTCGTCGGTTCTGTCAGATTAAGATACCCCAAAGAAGCTTCCATATAAAGCACTAACGATTCAAAGGTTAGGTAAGCCTTTTAAAATGTAAAAAAAATAAAGCTTCATATTTTCTTAACTAAGCTTCGCCGATATTTTATTTTCCTCTAAACTAAATGATTTAGTTCTTGTTGTCTAAAATATATTTATAATTTACCTAAATAAGCAATTTTCTGAATATATTTTCTTTTTCAAAAATTTACAATGGCTGCAGTTTCTGAACCCAACGCTAAAATAAAAAAACGCTCTTATTATTTTTTTATCAGCTTTACCTAATGCACAAAACCTACTAAATCTCCATGACGCTCGAGTGACTACAAAAATAGCATCCTCTACTAAAAGATATTTTAATTTATATAATATTTTTAGAAGAGTAAAGATCTACTTACATATACAAACAATGGACAACGACAAAAATGGTGCCATACATCCAACTTCTAATAATACTGGAAATAATATACTTCCTAATAACGAACCCAAGCGACCGACCATCATGAACATAGAGGTCGCAAGTGCCCTGAAAAGTAAAAAATAATATGCGTTAAAGATCTTGTAATAGGGATGATGACAAGGTCAAAGATTAGCGAATTTTGTTAATAAAATAAAGAAATCACGGTAAAAAATAAGTGTTCCCAAAATTTCAACTCGATAGCATTTGTATTTTTTTTTTGTTATGCGCCTTCAAAGTTGGATAATCAAGTTGTTTTTTTTTTTTAATTTCTTAATATTTGTATACCATTCGATAACTTATGCAATTAAAAGCAACTTTTGTTATCAAACCACTTTCATAAACGCAATATTTAATACACCTATCGAACAAAGTTCTCTCCCGATCCGTAAAAACTACGAAAGAGTGACGTCAGTCTTTCGTAGCACTTTGTATGGAGCGTTTCGGGCAGGCCTATTTTACGAGATGTTTGAATTGTCATATCTTGGTAAATTTTTAAGCTATCAGAGTAATTCTTTCAGCGATCTTTCTATTTTTTAAGGGTCTTTCAATTACCAATAAGAAAAAAAAAATGTCATCAAGCCTATTCGACATGAAGATATTGTTGTTCAGGATGTCATTTATTATAAGGATATATAGATAAAAAAAATACACTGCATAAAATTTTTACTATGTAAATGAAATGAATTTTAAATCTTGTTATTCTTACTAAAAATCAAGAAGGTTTATATTATGATAAAAAGATACAGAGTTGACAGGTTCATCTAGTAATATAAAAAATATTTTAATTTAAAACATCAAAAATTTGTTTCCCATAGAAACAAATTTCTTTGGGAAACAAATTTCTCAAACACAATAAGATTATATGTAATTGATTGTACTGACGGTTCTTGGTGGAAATTCATGTTGAACACTAATAAAACACACTTTTTCTTGCACTTTATCCACTACATTAAGATATTATTATAACTTTTTAACAAATTACACGACCGGTTTCGAAATTATTCATCATCAGGTGTAAGTTTAACGTCGGTAGTTTTAAATAATTAAATATAATCAAAACAAACATAAGGGTTGTCAGCATCATGGTATTTTTTTACAATTTGGTAGAATTTTTATTCCAAATAAGAGTATTTTCTACTAATGTTAAAATTAATATTTAAACTTACACGTTAAACTTAAACTTACACGTTAAACTTACACCTGATGATGAATAATTTCGAAACCGGTCGTGTAATTTGTTAAAAAGTTATAATAATATCTTAATATAGTGGATAAAGTGCAAGAAAAAGTGTGTTTTATTAGTGTACAATAAGATTATTATAATATATAAATAATACTAACCTCACAGTCGTTGGGAATACTCTAACCAAAACGTTCTGCAGCAAACTCAGGAAGGTTTGCATCAAGGCGCACGTGGTTGAAATTAGAAAGGCAATTTGTATAGGAGTGTTTGCCCAATATATTGATAAAGAGCAAGCGCAAGCTGCAGTGAGGGTGATGAACATCAACACCTTTTGTCCCACTCGATCAATGACACAAGCACTGATACACACAAATATTAAAAATATAACTCCCATAAGAATTCCATTGATGTAAGTTACGGGACCACTGATTTTCTGAAAAAATAAAGTTTGAATAATTAAAAATATATTTATTTATAATTAAAGGGTTTCATAGGAATTGGAAATGGAATTTTGGTTTTGAGCTTCATATTTTGTCAATATCTACCAGAATCTGATGGCAATTTTTGACAGCAGATTTTCAAAAAATATCCTTGATCATTGGGTAAATTTTTATATTTTCATGTTTCACACACAAAATAAGCCGCTAAAGGAATAAAAAAGGATGAAAATGTTTTATTCCTATTATCCCGGTATTGCTAGAGTCAATTTATTTTCTTACTTTTTGCCATGACGGCCATTCTCCGGTATGGCATTATTTGCTTCATTACCGTAACCATTTTTTTTCTTCGTCGATTTGACTCAGACACATTGAAATATTAAAGAAATGAAAGATACGAACACAATAATAAATGTGGCGTGAAACAGTTAGTTAAAGTTTTTTGGATAATGAGACTTAAAAATTTATAGGTACGGTAATTAGACAAATGTAGTGTTTTACGTAGCGATACAACGACACAATTGATAAAAACTAGCTTAGGGCAACGTAAATAGGCCAAATTATGTAACATAATCATAATATACATAATAAAAATCTAATTTAAACATAATTGAAAAGTAACGATTACGGTAATTAGACAAGATTGTAACCAAAGCTACGGTAATTAGATACTCATGTGCTTTATCGGCGCCACAATAACATTAACGACGTGGGACCACTGATGGGCCATGGCACACACTAAGGAGAAGCAACCCGTGCACTCGTAATGTGCCAAATCCTGATATTTTTGGATGGGCATCCAAAAACAGCAGCTGTTACGGTAATTAGGACTTTTGATCGGACAAGCGATTATTTCATGATAACTATTTATAGGCTAGGCCTATTGAGTCGATATTTTGCAATGCGATAACCAATGTTTATAGGCGTTTAAAACCATGAATAGATTAAATTAAATAGGTACGTTATAAAAATTACAAGCAAGTTTCGAGATCAAGTTTGCGTGGGTGTCCCCATTACCGTTACGGTAGTTAGAAAAACATGGTTTTTGAACACGAATTCAATTATTTTAGCTGAATTACTTAAATTAGAAGCCTATATTTAAGTTTGTAGCTAGATACTGATGCTAGCTACCGTTTAAAAATATAACATACTTGAATAAGATAATATTACAGAGTATACAAGCCCGGGACACGTAAATTTTGCTCTCCTGAGAATGACCGATCAGATTCTGGTAGACCTATATATTCCACGAATATTTTTTTAACTCGAAACTCCAATGGCCAAGTTATCAACATCATGTGAAGTTACTGCTGAAATAAATCTATGCGTGAAGTTTTATAAGCTTTGATATTGAAATAAACCAAGTTGATGATTGATTTGTTACACTTCTGCTTTATTGTATGTATAAGTAGCTTAGCCATAACTTAAGCTACCATATTATACCAGGCTATAGTAATCTTTAAAGTACTTACCGGAACGCAAATAGTAGGTTCTGTGATGTTTCCAGAAATTGGACCGTCTATGGAATTTGCTTTATAATTATTGATCATGTAGCAAAAGTCAGCGGAATCATTGTGTTCTCTGTGATAGTCTTCAACGATTGTTGAAAGTTGAGGAAACCACAGTCTTAGAGATGTGTAACTGTAAATGTGATTTATAAATTTTATTGTGCAGTAAAGTCAGAACTTTTGATATTTTTAAGTGAATTCAGAAATCATTGTTCATTTACATCAAGCTTGTGGGCAAGCCATCGACGTAATGCTTAAATCGAGCAATAACATTTACGTTGATATAGAAAGGTAATTACAATTTGATAAAATTAATAAGCATCATAGAAGCTAACGATTCTCTGCAAATTTAGCGCAAGTAAAGTTACTATTAATAAGATGTTAGCAATTTACTTACTTCCATAAACTAACAAAACCTATAAATGTGAACAATATCAGTCTACACAATAGCGGTTGTCGATAGAGTTCCTTTACGTCATGGGTTGCGCGTATCAGTTGTTCTTTAAGGCTTCTTTTTACCGTTTCACTGTATGCGTTTTTCTGGTTTAATGATTTAATCTGAAAAATATTTATTTTTCATAGAATCAAATCATTTACTTCGAAAATTTGTGTATTTATATCACAAATCTGCAACGTATGGGATATTAACTTTGTTTTTATTTTTTCTAAAAGATGTATTAATGTATAAGATTCACTTTATAAATATAAGATATAAAGTATAAGATTACACTAAATATAAAAAAGAAATATATTTTCTAGCCTTACCGGAAAAGTGTCTTCATCTATAAAAAAGAAATATATTTTCCAGCCTTACCGGAAAAGTGTCTTCATCTTTGCCAGTGTTTATTCTGTAAATATTTTTCAAAACAACCAACGCCTCATTTTCTTGTCCATGTGACAACAGATATTTTGGACTCTCAGGCAGAATGTAAAACAATATACCCCCCATTAGACTCCAAACCGAACAAGTGTATAAATAAACATTCCAAGCATGTAATTCTGTAAAACAACATTGTATTGTAATGGAGTGCCTCAAGGGAATATACTTGGGCCTCAATTATTTGATTCATATAATTTCGATTAATAACTATTGGGTGGTATTATGAGCTCATCATTGTGTGTTATTTTAGTAACGGTTGATATGTAAACATATATATAGCAATAATAATTGAACTGAGTAAATACGTACCAAAGTAGCCCTTCCATATGACGATGTCAATTTGTAGGGGTAGTATCGCCCATGACATTAGAGCTGTTACTATCAATGAGAGTGAGACAAAACAAGCATTCATTAGCACTATTCTGTTTCGTAACTTCATATTAGTCATCTCAGACAGCATTGGGGTGACAGCCGTGAAACAAAAACTCAAGCTGAAAAGTTATAACCAAGTGAAAAAATAGATGATTTACTTCACTACTATACTATACTGTATGCAAAGCTTAGCTATGGGCTTCTTACAGACGAACGGCACGTGTCAGCGGCAGTCGACGGCAGTCGGCGGTACGTGTCAGCGGCAGTCGACGGCAGACGACGGCACGTGTCGGCGGCAGTCGGCTGCAGTCGACGGCAGACTTTGATAGTTTATGACGCTTACCACGACCTTTCCTAAAACTATCATATTTCCAGAACACTTTGTTGTAAGATAACAATAACATTACCGTACTCTTAAAATATAATTTTACTAAAAAACAGTAAAAAATACAAAACAATGTTACATCCGCTGTGAAATATCAAGTTTTTTTAAGATCGCTAGCTTGATGTTAAAGTAATAAATTATTATCTGTCAAATGGTGTCGCTTAGTAGAGGTGGTGGTAGGTCCCCAGTTGTGACGTACCGGGTAAGCGTCCACATATCGGTATCGTACGCAACGGACGTCTCGTATCAAACGGATAATTTTTTCACAGTACGTCAGCTGAATCAGGAGCGTACAGATTACCGATAAGCCTAGTAAATGAATGCTCAAATGGGGGTGTGGATGAAAAAATCGAAAGCAATAATTTTGACTTAGGAACTTTCTTTGGACTAATTTGAAGCTAAACATACTGGCTAGTCGGTGATCCGTACGCTGCCGATACAGTGGACGTACTGTAAAGAAATTATCCATTTGACGCGAGACGTCCGTTGCGTACGATACCGATCTGTGGACGCTTACCTTTACCCGCTACGTCACAACTGCAAGCGTGATAAACTGCCGACGGCTGCCGTCGACTGCCGCCGACACGTGCCGCCGACTGCCGTCGACTGCCACCGACACGTGCAGTGGTCTGCCGTCGACTGCCACCCGCGACGCGTGCCGCCGACACGTGCCGTTCGTCTGTAAACGCTCTAATAGGATATAATATTATTGAAATTATTTTACGCTAGAGGCAGCACCAGTATAGACATTAAAAAAAGTCAAAATTTTGAAGTAATTTTATAGGTCGGAAACAATCGGATTTTGATCGGATTATTTAGGTACTGCGTGTGCTAGTAGCACCATCTGCTCCGATCTTTGCATAATATTTCTCATTTGAAAATTTATATCGTCAACCTATATGAATCTTAATCATAAGTGAATAGTGAATACTTACGGTATTCCTTGAATAAGTTTCACGACGACCAACATCCAGTAGTTTTGGGAAGATCCCTCCAGGATAATTAGTACGAACATAACAAAATTTCCACCTATCAGAAATACTCGTCTTCCAAACACATCCAATATGAAACCAGTGAATAACGATGCTCCAACTTGACCTGGAAGAAAAAATTACACTGATATTACTTTACATTTGTTATATTTGATAGTGAATTACGTCTTTATGTCCCTGGACTTATAGTCAGGGAGCCCTAGAACATTTTTTTTTATTACAAACCACGGATTTAAATATTTTTTGTAAAATCCGTGTTACAAAATAGGTAATTTTTTGTGAGTAGCTTCATTTTGATAAGACTTCATTTTGACAATAAAACGGAACCCTAGCCAGCTGATTTTTGTATATTTGTAGGTTAATAGTTATATTATTTAAGAGTAACATTGTCCTACAAATAGAACAATTCATATTTTAGGACCATTTAATCAAAGTATGAAAACCTTTCTATCTCTGTTAGCTACCACTTTCAAGATTTTTCGCAGATAAAAAAGTTGTTTGTCTTATCAAAATGATGCTACTCACAAAAATTTTGCTTGTCAGTAATCACAAAAAAATTTGTTCTAGGGCTCCCGTACTATAAGTCTCAAAAGGCATAATTTAAATTGTATTAAAATAGTATTTCATTCACTTGCTATAAAGTTAAACTAAGGCAGTATTTTATTCCAGGAGTATATTAAAATTCTTCACAATTTGAAAATTTAAAATCATCATGAGAGAATTCATATATTAAAACATATTTCAAGATATTGTCGTGTCTGATAAGGAATTATGTACACTAAGGGCCTGTCACACCGCTTCCTGATAAGGCTATCTACCACTTAATTTGACAGATGGAGTATGGAGAATCTGTCAAATAAGCCTATCGGGCACCTTATCAGGAAGCGGTGAAACAGGCCATAAATTAAAGAGCTAGCAGATTCTTAGTCACAATATATTTTTAATAGTATACGATATTATATTTTTTGTCTCAAATTAATCATAATGAATAACGAATTTAGATCTTAATTCCATACAGCGACCACCATAACTTACTATACACATTTTGTTTTTGACTTCTAGGCGAAAGGCACACGTGCAAAATCTAATTCTACAAGTCGGTCGGCCTACACGCTTCGATCGTACGTCGGGCCCTCTATCCCTAAATTAGCAGGTCGATTGTCTGTCAGTGCGAATATCGACGTAAATGACATTAAAATAACATTCATAATAGCGCGCCTTGTACGGTGGCGGTTACGATTCTCGCCGCGTCCATGATAGGGCGAAATAGGAGAAAAAACCTTTTTAAGGCTCAATATAATACATATTTCAAAAAAGTAAAAATACCAAATTATTAACTTATGTATTGCAAAACAGTAGATATTTTTTATATATTCTTTTGATAAATAATGAAGTAGTAAAGTGGTTTCATTCAACGATTTGGAGGTGATTTGGTTTTTTATTTCTTTATTATGTGATACCGATAGAAAAAATATGGCAAAACCAAATTACGTATCATATCATGTAGATTACTAATTATTTTTTTCAGATATAATTTCTCTGTTAATGCCGATAAAAAGTTGTTTCATCTGCACGCTTTTTTCGAAAGAGCAGCCTTAAGCTAAAGAATATATTTATTATTATTTATATATTATAATATATTATATGCATCCGTCCGGACGTGCGGTGTGGCCGCTACACCGCGATTTAACAATACAAGCAATAATTATTATTATTATCGTAAATGTAACTGACAGCGCGACCGCGCCGTTATTTAAGGGGGCGAATACCCCAAAATTGTCGATTTTATGATTCATTTCCACGCATTGTTTTATTTTCTAAACATAGATAGGTCCTACATTCTATTTCCAAGAATTTGATCAATTGAGCGAAAACACGATACCTTAAAATTTTCTTGATAGAAAAAAATCACAAAGGTGTATCTAATTTTCACGAATTTTTCATTTATTGGCATTGCATTAAACTAAATTCATATTTTAACACATTGTACAAAACTCTATCGTTGTATATTTATCGCGAAATCATCGCCAAGTAAGAAAAAACTAACTTGGCGATGATTCCGCGTCGTCCTTTTTCACCTGGCATATGAAAGACGGGCGTGATTGTGAAGAGAGAAAGACGATGTTTGATTTTTTGGGTCGCTCTCTCGCGGTGCGGCGACTAGGGGCCAAACCGCTCGTTTACGCGAACTCATAATATAATATGGGCCAAGATGCCTGACTTAAATAAATAAATAAATAAATACAGCCTAACATTTCTTACGTGGTCTAATTTACTACAAATGTAATTAGACAAATCAATACTCACCAAAGAATGGTATTGCGTTAAGAAGCCCCTTCTGCATTATGTCCATCTTCAGGTCACATTCTGCTATCGGCAAGATGTACGCTGAAGTGGTCGTTACGATCATAGCAGCGAACGCCGTGCATAGTGTAGCAGCTAGTAGGACTAAGTTAAATTTTCCAAATCCACACACAATTAATGCCTCCTCCAATATTTCCATAGAGTCCTTTGTTTTCGTCTCATCTGTAAATATAGAGATAACCGATAAGATATATTGTTTATATAACATTTGGTTTAATTAAATAGCGTAAGTATTTAGTTACTACTGGATGACGCCCGCAACTCCGTTGCGCCAAAACTCGTTTATCGCACGGGAACCGTACATTTTCCCGGGACAAAAAGTATCCTATGTTCGTTCCCGGGAGTCAAAGTATCTCCATGCCAAATTTAAGCAAAATCGGTTCAGCCGTTTGAGCGTGAAGAGGTAACAGACAGACAGACACACTTTCGCATTTATAATAATATTAGTATGGATTTTAAGATTGGTTGGATTTTAGGGTATTGTACTCCAAGGTTAAAAACGGGACCCTATAACTGAAGCTTCGATGTATGTCCGTCCATCTGTCTATCAATAGGTTATAGGTACCTCAAGAAACGCAATGTGGTAGAGAGTTGATTTTTCATAAATCATAATTATATTGTCAATTATTCAGAAACATTTATTTTAATTTATTGTTAATTATTTGGATTTTTTTTTACTTTACCACCCTTTTACACTTTAGATACTTGAATTCATTTTATTTTATAATATCTATATACATATTATAAAACAAAGTCGCTTTTTTCCCTCATGTCCCTTTGTTCCCTTTAATCTTTAAAACTACGCAACGGATTTTGATGATTTTTTCAGTGTTAGATATCCCATTTATCAAGGAAGGCTATAAGCTATATTTTATCACGCTAAGACTAATAGAAGCGAAGAAATAGAGGAAAATGTGGAAAAAACGGGGAAAATTATTTGAAAGGACTAACTTGAACGCGCTAATCTCAGGAACTACTAGTCCGATTTAAAAAATTATTTCAGTGTTAGATAGCCCATTTATTGAGGAAGGCTATAGGCTATATTTTATCATGCTAAGACTATTAAGAGAATGTGGAAAAAACGGGGGAAATTATTTGAAACGGCTTATCACGCGAACTACTGTAGCAATTTTTATGTTATATTTGGCACAGATAGGATGTAGACCACGTGAAGGATCATAGGCTATAGATTTTAATCATTTTTCAGTGGCTATATTTTTTAAACCCGTGCGATGCCGGGACGGGTCGCTAGCTATGACATAATTTCATGTTCATTGGCAACTAGATAATATTATTATGGTAAAGAATCTTGCGGCTATCGTACATGATTTCCATGTAAGGTATGAGTTAATTATAATAGTACGTAAGTAAATATTTCCCTGTACTTAAGGAAACTATTTAATGCTAATGAATTTTATGTAACCGCCCTTTTTTTTCATTCATATTATTATAAATTATATTAAAATTATTTATTGTTACCCAACTACGGCGAAACAATAAGAAGGATTATGCTTTTTACCTTTCTAGATTATCGAACGTTTTAAATTATTTTTTGCTTCTGTCTCTATCCTTTACGTTCTTTGAGTATCAATAACAGTAATTACTGTTATTGATACTCAAAGTTTACGTTCATATCATGCACGTAATAATCAAGCGAAAAAATTCTTTCGTACCATAATATTTTTTGCCAAAAGTATGACTTTTTAAGATAATTATGGTATAATTATGCATAGTTCCAATAATTATATTATTGTTGAAGTGAAACTTATTTAGGCCTGTTGAGAGTGAAATTTCAAGTATCATTTTATATTAATCAAAATCTTGATTTATTTGTGTGGTACATAAAGTTAATATACCTACCGAAATAGAGCAATAATCTTGAGCTGTCGAACGAAACCGAAATTAATATACATCTGTGTGTAAAAATATGTGTACAGTGTACGTACTACGTGTGTAAGCATCTTTCTATGAGATTAAATTGTCAACGTGCCGATAAGTGCGGCTGGACGTCAAAAAAAGAGTTCTGCTGTCATGTATCAGACGTCTCTACTGGTAAACTGACTGGTAAACCACGCAGTGTTACTGACAGTGACATCTCGCTTGCTCAGCCGGCCTAAGATGCGCAAACGATAATTGTCGATAACGACATAATGTCAAAATCATTTTTTGGCATTATGTCGATAGATTTTGACGACAGATCTACACGAGAAAAAAATTATGTCATGTTAGGGTCAATAGAGATGAAGAGAAACGCCATCAAACATCGAGAAAACGTGTAGACAAAATTTTCTCGTTGGCGTATGCAAGATGTGCAGGCCTTTGTTTCTCTATTCCGCTATGTATAATATTAACTTTATGGTATGGTCGAAATAATAATACGGTCTAATGTTACGTCTATTTTGGACAGAAGTTTCACTTCTAACACGTGTACTCTGTACGCACGCTTTTTTGTGATATTAAAAGGCGGTAATATTGTGTAACAATATTTTTAAATTAAAATATCTTCAATACAAATATTTGCTTAAATTTCGATGAGGAAAAGTCAACAAGTGAGATTAAATTATCGCGCACGATTACACTGGAGGGAGTGTAACTTTTTAAATGAAGCTTGAAACTTCTTTATAGTCGGCGAGCCCTTGAACAAATATTTTTTTATCACTATCAAGCAATTTTTTTTTTGTGAGTGTTTTGTTCTAGCGCTATAATAGGCGCGTTGAAAGAAAAGCAAAGAGGTCGTTTCCTGATTTTCAATTTGGAATAACGAATGATTACAATATATAATTCAAAACGTGAGTGCAGGAAGAATAAGGTAAGTAACATGTGCTTAAATACAGGCATTAGGGCCGGAAAAATTATTTGAAATAAAAAAACTATGGATTATATGTGTAGCCAGCTGATATATTAGTTAGGTTATGAAGTAGATAAGTTACAATTTACACGATAAGTTTTTTTCCTAATTATTAAAATAATTAGGAAAAAAATGAGTTATTGTCCGTATGTTTTTTTTTATTAAATAAGGGGGCAAACGAGCAAACGGGTCACCTGATGGTAAGCAACTACCGTCGCCCATGGACACTCGCAGCATCAGAAGAGCTGCAGGTGCGTTGCCGGCCTTTTAAGAGGGAATACGCTCTTTTCTTGAAGGTTTGCAGGTCGTATAGGTTCGGAAAAACTGCTGGTGACAGTTCATTCCAGAGTTTTACAGTGCGCGGCAGAAAGTTACGCGAAAAACGCACTGTGGAAGACTGTCACTCATCAAGGTGATGAGGATGGTATGTTTTTCGCGTGGGACGATGGCGAAAAGTTGCAGGTGGTATGATTCCGAACAATTCCTCAGAGCACTCCCCGTGATACAACCGATAGAGGATGCAGAGTGATTCTACATCTCGGCGTAATTCCAAGGGGTCCAAGCTGTTTGAAACACTATGGCAGTCAACAATTCGAGCGGCCCTTCGTTGGATACGATCCAGAGGGAGCATTTGGTATTTTGGCGCCCCTGCCCAGAGATGAGAACAATATTCCATATAAGGCCGAACCTGCGCCTTGTAGAGTTGTAGGCGTTGGTCCGGACTGAAGTACTGTCTCGCTCTGTTAATAACACCAAGCTTCTTCGAGGCTTATTTGACCTTACCCTCTAGATGATATCGGAACTGGACTTTGCTCGATATGTTGACGCCAAGTACCTCAATGCTAGGGGAGATGGTTAAAGATGTGTATGTTACAAAATGTTACTTGTTCGATTCTTCCACTCATGTCTTCAATTATATACGTCATGTTTTTCATAGGTCTAAGCTACCATACCATACCATACAATTTTGGTCTTTTGAGAGCAAAAGACCAAAATTTTAAACTACTTAATATTTTTCTAATTATCTGTGAAATAAAGAAGTTGTCTGTTATAATGACTATAAACTATATATTTATCTAAATTAAGTATATTATCTTAAAGTATTTTCTATATTTCTAAAGCTGTTAGTCTACAATTATTTTAACTAGCAAACCGCTTAATTAGAAGCAATTCCCAAAGTTTATTAACTCATTAATGAGATAACACCATTTCCGAACTGGCTTATCCATTAATCGGCCTTAAAAGTTTCAGCCAAGTCAAATACAAGACAATAATTAATTACTCTAACTTATGTTGTAGAGTGGAAAGACTTGATGTAAAGTGTATATTGCAGTGAATATGCTCCTTAACGGCTTGATCGATTTCATTCCATTTCAAAAAGTTGGTTAAAAAAAATAAAAAAAAAACGCCTGCACAGCCTTTATTTTATTTTTTTTTAATTTCGGATAATATTATAGTAACATCAACAATATTCTTCATAAATAGCGATAATAATTTAATTATATTCTTCATAAATAGCAGTAATAATGAATAATTTGCACAACCAAAAAAATATAAAAATATTGTTCTAATCATTTCGCCCATGACTATTAACAATGTCGGATGTGCAAAATCGACAATTTTTTTTTTTCATAAAACATGTCCTGATAACCAAGGCTATCAGTAGCTGAAAAGAAAAAAATCTATATTATGCATAGTTTCTGAAATAGCTACATTAAAAATGTCGTATAATACTAAGATAGTCCGCTAACATTGTCGGATAGTCACTACCTACTTTGTTAACGGGACGCGGAGGCGAGTGAGAGCGCTCCACGTGCCACTTCCGACTATATTAAGGTGACGCCACGTTAAAGTAAGAAACCGTGTTGGATATGTTTTAGATTGCTTGTTTTCTATGAGAGGCCGGGCCGGCCTCTCATAGAAAACAAGCAATGGAACAGCAAAAAATGGAAAGGGCATAAGCAAGAAAATGGTTTTTGTCGCGTAATTTAAAAACCATAAATACATTTCATATAAGCTATGCACATATTAAAGTGTATGCTTCAACCAATTTATGTACAAATTTTGGAACCTTAAATCACTCTCCTCTGTTGGAAAAATAGGAATCCCTTTTTTTACAGAGGTCTTTTCGATTGATAATTCTGTGTTATAAAAGTTGTCCAATCGTGTTATGCTATGGGCAATTCAAAGACAAAGACATGATGAATACTGACAATGAACTTTAATTTCTTAGCTTTAATATTTGCTGAGAAAAATCGGCATCGCTACAGCCAAATTATCAAGGCGTCGCCTTAACGGAAGGAATGGACCTCGCGCTCTCACTTGTTTATTTTGCAACCTTTGTTTTATTTTTTTAATTTTCGACGCCATTTTTAATGTCTACAAGATCAGCATGGCTAATGAAACTAGGTACTCAACGAAATTAATAAAAATATAGTAATAGGAAATAAAATGCTGATGGAAATATTATGATCAAAGCTAATACTAGTGCGGAAATTGGTATTTACTATTCTTTATTATATTTTTTTAAGATTTTGAACAGTATAGCTTAAGTTTTATTGCTTCAGATTTGATTATAAGATAAACATTTACCTTCATTAACATATTTTTATCGTAGGTCATTTAAAATTGTCGGATGTGCCACATCCAACGTTCTTAACTGGTTTTTCAAATGTGTAAAATGTCGGTTGTACCACATACGACATCCTTAATCGGTTTTATAAATGGTTGACTTGTCGGTAGTACCACTTCCGACATTGTTATGCGGATTTATGTATTGATACAATGTTGGTAGTACTACATCATAATCATTTCATTTATTTTTCTTATTGATTAAATGGCATTTGTAGTTTGTACAATATCTGTCGTTGCTTACCGAATTTAAATAATTTTCAGAAGGCTTCAAAATAGGTCATTTTTGTACGAAAATTAAGTTTTTATTGGCACTCATACACAAGGATTGAATATAATTTTTTAATTCAATAATCGTGTTTTGGCGATCTGGTGTCTAATACCTGATTTTCTAGGCATTTTTCTAATACATAACAGTAATAAAACATATTAAGCTATAATGTTAAAAATCCTAAAAAAGGTATTAAGAAGACCTTTTTTCACACTAGGTTCAGTCACAAGATTTCCATGAGCATTTTTTTCCTATACTATTATTATTATTTTCTCAAATTCGTTGAGTAGCTAGTTTGATTAGCCTTGCTGACCTTGTAGACATTCTAAATGCAGAGCTTGCAATATGTCTTAACAAACATATAGATTTACTCAGATTATGTAAAAGTGAAATTATTCTCAAAAAATACCATAGAATAAACAGAGAATCTCGGATGAAGAAGACTGCTTTTGATTAATTAATCTAATAAATATTAATCTAAGTTTTTCATGAAAACGAAGGCTGTGGTAGTACGTAAGTACCCTAAAAATGTAGATATTTTTAAGAACTACCTGATTCTGCAAACTTCGTTTCGCTGACAAATTAATGGACCTGCAAAGCAGTCAGTCCTTCGTCATTATTTTCTGTATTTCCTACATATTTGGGCAATATCATCTCTCCAGCGTATTTGGCAGATGTCGATATGATCCATAGCAAGTTGTTCGACTTGGAAAATATAATATTTTCCATTAGAAATTCATGGTAGCCACCGCCGTTGCCGCGTCGGCGCCTTGTTTTAAGCTTTAATCAAACTGCCCTAACTTCTAAAATATTTGCCCCATGGTAATAATTTAAAAGACAATTCTATTCTTTACAGAATCACAATTAATATTTTGATATTTATTTAAGTATGGATCAATTGTTAATATGCAAAAAAATCCACGCTATTAGGAAATGATTTGAAGTTATTATTTTAATGAAGGAAATGGTTATTATTCGTTAACCACAAAATATACATATATGCTATTCTGGACTTTTTTGTAGATAATGATGAACACTATAAGTATTTGTAATATTATTTCTATGAATACGCTGTATTTTTTCGCAGCGCAAGTGAAATAATGTAATTTATTGCAAATTTTTACCACTTTGGGTTATATTTTTGCGATTTTCGGTATGATCCCTAATATTTTTCTGAATAATAAACTGCCTATGTTCTTTGCAAATAATGTATCTTACCAACGGTAAAAATTTTTAAAATTGCTTCAGTAGTTATTGAACCTATTCAATACAAACAAAGATACAAATACTTTTCCAAACACGAAACAAACTTTTCCTCTTTATGATTGATACAAAAAAACATATTAATTTTGTTAAGTTAATTTAAGTTATGATATCAAAAATTCAACAAAATAGTGATGGCAATAATTTTTAATTTCAATGTTTAAGTTAATTTACATTTCGGACGAAAACTTGATTTTACGAATTATTTACGTCATAAGAAATGTTTTGTATTTTCAGACATACATTGTTTTCACGTTTTATTTGATAGAAGTCCATAAAAAAGACACATTTTCTTTACATTGTTGTCATTTTTGTTGGTAATTTCTACATACGACATATTTTTAAATTAAAAGTTATCACTTAACAATGGCGTAAGTGCCACTTCCGACAAGCACTCATTAATTTTGTACAAGCAACAACGTCAGTTCTGGCACTTCCGACAAATCAGCATTACTCGTACTCCGTTAAAAAGGTCAAAAGTGACTTTTCTCATATTTACTCATAAAATACGGGATACTCCTAATAATATACTAAACGTAAATAACTTATAGAGCACAACCCTGAAATTTCATGATTCTACTTGAAATAAGTAAAAAGTTATTCACAATTTAGACTTTGAATCGCTCTCCTGTAAAGTTGCTGTTTTTCACATCCGACATTGTTAATAGTCATCGGCGATTTGTTACAACTTGAAAAATACCCTTTCCTTGAATTAAAAAAATAGATGAAAAAATTACTTACCTTTCGATGTGTCCATTCCACTCTCTGTAGTCATTATTTATTGTAATAAATAACATATAAATACTTTTTCGCACAATATCAGTATGTCTGTCTGTCTGTTGCCACTACCATCACGTTATTGTTCTTTGCTTTATAAATATAGTCTTTACTGATATGATAAGAACTAACACGTCACTAAGTAAACATAATTCACATATTAATAAATTATATAAATTTTCATCATTATGTATTATGCAATATAAGTTTATACGTTTCTTGAGATATTTTTGTTTCAAATCGCAAAATCGAAACACTAAGCGACTGTTTTGCTACGAGATGTTTTTTTAATGAGTTGGCAATGCCAACAAGTTGGTACAACCGCTTTTATTGAATACAGGATGATATTAAACATAATATTATAGTTAATACTAGATGACGCCCGCAACTCCGTTGCGCCAAAATTCGTATATCGAGACAATTAAGTATCATAATATTACTATGTCCTTTCCCGGCACTCAAAGTATATCTGTACCAAATTTCAGTAAAATCGGATTGGTGGTTTGGGCGTGAAGAGGTACACAGACAGGCAGACAGACACACTTTCACATCTTTCTTATATATTATGCTAACCTGAAAGACCGAAATCGCTCAATGAGCGAAAAGGCTCACAACGCGTTGTGGTCACAGTGAAACGGCCACGACGCGTTCTGGCAATAGCAAAAAGTCCATAACGCGAAATTCGTGTCGTGGCTGATATTATTTTTCTTGATCTGTTCTTGATTGATTAATTGTCCATAGGTATGGAAGATTATATTATTTGAATTACCACGTGTACTGTTTTTGTGTATTTTCAAATATTGTGTTAGTCGAGCTAAAACTCGAAAACGGCTGAACGGATTGGACTGATTTTAGTCTTAAAATATTCGTAGAAGTCCAGGGCAGGTTTTAAAGTGACACGAAGTTCACCGGGACAGCTAGTATCTTACATATATAAAAATGGATTTTAAAATGTGTTAGTCGCGCTGAAACTCGAAAACGGCTGAACGGATTGGGCTGATTTTAGTCTTAAAATATTTGTAGAACTCCAGGGAAGGTTTTTAAGTGACACGAAGTTCACCGGGACAGCTAGTCTTATATATATATATATATATATATATATATATATATATATATATATATATATATATATATATATATAAATGGATTTTCAAATATGTTAGTCGCGCTAAAACTTGAAAATGGTTGAACGGATTGGGCTGATTTTAGTCTTAAAATATTCGTAGAAGTCTAGGGAAGGTTTTAAAGTGACACGAAGTTCACCGGGACAGCTAGTCTTATATCTTATATATATATATATATAATGGATTTTCAAATATGTTAGTCGCGCTAAAACTCGAAAACGGCTGAACGGATTGGGCTGATTTTAGTCTTAAAATATTCGTAGAAGTCCAGGGAAGGTTTTAAAGTGACACGAAGTTCACCGGGACAGCTAGTTTATAATATCAGTATGGATAATGTGACACGATATTATTTAAATAATAATATAAAGAAAGCAAAGGTTTGACTTAATATATTTATTTTTATTAGAGAAGACTTTAAATAAGCCTTCTAATAATTTAATAATTTTAATAATAATTTCAAATAATTTTTACTAGAGAAAAATTAAAATTTCGAATTTAATATTAATTTCAATCACTAATACTTTCTTAAGTGCCTATTCCCAACGAAAGCATAAAAACATTATTTAGCAATCAAAATAAAAAATCTAATATTACGAATTCTGTTTTATGGTGAACAGTGTCGCGAGTAACGAAACAATATCAACATTTTGAATATAACAAAAAGTATAAAACACTGTGAAAAAGGCAAATCAAAATAATATGCCTATTATATTGTAAAACATACTCGTATAAGTCAGACTCAACAAAATGTTTGATAAAATAATGTGAAATGATGACAAACAAAACGTTAGTCGTCATTTCACATATATTTTAAACGAATTTTTGGCGATCACCAGAAAATTATTTTAACATAAAGATCATTTTTGAAAAATAAAATATGCTATTGTATTAAATCAGGAATGCCTAAATTAATATTCTTTTCGTAGGTTTCACGTACGTTAGAAATTTTTGACTTAGAAACATAATGTTATTAACGTTTCAATCTACCTATATTGCATTAAGTAGAATTATGATTTTTTAGGTTCCGTACCCAAAGGGTAAAAACGGGATCCTATTGCTAAGACTTCGTTGTCTGTCCGTCCGTCTGTCTGTCTGTCTCCAGGCTGTAACTCAAGAACCGCTATAGCTAGACTTCTGAAATTTTCACAGATTGTGTATATCTGTTGCTGCTATAACAACAAATACTGAAAATAAAATAAAGTTAATATTTAAGGGGGGCTTCCATAGAAGAAACGTGATTTTTTGGCCACTTCCGCTCGTAATCAATAATGGTAATAGAACACTTGAAATTTTCACAAAATCCTTAATTATATTTAAACTTTCTTAATTAATAATAAAATTAAAATAAAGTAAATATTTAAGGGGGCTCCCATACAAAAAACACAATTTTTTGTCTACTTTCACTCTATACCGGTACGGAACCCTTCGTGCGCGAGTCCGACTCGCACTTGGCCGATTATTTTATTTGTCGAGACTTTTTTTGGACAAAAAAAGAGCACACTGTATACCGTCCACATATCACGCTTAATCATTGTTAATTAAGAGTAGCAGCTAGATGATTGTTTTTAATTGAAATTGTCATGTTTATACGTTCGTTTTGAACAAACAAAACACTATGTTTCCCGTTGGACGGCTTTTGTGACACCGCACGAATGGGTCAGTTTTGCTTAGTTGTATTATAAATTATTTGATGCCCGCAACTCCTTTGCGCCAAAACTCGTTTGTCGCGCGAGAACTGTACATTTTTCGGGATAAAAAGTATCTTATAGGCTATATGTAATTTCTTGGGTCTGCAGTATCACCGTATAAAAGAACAAGGGGTATTTTTGTATGGAAGCCGTACCCAAGCTGTAGCACATCCGCACATATAATAAATGTCTCAAAGTGTGTAACACTTATAGGTGTGTTAAATAAAATTAATAGAAATAACTTAAAAATATATTAAAATATAAATTAAAAGAATATAGACTATAGGGAATAGGGGTCGTGGTTCATCGCTCACAATATGTAACCCTGTTGTGCCTAAATGTACTTTACTTTCCTGGGGCTCCGGTAGGTAAGTAGTAGACTGGTATGTTGAAAGTAGACTGGATGCAGAGCAGGCAGGCAGGGTTCAGGTAGGCAAGAAGGTTGTAGGTAGGTAGATTGCCGGCAGGTCTCACCAGCCAGGTCTCACAGCGGCCACAGAGCCCGGAGAGGTGAGCTCGTAGTAAAATACCCGACGCAGTAATCCCCTTCGCGGTGATCTCTGACGCAATGATTACCGTCCCGGTGATCCCCAAGTGGGGATATAATACAATTTAATATACAAATTATAATTGCAAAAAGAGAATTAATCAATTTTTAGTAATTCGTCTACACGATGCAAATTGCAATCCGCTCGCAAAAGAAATATTATGTCAAACACAAAAAAACTATCCGTGTTGGTGTCTCCAGCCAGTATTTGACAAAATCAAAATATATAGAACCTCATTGGTATGTTTTCACAGGCAACATAAAAAATCGTTACAAGACGTGGGTTCGAGATGTCCCTCCTTCTTTAAGTTCATTCAAAATCAGTTTAGCGTTTTGTGCGTGAAGAGGTAACAGACAGACAGACAGATACACTGTCGCATTTATCATTAGTATATCCCACAACCGGAATATTTTATCGTACACATTACGGAAAATCTATCTCGCCTATTGATTTGTGCTTAACCATAGTAATTTTTATTTATATGTAGATGTTATCACCAGTCAGTTAAGGTGTGACGACGCGAGCCCTCACAAAGCTGGGCTTTTAAATAGTATTAATATTAGTGTGGATCAAAAGTAAAAATTTACTATATTGTTACGGAGATTATGTTTATAGTATGCTAGGAAGTGATAACATTATCACTTCCTAGCATACTTTGACCCGCCCCGGCGTCGCACGGGTATAAAATATATATCCACTGAAAAAATGATTAAAATCGATAGCCTCACGTGGTCTACTTCTTATCTTATCTGTACCAAATAACATAAAAATTGCTCCGTTAGTTCACGAGATAAGCCCTTTCAAATAATTTTCCTCATTTTTTTCCACATTCTCGTATTAGTCTTAGCGTGATAAAATATAGCCTATTACCTTCCTCGATAAAAATTGGCTATCTAACAATGAAAGAATCATAAAAATCCGTTGCGTAGTTTTAAAGGGTAACAAAGGGACATGAGGAAAAAAGTGACTTTGTTTTATAATATGTATAGATTAATTCATTTAAATTATTTTGTAATTTTTAATTTTTATCTAAACGAAGGTCTTTTAAAACAGGTTCATTTAAATGTCATTTATCGTATAACATGCTATTATGTAAATAAGTTAATTATTCAAATTTAAAAATTTGAAAACGTGATATGTTGCTGGTTACACTAGATGACGTCCGCAACTCCGTTGCGACAAATTCGTTTATCGCGCGGGAACCGTACATTTTTCCGGGATAAAAACTATCCTATGTCCTTTCTTGGGACTCAAGGTATCTTCATGCTAAATTTCAGTAAAATCGGTTCAGGGGTTTTAGCGTGAAGAGGTAACAGACAGACAGACAGACAGATAGACAGACAGACAGACAGACAGACAGACAGACACACTTTCGCATTTATAATATTAGTATGGATAGCCAATAATATAGATATAAACAATATATTAGCCGGATGATGAATAGGAAGTTAAAAAGAAAGAAAGAAAATAAAGTTTGTCCAAATTATAAGAGAAAAATGAGTACTTATCCTTATGTTATAAAATATTATAACTTATTCCACTTCATAAACTTACGCCTACAAATAATAAAATTAACCTTTTTATGGCAGCAATTTCCCTACTAGAAAGAAATTAAACAGCTTTCGATAAAAAGCTAAGCTATGCAGTGGTCCCGTCTAAAAATATATTATCTTATCTTATTTAAGAGTTCTTTTAAATCTTTCGACCAATAAATTGGAGGAAACCATAAAAGAATCCATTAAATAATTGATTGGGTTTGACCTCAACTGATTGAAAATTTTACTAGATACACAGTTTAAATACAAAAGATCGCCCAATGGTCGAAATTCGACCTTTTTAATTATCTTCTTCTTTTGGCTCCCCTTTTAAAGTATTGACTATTTCAGATTTAATAAAAAAACAACAATCCATTCTTATTCATAAACAAAATAGTATAATTCGTATGTACAGGCTTTGTCATTCAAAAAGATGGTAGTGTGCACATTGTAGTGTGTGTAATGTTTAATTATACGTGGGAGAGCCATGCTTCGGCACGAATGGGCCGGCTCGACCGGAGAAATACCACGTTCTCACAGACAGCCGGCGTGAAACAGCGCTTGCGCTGTGTTTCGCCGAGTGAGTGAGTTTACCGGAGGCCCAATCCCCTACCCCATTCCCTTCCCTTCCCTCCCCTATTCCCTTCCCTTAACATCCGTACCCTCTCCTATTACCCTATTCCCTCTTTAAAGGCCGGCAACGCACCTGCAGCTCTTCTGATGCTGCGAGTGTCCATGGGCGACGGAAGTTGCTTTCCATCAGGTGACCCGTTTGCCCCCTTATTTTATAAAGAAAAATATTAAAAAATGTATGAAGCATTATTTCAAATTAATATTAGCTCGATGCACTCCTTTACCATACATATATAAACTATGCCAAATTTCATTTACCTAAGTTTCCGCATATTTCGTAAAAAGGGATCCTAAGTTTCTCGCTCGCGTTTTAATATTATACTTACTTTTTTAATTCATATTTGGTGCCAACACAGACATAGATCAAGATAGATACCGCATGACGCTCCATTTGTATGAAAACGAGCGTGTCACTTTTTTCCTACCTCTGTGACGTACCGATGATAAGAAACGTGTCCATTATCAAGGCCAACGTTTCTATTTGAATTTCTACAGCTCAATACGGCACTTTTAGGCATTTAGGCATTTTTAAAATTCCGATTGACGTCCGACTCCGATAGCAGACTAAAGAACAGACTTTCGAAAGACGAGCATTGCTCGTCGTTTGGGAACGCGATATGGCACGCGAAGTACATGCACATGCGGTATCTATCTTGATCTATGTATGTGGATGCCAAGAAACACAACTTGCTACGATGAAATTCTAAAAGATTACACCTAACTGAATAGAGGACGAGACAGTGCTCTCGGCCGAGCACTCGGTAATATTATGTTTTATACTCGTAGATGTACTCGGCTGAGGGACACGTGCACGAGACATATTATGTATATGAATATTAAATATTAATATTTTATTGTAGAGATCAACTACGATAACATGGCGCGCCCCTCCAAAATTCAAAACGTTTGAAGTGCGTTGTCTTGCGCGGTAGGCTAGCTGTTATGATTAGTTGACCAACAAATCTTGGTAATAAGTGACATTAACTGAAGTATTACGTGTACTGTGATTGGTTAAATACTTACTACATACAAACTCTTTCATAAGGATGTGACTACACACATTGAAACAGTCATTTGGAGGGGCGCGCCATGTTATCGTAGTTGATCTCTAATTGTAATTTGTAAGGTTCCCCTTAATTTTTATTGTAATGACTTGAAAAGTCTACATTATAACATCGATGTTCAAAGCCAAAAGAAATTCAAATTGTCCCATTTAATTATTTTTTCAATCCTCTCTAAATTATACCACAGTAAAAATAATATGTAGTAGACTATCAACATTGACTTTCATGCTATTATGATTATCTGAAATCGATATACAGACACCTAAGCATGTTTAATGCTAAGTACTCACATACGTTTTTGCTCGATCGAGCCAATCATGTCGAGCAAAACCTTGCAAGCAAACGGCTTGGGCTTTTGTTTTTTTTTTTATGAAATAAGGGGGCAAATGAGCAAACGAGTCACCTAATGGAAAACAACTTCCGTCGCCCATGGACACTCGCAGCATCAGAAGAGCTGCAGGTGCGTTGCCGGCCTTTTAAGAGGGAATAGGGTAATAGGAGAGGTTACGGATGTTAAGGGAAGGGAATAGGGGAGGGAAGGGAATGGGGTAGGGGATTGGGCCTCCGGTAAACTCACTCACTCGGCGAAACACAGCGCAAGCGCTATTTCACACCGGTTTTCTGTGAGAACGTGGTATTTCCCCGGTCGAGCCGGCCCATTCGTGCCGAAGCAGGCTCTCCCACGTATATTTTGTCCACACATTCATGCGTTTTTATGCTAAGTTCTCACATACGGTTTTGCTTGACAATTTAAAATAATCAATAATATTATAATATATAATTAAAAAAAAATATTATATATAATATATAATAATATATAATAAAATTATATATTTAATTCCATCGAGCTGGCGAGCCTTCGAGCGGTCCACACAGTACTTAATTACTATTATTCGATTTGGAGTAAAACTATCGAGAAAAACCTTACGTGAGTACTTAGCATAAAAACGCAAAACAATACTATATCTCGTTTATATCTGCTTTCAGCGAGTTTTATTATAAGGACACAATGTCGAGTTACTTTACTGTGTAATAAATTTTATACTGTGACAATATTGTGCTGCTTAACGTCAATCATAAAGGCTATTCTTCAGTCTTCTAAATATTACGGTTAGGAAAGTTAACATTAAGGGCCTGTTTCACCACTTTCTGATAAAGTGCCGAATAGGCTATTCACAACTTTTTTGACAGATTCTCCATACTTGATCTGTCAAGTTAATTGGTGGATAGCCTATTCGTCACTTATCAGGAAGTGGTGAAACAGGCCCTAAAAGTATTTAAATACCATTTATGACCTTGAAATTCTTTTTCGGTGGGTGATATTTCAAAATCTATAATTATAGTAAACTTACGAGTCAATCAACATAACAAACAACGAAACACACTCCGAGAGTGCCGAGATAAAACGACACAGCAGAGAAAGCACACATATTCGCCTAGCGCCAGAAAGAAAGGGGGACAATATTACTAACACTCCCTCAGGCCACCTTTAAATTAAAGATTTTTACCCGTCCAAAAAGTGCCACAAAAGAAGTTAAGGCGCTATATTGAAAAAACTGTCCTTTTTGACGTAATACAATAGGACCCTCAGAAATGTTACAAGTCTGGTAATGAGATATACATATCTTCATAGCCTTATCTAGGTTTGAGAAGAACTAGAAACACGATTAATGTATTTTGCCTCGATACATTTAATTTTCGAAATGACCTCTTAAAAATACGAAATTTGAAGATTATTTTTAAACGTAAATAGATGTATTATAGGAAATTAGTCTAATTGATACACCTTTGCAACTCAAAATCGTATAGAAGCATTTTGCTTAAATGATCCTAGTCATTTTTTAAATGATTATAATTACGTTTTTTCGCATGTTTTCCGAGCGAGCCGATAGCTTCTGGCCGCAGCGTATTCACGACCTTATAGTCATACAAATTAAGTATAAAATTGCCCTTGCGGTAAAATTACTTTCGATATAGCGCCTTAATTCCATAACTTAATTAGCACTAAGTGATTTAACGTAAACGAATATAAAGTTCACACACCTCCGTAGCCGCTAAGTATAAGGTTTTGTGTTAATTGTGTTAAACTGTACCGCAAACTTTGATAATCTCTAAGGCTTATGAACTCCTGGTAATTTGGGTTTGAATACGTGAATTGAATTTTGAATGAAGAAGGTTTTGTTGTGAAATTTAGCAGATTTTACAACTTAACTTTGGCAAACAAATGAGATAAAAACTATTTTATGGTGTTTGTAAGTTTAGTTGGTAAACTACAACTAAATTATACTAGTGCGTCAACCATATACTCACACAAGATCCTGAATTTCACTATACATACTATTATAGTGCGAAAGTGTGACTGTCTGTCTGTCTATCTGTCACGGGTCACCTCTTCACGCTCAAACCGCCGAACCGATTTTGGTGAAACTGGTGTGAAGCCACATTAAGTTGTGACGCGAGGCAACAACATCGACGGAATGCACAAAGCGAGCCCGGTGGTCGACCTTTATTCTGATGTGGTGTTCCCCTCATCACGTGCAGATTGGCAGCGCCAGTAGACTTCTAAGTCCTGGGCATACTTCCTGATACGGTCAAGTCGGCCTGCCGCTGCGTCAGTCTGACCGAATCGATCAGCCTCCCCTTTAGGCCTTAACAGTGAGACCACACTAAGACAAGCTGCAGAGTGCAGACCAGCTGCAGTAAAGCTACAACGCGACACTTCAAGTTCCATTGCACTGACATACTGACGTTTGCTGTCACGTAGCTTCGATGCCGCGTAATGCGGCTTACCTCATACAATACAATTTCAAACGAAGAACATAATATTAGAGATAAACTACGATAACATGGCGCGCCCCTCCAAAATTCAAAACGTTTGAAGCGCGTTGTCAAAACGTTTGAAGTGCGTTGTCTTGCGCGGTCGGCTATTTATGACTATTTGACCAACAATTAATATTCGTAGTAAGTGACATTAAGTGAAATAATACTAGTACTGGTTAATTGGTTGAAAACTTACTACATACAAACTCTTTCATAAGGATGTGACTACACACATTGAAACAGTAATTTGGAGAGGCGCGCCATGTGTTCGTAGTTTATCTCTACATAATGTTTAATTTGGCATTACTTCAGTCGGAATTTCCAGGAATTGCTATTGTATTCTATTGTTGTCGCGATCATCGGTGCTCGCGCGGGGCCTGAAGGATTAATCAGCACTATTAAGACCTAGAGCCAATTATATGATGGTGATGATATTTGGCTGAGACTAGGTATTCAAAACATCCGTTAATTGATACCGTACCAAAAATATACCTGTACTGTACTGTATCTGTTACTTAAGAGCCCGGGTTACCCTCGAAATTCTCATAAATACGTAATACCAAAATCGTTTTGTCATACGAAAGTATTTAACATGTTTTAGTTATTTTTCAGCTTAAAATAGTAATTACCTAGGTTCCTGAACAAAAATTAACTTAAAAATATTTAAATACTAAAAAATTTTTTTTTGTGTATAAATTTTTTTTACTCAATTTACTACTAAATATTTAAACACTAAAAAATAGAGTAAGACACTAAAAAATATATAAATAAATAGTAAATTTACTACAAAATATTTAAATACTAAAAAATATTTTTTAGAGTTGAAATATTTTGTAGTAAATTTAATATTTATGTATATATTTTTTAGTGTTTTACTCTATTTTTTAGTGTTTAAATATTTAGTAGTAAATTTAGTAAAAAAAATTTTACACAAAAATTTTTTTTTCGTGTTTAAATATTTTGAAAAATATATAAATAATATATAAATAAATAAATAAATATATAAAAAATATATAAATATATATAGGAATTAAATTATTTAATATCAATCAATATTTAAAAAAAAATTAATCATTAAGAGGTAATACATCAAATACGTTAAAAAATACATTAACTACTTTATAAATAAGTAAGTAAATAATTTTTATATTAATTATTATAGGGAATAATAATAAAAAAAATAATAATAAAAAAAAAAAAGAAAGACTATACATAAAAAACTAAATCTAAGTCGGAGGCTGCGGGCAATGTACCCAAGAGGCTGGCAGCATTACCTCGCTGTATCGCAAGACTGATACGTTGGCCGAGGTAAGCGCCAGCTCTGGGAATAAATAGTAACTAAAAAATAAATAAATAAATAGTAAATTTACTACAAAATATTTAAATACTAAAAAATAGAGCAAAACACTAAAAAATATATAAATAAATAGTAAATTTACTACAAAATATTTAAATACTAAAAAATATTCTTAGAGTTGAAATATTTTTTAGTAAATTTAATATTTATGTATATATTTTTTAGTGTTTTACTCTATTTTTTAGTGTTTAAATATTGAGTAGTAAATTTAGTAAAAAAAAATTTACACAAAATTTTTTTTTAGTGTTTAAATATTTTGAAATTAATTTTTGTACAGGAACCTAGGTAATTACTATTTTAAGCTGAAAAACATGTTAAATATTTTCTTATGAGAAAATGATTTTGGTATTACGTATGTATGAGAATTTCGAGGGTAACCCGGGCTCTTAAGCAATGTTAAAGTATTCAGTAGGTAGGCACCGTAGTATCGACGTTCGAAAATAATTTTGTAAAAAAATTACTTACTGCGAATAAAAATATTTTGATTTGATTTGATTCAAACACCTATCTTTAAACGCCCGGAAGTTCTGCTCAGTGACTTTGGATCTATGATACATTTTATGTCCACAATGTATATCCACAATCGAACATAGAACCTCCTCCTTTTTTTTGGAAGTCGTATAAAAAGCAGCTATACTCAACCTGTGGCCCACTGAGACTTTATCAGTGGCCCGCATAAAGTTAAAGATAAGAATAACAAAACCTCTAACTTTAACAATGTTATTTTTTACCCTAAATAGTTTTGTTTTTTTTTTATGCAATAAGGGGGCAAACGAGCAAACGGGTCACCTGATGGAAAGCAACTTCCGTCGCCCATGGACACTCGCAGCATCAGAAGAGCTGCAGGTGCGTTGCCGGCCTTTTAAGGGGTAATAGGGGAGGGTAGGGAAGGAAATAGGGAAGGGTAGGGAAGGGAAAAGGGTAGGGGATTGGGCCTCCGGCAAACTCACTCACTCGGCGAAACACAGCGCAAGCGCTGTTTCACGCCGGTTTTCTGTGATGACGTGGTATTTCTCCGGTCGAGCCGGCCCATTCGTGCCGAAGCATGGCTCTCCCACGTCAAAACGACGTTGCAGAACGAAGAAAACAATTAGTTTTAGTCGCGACTCGCGACTAAAACTAATTGTTTTCTTCTTCGCGACTAAAACTTATTTGAGCGTATTCAAAATAAGTTTGAGTGCCACTGATGACTGACCTAAAATGATCTTAATACTGATGATGATATAAAGCAGAAATACTTATGTATCCGACTATAAAATACCATTTTCGAGTCATAAATTCTTTAAAACAATGCACCAGGTTTTACGATGATCAAAACGAACGGCAGTTGTATAGTGCTATCAATTTTATGTCTTTTTCCAGTGCGAATAAATGCCAGACTTAAAAATAACCGAAATTAAGCTTAAGAGGGAAAGGCCTTTTGAATATTTTGAAACTAAAAACGCTAAATATATTAAATAATTTATAATTCAATTTTTAGTTTTCAGTTTTTTATATTTTATTTAATTATAATTTATTGTGCACAAGAGACATTTACAATATAATCGGCCAAGTGCGAGTCGGACTCGAGCAAAAATAGGCCAAAAAATCGCCATTTTTTGTTTTTAAATATTTATTTTTATTAATTATTAAAGTACGATTATAATTAATGCCTTCGTGAAAGTTTCAAGTGTCTACCTCTTATCATTATTGATTACGAGCAAAAAAGGCCAAAAAAATTACGTTCGTTGTATGGGTGCCCCACTTAAATATTAATTTTATTTTTAATTTAGTATTTGTTGTTATAGCGGCACCGGAAATACACAATCTGTGAAAATTCCATAACTCTAGTTATTGCGGTTCTTGAGATACAGCCTGGAGACAGACAGACGGACAGACAGACATCGAAGTCTCATGAATAGGGTCCCGTTTTTACCCTTTGGGTACGGAACCCTAATAACAATACGACAAAAAGGATCTGTTTATTTCTAATAAAAAGTGTCTTCCAGCAGCCCTATGGAAAGAGGTGGGATTTTAAGGCGCTTTATTGAAAAAACTGTCCTTTTTGACGTAATACTATAGGACCCTCAAAAATGTTACAAATCTGGTAATGAGATATACATATCTTCATAGCCTTATCTAGGTTTGAATAGAACCAGAAACACAATTAATGTATTTTGTCTCGATACATTTCTCGATCGAAATGACCTCTTAAAAATACGAAATTTGGAGATTATTTTTAAACGAAAATAGATGTATTGCAGGAAATTAGTTTAATTAATAGACACCTTTGCAACTCAAAATCGTATAGAAGCATTTTGCTTAAATGCTCATGGTTATTTTTTTTAATAATTAAAATTACGTTTTTCGCATGTTTTCCGAGCGAACCGATAGCTTCTGGCCGCAGCGTATTCACGACTTTATAGTCATACAAATTAAGTATAAAATTGCCCTTGCGGTAAAATGAATTTTAATATAGCGCCTTAAGACTTCTTAAATCAAATTTTTGTAAAATCATGGGCGTGAAGAGGTAACACAGACACATTCCCATTTAT
The DNA here is from genome assembly GCA_905333045.1 of Lysandra bellargus. Classification (NCBI taxonomy): domain Eukaryota; kingdom Metazoa; phylum Arthropoda; class Insecta; order Lepidoptera; family Lycaenidae; genus Lysandra; species Lysandra bellargus. The sequence continues at coordinate 8,738,123 of HG995357.1, forward strand.
AATATTAATATCGAATTAGATTTGAAGATACGAGTCTCAGAATATAGGAAAGTTTACTTCCCGAAAAAGAACTGTATGTGCAATCAACTAATTTTTAAGTTGGTTAATTTAATTTTTAATGAATTATATTAACCAATTTCCAAAAAGGAGGTTCTTTGTTCGGCTGGTGAAGTTTTTAAATACTTAATTTACTCTTTAATATTGCTGTGTCATCACATGATGATGATTGATAAAGAGTCATTTAAATTCCTTAGCACACGGAAATATGATGTTAATTTCCAGCACAATATTGTGGTGAGGGGATGAAAAATACACCCACATTAGGAATCCCGGTGCTGCAAGATTAAGCCCGTGGAATTACGACGGTATTATATTCTAACGTTGTTGCTGTAACAGGATAAACCAGTGTGAGAGTAAATTAGATTTGTTCTGAAGTGAAGCCTTCTTTAGCGGCGCACTTTTTTAGGTAGGGTAAAAATTCTATTTATTTATTCTATAAAATTCATAGGACAGAAGGTGAGTAGACGACCAGTGCTGCAGTGTAGGAGGGAAAGCAATAATTTGGAAGAGTTACTTTTGACTTCTATTTTTCTATGAGAAATGTCCCAACATCATGAATTTGACAAAAAACTAATTAAATTAACTCTTTCAACTACTTTCACAGTCAACTCTATTTAATGGACAGAGAGTTGTAACAAAACTAAGTTATTACTTAGGGTGTGTAGCTAAATTATTATTACTTAGTTTTGTTACAACTTGGTACGTAATTCGCGCATTACTTAATTGACTGCGTCAAAACGGTTTTCCAAAAAAAAAAACTGTCTAATGTCTTTTTCCGGGTCTCCTCATACCATGGGAAAGCATGATGAAGATGATAGACGCGATGTTACATTAAGGGCAAGTTCTTCCAAATTCACGTTTCTAGAATGAGTAATTTTTAAAGAAAGCGTCATTCAAAAAAACTGAAAAATATACACATCTTCTAACTAGTGACTTTTTGGTTAGAAACACAATACAGATAATTTTACTCGATAAAAAAAACCGAAACAACCTGGATTTTAAAAACATTTTGAGTTTTAAAGGACTTACAGGGACTCAATCGAAAAATAATTTGGTCATTTCGATTACTATAAAAATTTTACAGGGAAATGATTGGATACATGTTTAGTTATAATCTTATACCTTTAAACGAGCAATTCTTGTATATATGTCGCAGGGAAAATAGGATATCAGAGATTTCACGATATCCCTAGGGATATCACGAACTCCCGGTAGATGCCGAATATTCTTGTTTGTTACGTCTTCTTACTAAAAATATCTAGTGATATGTCATTTCACTAAACTAAATCTAGTGAAACGTCAGAAAAGCGGACACCACCGAATAAAAATCAAGCCACGCATTTCTCTCGCTTGCTCTAATATACACACGGGTACTTTGATAGGATCATCTAACATCTGAATCTGACAAGTAAGATGTTAGATGATCCATGCGTCGGATGGGCATGTAAAAAGTCGGCCCTGCGCCTGATCTCTTGCCGGTCGTGTCAGTCTTCCGTCCCACCGGGTTATGCGAGTAAAGGAATATAGAGATTGCTCTTGTGTACTGCGCACATACTTGGGCACTATAAAATTACTCTTGGCCTGGTTTGAATGAAACCTGCCACCGTCACCAAAACCAGAGTGGGAGTTATTATTATTATTATTATCTCACGTGCAATGCAACTATAGCAGATCTGAGGGGGCATCACCATATCTCTGAATCATACAGTTAAAACCAACTGAGGGTTCTTCATCAGATACTTCAGACCTTTGGTTTTTGACGTGAATGAAGCGGCCGATATTTTTAGTAAGAAGACGTAACAAACAAGAATATTCGGCATCTACCTTCTTGTTTGTTACGTCTTCTTACTAAAAATATCTAGTGATATGTCATTTCACTAAACTTAATCTAGTGAAACGTCAGAAAAGCGGACACCGCCGAATAAAAATCAAGCCACGCATTTCTCTCGCTTGCTCTAGTATACACACGGGTACTTTAATAGGATCATCTAACATCTGAATCCGACAAGTAAGAGTAGATGATCCATGCGTCGGATGGGCATGTAAAAAGTCGGTCCTGCACCTGATCTCTTGCCGGTCGTGTCAGTCTTCCATCCCACCGGGTTATGCGAGTAAAGGAATATAGAGATTGCTCTTGTGTACTGCGCACATACTTGGGCACTATAAAATTACTCTTGGCCTGGTTTGAATGAAACCTGCCACCGTCACCAAAACCAGAGTGGGAGTTATTATTATTATTATTATCTCACGTGTAATGCAACTATAGCAGATCTGAGGGGGCATCACCATATCTCTGAATCATTCACTAGATTTAGTTTAGTGAAATGATATATCACTAGATATTTTTGGTAAGAAGACGTAACAAACAAGAATATTCGGCATCTACCGGGAGTTCGTGATATCCCTAGGGATATCGTGAAATCCCTGATATCTCTGATATCAGGGATTCTAACTAGAGCGAGCGAAAGATATCTGATATCTCTCGCTCGCTCTAGTTTCCACACGTAACACGGGCACTAGTAGATCGACATGCCACCTTTACATAAAATATTTAACTTGGTTGGCCGCTTCATTTGACGTGAAAAATCAAAGGTCTGAAGTATCTGATGAAGAACCCTCAGTTGGTTTCAACTGAATCATAATTCAAAGATATGGTGATCCCCCCTCAAATCTGCTATAGTTGCATTACACGTGTGATAATAATAATAATAATTCCCACTCTAGTTTTGATGACAAAGAGTAATTTTATAGTGCTCAAGTGTGTGCGCAGTACACAAGAGCAATCTCTGTATTCCATTACTCGCTTAACCCGGTGGGACGGAAGACTGACACGACCGGCGAGAGATCAGGCGCAGGACCGACTTTTTACATGGCCATCCGACGCATGGATCATCTAACATCTTACTTGTCAGATTCAGATGTTAGATGATCCTATCAAAGTACCCGTGTGTATATTAGAGCAAGCGAGAGAAATGCGTGGTTTAATTTTTATTCGGTGGTGTCCGCTTTTCTGACGTTTCACTAGATTTAGTTTAGTGAAATGACATATCACTAGATATTTTTAGTAAGAAGACGTAACAAACAAAAATATTCGGCATCTACCGGGAGTTCGTGATATCCCTAGGGATATCGTGAAATCCCTGATATCCTCTTTTCCCTGCGACATATATACAAGAATTGCTCGTTTAAAGGTATAAGATTATAACTAAACATGTATCCAATCATTTCCCTGTAAAATTTTTATAGTAATCGAAATGACCAAATTATTTTTCGATTGAGTCCTCCTCTTTTCCCTGCGATATATATATATATATATATAAATATATATATATATATATATATATATATATATATATATATATATATATATATATATATATATATATATATATATATATATATATATATATATATATATATATATATATATATTTGGAATCTCGGAATCGGCTCCAATGATTTTCATGAAATAGTATTTAGTTTCAGGGGCGATAAGTCGATCTAGCTAGGAATCATTTTCATAAAATGTCATTTTATGTGTGTTTTTTTAACTTTTTGAATACCGAGCGAAGCTCGGTCATATAGCTAGTATTTTTTATCTGAGTAAAAAGGTTTTTTTTATTTCGCCCTATCATGGACGCGACGAGCGTCGTAACCGCCACCGTACAAGGCGCGCTGATATGAATGTTATTTTAATGTCATTTACGTCGATATTGGCACTGACAGACTTCGACCTGCTAATTTAGGAAGAACGTGCCCTTAATCATATTAGTAGGTAAATACATAGCCTTCTTACATCACAAAATGTACAGTGCCAGAATTTCTCCTTGCTCACCAATCTCAAAATAAGACAGCTGGTCGCTATAAACAGAAGAGGGATCTTTAACGTTAATGTTTACTGTTCTCGGCTGTCATCCTTTGATCTCTAGGTTTATGTAATCGTAAAGTTTGAGTACTTAAGGGCTTAGCCTTCCCCGGATCAGGTCAGTGGTTCTCAAAGTTATCGTTCGCGGTTGACTTAAAGAGGACATTCTTAACAGTTAATAAACATTAATCCTTTGATCGTGGATTCTTGGAAATCTATTGTTATGTTATTGTGTCTCGCTCACCGGTGAACTTATGGGGCTTCATGGGTTAATAGGACGTGTTCTGTTTTATTTATTAGAAGACTAGTTGTAATAATAAAGTTTTGTTATGTGAAAATTACCTAAAACAGTCTTAAGGGCCTTCATATTACGGGAGGCCTATCGATCAGGTTGGACTGATGGCAGACCGACCTGTCTAGATTCGTGCGCATACACGGGAATGCACAAAACGAGTCCAATCAGTTTGAACTACGAATTTAGTTCAGTTTGAAGGCCTTAAATATTTATACAAATCATCTAATTTCGCTTCTAAATCAACTGTTTCTGGAAGCTTAATATCCTCAGAGACCTTAAAAGTCACACACTTTGTATTAGCGTAATAAAACCCCAAACATTTAAGTATAGTTAAACATTTAAGTTTAAATATCTCGGTATTCCTATGTATTCTGTGGTATTCCTTAGAAAAGTACTGAGAAGTACAAATTCTTACAAATTATTTTACAAATTTTTATAACAATAATCTTATATCTTTAGACGAGCAATTCTTGTATATAAATATAATATAATTTGAGTCTCGGAATCGGCTCCCTACGATTTTCATGAAATTTAGTATATAGGGGGTTTTGGGGGCGATAAATCGATCTAGCTAGGAATCATTTTTAGAAAATGTCATTTATTCGTGTTTTATCGAATACTGAGGAAAACTCGGTCAAATAGCTAGTTTGATGTTTAATCGTATAACTTTTTCAGAGCGAGAAAGGTCGTATAACTTCAAAAGTACACAAATAACATGTAACAAAAACATTGGCTATTTATTTCACCTTAATGTTTTTATCTGAAACACTATTTCAAATGCAGCAATATAAATGCGAGCCGTTTAATAAATATCGTTTTTCAATGACTGAGCAGCGCTGGTCAGCGATTTGTTAGCAAAAATCGTGCGAAACACAGCGTGTTACAAAAGGCAATTTGTTTTTGAAGGCCAAATTATTTTTTTATGTTGTCATGTAATTATATATCCAGTGATCCAATCCACCGCTGCATTACTATTGGATTTAGTAATAATGTAAACGGGCGCTAAAATGCACTGGAATGCAATTTTGGAATAAAGTAAACCGGCCATAAGTATCCACAACCATCAGTAATTTATAATAAACTAAATAGATGTTGACATTTAAACAATTTTTACACCAAGTTTCGTCAATGATTTTTTAATATAAGGACGTGACAGACAGACAATTAAACACACTTCCCACATCAGTGTGGAATATGCAACACAGCTTAAGAAAATTGCCTGTAACAAATTATTTACTTACCTATACGCATTAAAAACCAAAAATTAGGGTGGCCTAATCCTTTGAGGAATACCCCTCAATTAAGAGCCCGGGTAACCCTCGAAATTCTCATACATACGTAATACCAAAATCATTTTGTCATACGAAAATATTTGACATGTTTGAGTTATTTTTCAGCATTAAATAGTAATTACCTAGGTTCCTGAACAAAAATTAACTTCAAAATATTTAAACACTAAATTTTTTTTTTTTGTGTATAATTTTTTTTTACTAAATTTAGTTCTAAATATTGAAACACTAAAAAATAGAGTAAAACACTCAAAAATTTATAAATAATTAGTAAATTAACTACAAAATATTTTAATACTAAAAAATATTTTTTAGAGTTGAAATATTTTGTAGTAAATTTACTATTTATTTATATATTTTATAGTGTTTTACTCTATTTTTCAGTGTTTAAATATTTAGTAGTAAATTTAGTAAAAAAAAATTTTACACAAAAAAAAATTTTTTAGTGTTTAAATATTTTGAAGTTAATTTTTGTTCAGGAACCTAGGTAATTACTATTTTAAGCTGAAAAATAATTCAAACATGTTAAATATTTTCGTATGACAAAATGATTTTGGTATTACGTATGTATGAGAATTGCGAGGGTTACCCGGGCTCTTAAGGCTTAGGGTGGGGTCATAATGATGATGAATTAAGGCTTATTAGTATCAGGGTTAAAACACTTAGAGCAGAAAAAAATTAAGCAAAAATTGCCAATAAAGAAACTTTTATCCTTGCCAAATTAAATTCTTTTAGTACTCGCAGTCGTTGCGTCGCACCCGAATAGATCGCACGTACATCGTTTATTTAGTAATTTTTTATTATACTACCCTCATCATGGCCATTTGCGAAAAATGTAACAAAAATATTACCAAAACGAAGCCAGGAATAGAGTGTAGTAAATGTGATAAATTGGTTCATCTAACGCCTGAATGTTCCGGACTTAATAACAAGCAAAGATCTGCCCTGCGCGCCAACGAGAGCCTGGATTGGACCTGCGATGAATGTCAAGAAAATACACCTAGACGTCGGTCGATAATCATTCCGGAGGACGACAACGAGGACGAAGATCAAGGGTTCTCCAGTAAATTATCTACCTCATCACCAGAAATGCAAAAACTCCTGAACGAAGTCATCCTACAGATGGAAAAAGCGATGAAAAGAGAGTTGAAAGACTTTACAAAATCGTTGCAGTTTCATAGTGACAAAATGGACGAGATCCTAGTAAATTTAGAAAATTTTAAAGCAACAACCCTAGAACTCAAAAGAAAAAATCTGGAATTATCTAATAAGAACAACGAACTTGAAACTAGAGTGGGTGCTCTCGAACAAAAAATACAAAATTATGAACAAAAACAATTGTCTAAGAAGATTGAAATCGCCAACATACCAGAAGAACACGGTGAGAATATGCCAATAGTACAAAAAATAGCCAGCAAAATTGGTGTGCCTGCAGTAGAAATCGAAGAAGTGTCGTACCTATCTGGAATAAAAGAACGCCCCGGAAAGCTTATAGTTACCTTTAAATCTGAAAACATGCAAAATCAGTGGGTAAATTCTGCAAAATCAGCAACAATTTTGGTGGAGAACGTGTTACCAGAGGCCTCTCAAAAAAATGGCAAGGATCGGATCTACATCAGAGAAGCACTGACAGCCTTTAACAGAAACCTACTTTGGAATGCAAAACAAAAACTTAAAGATACCTATAAATATATTTGGTGCAAAAAAGGAATCATACGCGTCAAAAAGGAAGATAATGGCCGCCCGATTATCCTAAGGACAAACGAAGATATTAAAAAACTACTAAAATAACTGCCTACTGTATGTAAACACTGCACAAATCAATATTTTTAAATAAAAAATGGCTAATATAGTTGAAATTACTAACTGCATCGATATTAACTCATTTACTAACAAAATACCTAAAAACCTAAACCAACTTAACCTATTATGCATGCACATTAACATAAGATCCCTAATTAAAAACTTTAACTCCCTCGAACAATACATACTCTCTAGTCAAGTTAAAATCGATATTATTGCCATAAGTGAGGCTAATATTTCTGACTCCTTAAGTTGCTTGTTTAACATAGACGGATATCAAATGTGTACAGAATTACGTAACAAGAGAAGAGGGGGTGGTATTATTTTGTACATAAATAATAAATATAAAACCTCCATTTTAAAAAACAAATCACTACACTTTGAATCCATGATTATAAACGTAACCACTTCCGATAACTATTCTGTTAATTTGGTCTCAATATACCGGCCTCCTGATTCCAGTAAACACCTATTTCTAAAAGACCTAGATACTCTTCTATGTAGCTTAGATACTAATGTGGATCTTATTCTGCTCGGGGATGTAAATATAGACATAAAAACTAAAAATTTCATCGAACATAAATACTGCAGCATCCTACACAGTTATGGTCTTGAGTGCGGGATATCGCAATACACACGCGTCGCCTCCACTATAAACAATATAACTAAAACTTGTATCGATCACATATTTGCAAGATCCCGTACTCAAGAACTATTCACTGCGGTGTTAGGAACTACACTGGCCGACCATCGAGCAATCGTTATCGCCTGCACGAGTAGAATGCAACGAAACATTGGTACACAGGATGCTCCGAAATGTATTACTATATTCAATAAGGAATTGTTAAAAAAGTCACTAGAAAGTATAAATTGGCATAAGGTTACTGACATAAATGACCCTAATCTAATATATAAATATATTTATGATGAATTCCATAAATGCTATAAAAAATCTGAAATTAAAATAAATTTAAGGCAAAATCCTAAGAGATCTATCAATAACTGGATGAATGGCAAAATAATCAAAGCTTGTAAATTTAGAGACAAATTATTTCATGAATGGTTAAAAGACACAAATAATAAAATAATCAAATTAAAATATAATAAAGCTCGGAATTACGCAAATAAACTAATATTGAAATTTAAAAACGAGAAAATTAACAAAGAGACATACGAGAACAGACACAATCCCAAAGAACTTTGGAACATATTGAACAAACTTACAGGGAGGATAAAATTATCTTTAGACCGTGCTATATTAGACGCTTTTGGAAGTAGCACTATAAAACCAATTGACATAGCCAATAAATTTGCAGAAAAATTCTCCACAGCTGTCAAAAACATAATCGATAAATGCAACATAAATATATTACAATTATCCACTTACTGTAAATCGACTGATTATTCATTTTTTCTTCCTAAAGCAAACCCGGTAGATATTTCAAAAATAATTCGATCACTTAAAAACAACAAGTCACCTGGGTTTGATCAAATACGAGCAATAGAAATTAAATCTATATGTCAGGATATATCTCCCGTGATTGCCAAGCTTATCAACTCATGCATCGAACATAAGATTTACCCTAAAAAACTGAAGGCCGGAATCGTTAGGCCCATCTTTAAAAAGGGAAGTAAACGTGATTATGACAACTACCGTCCCATTACATTACTTCCAACTATTGACAAGATAATTGAAAAATATTTATCACATAAAATTCACTCATATTTCTGTAAAAATGGCGTAATTAATGCTCAACAATATGGATTTCAACCTCGTAAAAGTACTACACAACTACTGTCTGCCTTTACGAATCTTATAAATGGTCATCTTAATAACAAACTACATGTACTTGTGGTATTTATAGATTATACAAAAGCTTTCGATACCTTAAGGCATGATAAGCTAATAGAGAGACTGGAAGAATGTGGTATAAGAGGCCCTTTGTTGGATTGGTTCAAGGATTATCTCAAAGATCGATCTTACCGCGTGAAGGTAGACGGTAGCTTGAGTGATGAAGTCCTAGTAACAGAGGGCACTGCTCAGGGGTCCGTATTGGGCCCACTTCACTATTTGGGATATGTTAATAATGTCATCCTTGTCATACTATTTTGTGTAATATTCCAATTCGCAGATGATACATGTATGATTGCTGCTGATAAGGATGTTAATGTTGCTCTTAAAAAGCTTCAGAGGGACTTTGATAGCTTGGTCAAATGGTCACACGACTCAGGTCTTGTTTTAAACCCCAAAAAAACTAAAATGATGCATATATGTTCATCACACAACAAACAGACCCTTCAACACAAACTAATATCACATGAACATACATGCTTACACTCTACACCTGTAAAGGGACGCCCATGCACCTGTCCTGAAATTGAAGTCGTTAGAACCTTTAAATACCTGGGCCTAATCATTGATGATCGTTTAAAGTGGACTGACCATATTGATAGCGTTTGTATGAAGCTAAGAGCAATCCTAGCCAAATTTTCCATAATCAGATGGAATATCTCTTACAAAAACTTACTAACTCTTTATAACGCACTAGGAGAATCAGTTATTGATTATGGCCTAAGCTCCTACGGTTTAACTTCACGTTCTCATTTTAATACTATTTATCAACTACAACTAAGAATATTAAAAAAAATTGTTCCATTCAAAATTCTATCAAAATTTCATAATAACTATGATGGTCTGTTTTGTCATTGTAAAATTATTCCTATACACGACAAAATAAAATACCGTCTACTAGTCGAACAATTCTTCAACAGTAATATTCAAGTTCCGAAACAAAACAATTACAATACTCGCAGCACCAACTTAGCAAAATTAGAAGTCCCACAGTTTACAAATTCATACGGTAAAAATTGTCTCGAATATGTAATACCTAAGCTAATCAATAACCTAAATACAGATTTAAAAAGTAGTTTAACCCCAAAGAATATTAAATCAAAATTAAAAACTTATATATTAAGCAACTTAACATCTCACTGTGAGTAATTAATATTTTCCGTTAGCATCCTGTATAATCAGTGCCCAACTACTAACTGCTGACTGGTTGTAAATGTATTGAACGGCGCGGGCGCAGCTGTGGGCCGTGCCGTGCGCGTCACTCGTCAGTCGCCGTGCGCGCGGCCCGGAGTGCGCGCGCACGTTTAGTATGATCATAACGCCTTACACACTACATATACACTACACACGATAATAGATGATCAATGTACTTGTAATAATTTTTATTTATTTTTGCTATGTGAAACAGTGATGTGAAACAACGACTGGACGGCGCATGGTAAAACTTGTATAAGCTTATATTGCGCCGTATAACATTGTTTTTGTAATTATTATTGATAAATAAAAGTTAAAAAAAAAAAAAAAACTATTTTAAAAAATTAACCCATCATAAGGACCACCCATAAGGACACAGGTGACACGCTACAACAATAGAATAACAATAGATTTTCAAGAATCCGCGATCGAATGATTAATCTATGTAAATAAAAATTAATTTTAAATGTTAGACAAGCTAAAACTTCAGAACATCTGAATCGATTTGGCTACTTTGAGCCCTAAAATGTTCGTGGGCGTCTAGGGAAGGTTTTGTATTTGGAAGAAAATTATACGAAGTTCACCGGGTCATACTTTTTGCCCCGAAGGTGTTGCAGCACTGACGTCACTGCGACCCGGATCTATTGTGACTGGGTCATACGTCTAGTCGCACGCACACAAACACCGTGCTGAAGTCTGCCGAATTGAAACGATGTTTCGGCACGAATGGGCCGGCTCAACCGGAGAAATGCCACGTTCTCACACACTGTGTTTCGCTGAGTGAGTGAGTTTACCGGAGGCCCAATCCCCCTACCCTATTCCCTTTCCTACCCTCCCCAATTCCCTTCCCTTCCCATCCCTACTCTCCCCTATAATACTATTCCCTCTTAAAAGGCCGGCAACGCACCTGCAGCTCTTCTGATGCTGCGAGTGTCCATGGGCGACGGAAGTTGTTTTCCATCAGGCGACCCGTTTGCTCGTTTGCCCCCTTCTATATCTATACTTATTATAAAATAAAGTCGCTTTTTTCCCTCATGTCCTTTGTTCCCTTTAATCTTTAAAACTACGCAACGGATTTTGATGATTCCTTCAGTGTTAGATAGTCCATTTATCGAGGAAGGTTATAGGCTATATTTTATCACGCTAAGACTAATAGGAGCGAAGAAATAGAGGAAAATGGGGAAAAAACGGGGAAAATTATTTGAAAGGGCTAACTTGAACGCGCTAATCTCAGGAACTACTGGTCCGATTTGAAAAATTCTTTCAGTGTTAGATAGCCCATTTATTGAGGAAGTCTATAGGCAATATTTTATCACGCTAATACTAATAGGAGAATGTGGAAAAAACGGGGGAAATTATTTGAAAATTATTTCTCGCGAACTACTGGAGCAATTTTTATGTTATTTGGCACAGATAAGAAGTAGACCACGTGAAGGATCATAGGCTATCCATTTTAATCATTTTTTCAGTGGCTATATATTTTATACCCGTGCGACGCCGGGGCGGGTCGCTAGTATTTGATAAAAAAAAGATGTGTTAAGCCTATTTTCGTTACGGAATTTTTTTGATTTGGTCGCCGCATTCAAAGCCCACGATAAAAACTCTACAATAGCTTTAAATTAATCTTATAATATAATAATAGCTGCACCGACAGACGTTGTCCTGTCTTAACGATTATTATTTAATTAGAATTGGTATAATTAAGAAAAAATAGATTAAAATTAGTATCTCCAATCTCCATGCCAAATTTCATCAAAATAGATTAAATAGTTTAGGCGAAAATCATAAAAGTTTATTGTGCAGGAACCGTAAATTTTCCGGGACAAAAAGTATCCGTTGTCCCTTCCCGAGACACAAAGTATCTTCATACCAAATTCCATCAAAATAGATTGAATAGTTTAGGCGAAAATCATAAAAGTTTATTGTGCGGGAACCGTATTTTTTTTGTAAAATGTATCCTATGTTCTTCTCCGGGACTCAAAGTATCTCAATACCAAATTTCAGCAAAATCGGTCAAGCCGTTTACGCGTGATGTCGTAACCAAGGGATATTTGGATTCATTTTTATTTATATAGATTATGCGTTAACACTCTGTATACGACCTCCATAGCTGACTAGCTGTGAATCTACATCATTTGGGTTGCAAAAGGAAAACAAGATATATTCCATTTTTCCCTCAGCTCATGTGGAAATTGTATTAATTACAAGGAACGAGAAAGTATCACGTCAGCTGTGGGAAAAACAATTACTATTTTCTCCTATGAAATAAACCAAGTTAACTTTAATGGTGGTTTTGATGGAAAAGTAATAGATTTTTTTGGGTGTTTTAGTCATACTAATAACTAAAGTTACATGGGGGGTCAGCCAAGATCTTTTCTTTATCGCTTCTTTATAGAATCGCCGATCAAAATATATGGAATTAACCAAAAGTTTTGGCTAAATGGCCAGTACCTTTATACAAGTACCTACATTATCTTATTATTATCACGTTTTTTTTCTATACAGGGTGTAATAAAACAAAGTAATAATTTAGGATGTGTATGTATCCCTTATATAGAGTTCACTGTGAAAGTAGCAGCGCTGAAAGAGCTTTGTGATTTGTATTCAGGGTAAGCTCCCCAGAGCGTCATGAGTTTGCCCAATCCCATACAAAAGTTAAATAAAATTTCGCTCTTTTAGCGCTGCTTTCACAGTGAACTCTGTATTTGGGAGTTATTATACACACCCTAAAGTACTATCAATTTGTTTGATTACACCCTGTGTAAGTTAGGTAAATGCTGTGTTACAAACGAAATTATCAATAAAGATATAGGTATAATTAACACCCTCTATAACTATTGTTATAAACAGCAGATTTTTATGTAACTTAGCGTGAGTAGATAACCTTATCTTTAGCTCCGTATTACGTAAAGCATGGTCAATAGGCTACTAATAATAAAGAAGACGTGAGTGGGAGAATCGAACAAGTAACATTTCGTAACATCCGGACAATAACTAATTTTTTCCCTAATTATTTTAATAAAACTTGTAACTTATCTACTTCATAACCTAGCTAATGTATCTGGCTACACATATAATCCATAGTTCTTCTATTTCAAATAAATTTTCCGGCCCTAAAGCCTCCATATAAGCAAAAAAGCGGGAAGTTTTTTCATGTTACTTATCTTATTCTTCCACTAACCTCTTGATTTATTTTAGTAAACAATACTTTGTAATAAAATCAGTTATTAAAAAAAAAAAACAAGTAAGTACCTAATGAAACGGTATCTAATGAAAATCACTTTTGAAACGCTTACTACTTCCGTATTGTTTTTATTAGCGATCTACAATGTAATGCTAATGGACGGTAGGTCATTTCCATATATGGAAATGGCGTCCCTAATCAAACACACGCTTAATTAATCTGAGTATCTCCTATTAGTGATTGCGCGGGAATAATGGGACGCCTCAAGCAATATGGCGCATTAGCAGAGATTTGTTGAGCATCGATTACATCTGACGCATCGCCGTCGTCATTACTGTCTTCATTATTATCATCACTGTCATTGCCTTCAAAAACATCATTTTCATCATCAACAGCATCGTCAATGATATCATAATCACTGGTGGAATCGAAGGACATCACATGCTGGCAACAATAAGACAATTTTAGTGAGTGAAGGTATGCTTATACTACTAAAATTGCTCAATTCCAGTCAATTATCGTCAACTATGCCGTCACGACTACATCAAGCAATTTGCGGCAACAAGCAGCAATATTTCGTAATACAATTGCCTGGAATTTCCAAGCCCATCGGATATGTAACGTCAATTCGTATTTGCCACATTGAGCGATATAAAATATCTGGAGCAATTAGAAGTGATTGTTGCCAAATTACTGCCGCAATTTATTGAAATTGCTCCATATTGCTCCACTAATTGCTTTAGATCGGTCCATTTGTGTCGCCGAGCAATTTTTGTCGCAATTATTGCTCGTGTAAGCGCGTCTTAAAGGCTGCATCCTGAGAGATTCAATGGGAATTTTACTGTAACGTATTTAAAGATTTCGACGAAAGTAATAAATACCTACGTCTTTTATTACTTTTAATTTAAATAATGTACCTACTTGTACTAATATTATGTATTCTGTGATAATGTAAAGTTATCATTTAATATTGTAATTTGTAAGTGAGGTCGTTATGAGATATGGTGTCAAGTTCACCAGTGGCTACTAATAATTATTAATTTATCGATACTTCGATATTAATATTATAAATGTGAAAGTGTGTCTGTCCACCTGTCTTTCTGTCTGTTACCTCTTCACGCCCAAACCACTCGACCGGTTTTGCTGAAATTTGGTATGGAGATACTTTGAGTCCCGGAAAAGGACATAATATGATTATTGCTACCCCGAAAAAATGTACGGTTCCTGCGCGATAAACTAATTTTGACGCAACGGAGTTGCGGGCGTCATCTAGTTGCATAGACATTTTTAAATACCACGCACTTTCAAAAAGCGGTGTGAAAATCAACAGGTCTGCAAGTTATATCATTTATTATGTTTTTAAAATTGAATATACCGTTACCTACAATCTAAAGAAATCTTTATTTTAGAATCGGTAACAAAATCATGGCTCCTTTTTAACATTATTATTTTAAAAAGTTCAGTTTTTGTTGTGTTACTAAAAATATTTTCATAAAAAAATATGATAAAAGTGATAAAATTTAATCAGTGGCTTCCAACCTATTTATACCGGAATATTTTATGTTCCGTTAGTTTTATCTCTGCCCGCGAGCCCCATTACTCACGTTGCCAGCTTCCTGTGGAAATATGAAAATATGCGATAACTAGCATTATAATATGACGTAATTATACGGCATAAATCGGCATAATCCGATTGGTTCTTTACGCGCGTGGAAGAATAAGTGTTAATCCGTATGGATAATATTAAAATTGCGACAGTGTGTCTGTCTGTCTGTTACATAGAGATATTAAAACAACTGATATCTGTGGTCTGTTACATAGTTCTGATATCTGTGGTCTGTTACCTCTTCGCGCACAAACCGCTGAACCGATATTGCAGGGTATGTAGATACTTTGAGTCCTGGATAAGGACATAGGATACGTCTGTTATCTTGGAAAAATGCGGTTCCCGCACGATAACTTTTGGCGTAACGGAGTTGCGGGCATCATCCAGTTAGTTTTATGATCCCTTATCGTGTCGATGGCCCGGATTCCGGACGCGGTTAATAACTTTAAATAAATAAATGAGCTTAGAAACTTTATTGTCTCATACAAATATGTAATAATAATTATTATAGTACAAGTTTTTATGGTATTTGTATGATACCTGATAAAATATCGACGGTTTATTCCCATCCTATCTTACAAATTTTCGACTAAGTCACGTGACTTGATTCCTGGCCCCTGATGCGAGCTTAAACTCACTCATCTCAACAAAAGTGAATAACATCGAAAGAAAATCATATTTAAAAATCAGGCAATTTAATAAGATTTATTAGCACATAGAGTTTGGGTAGGTCGTGTAGACAACATTTAGATTAATTTTAATATTTTACAATGAAATTATGAATAACCGAAATTTGGAGAGCCACTGATATAGTTTCGAATGTAATTGAAATGTAACATATTTTTATAAGCTGTCAAATCCATTTTCGTTGTTCAGTTTTTATTTCCAACTAGATAAATTAAGACAAGTTAATCCTTCAATACCCCACAAGATCACCAGTGATCGCGACAACAATATAATACAATAGCTTTTCCAAGAATCCCCGATCGAATGATTAATAGTTTTCAATTTCACTAACATGGGTTCCCAACTTAGTAGGTAAATATTTAGGTTTCATTTTCATCATAGATCGTGTCTTATTCAAACTTCTTTCTTCTCGTTTTGAGTCACACAACTCATTATAATATTGTATCCCAATGTATCCTCACAATTCATAAAAATAATTTATTCGAAATCATATTTTAAAACAATACGATATTATTTAGCTTCGTTTTAAAACTGTGTCAGTATTTCCTCGACTTTTGTATCTTTTTGTTTTGTCTCTTTAGAGTAATTTCTAGATATTGCCGCCGGTGCCTTTTTAGTCAACGTTTTATTTTATTCTCTGTACGATATATTATGAAGCATGAGTATTAGATAGTGACAAAGAGGTTTTTATATAAATTACTTCTTGAGGTACTTTTCTTACTTTTGCATTGAGTTTATAATAGTAATAAATTATTGTTATTAATGTAAAAATAAAAATTATAATTGGAAGCTAATAGTCACGGAGCCCATATTTTTTTTACTAGTAACAAGCAAATTTTTTGGATTGAAAGGATTTCATACTTTGATTTGATGGTCCTAAAATAATGGATTGTTCTATTTGTAGGACAATGTTACTCATTATATAACTATTAACCTACCAATGTACAAAAAATCTGCTGGTTAAGGTTCCGTTTTAGGGTACCGTAGTCAACCAAGTTTTATTGAGAGAACCCTAACCAGCTGATTTTTTTATATATTGGTAGGTTAATAGTTATATAATTTAAGAGTAGCATTTTCCTACAAATAAAATAATCCATATTTTAGAATTTAGACCATCAAATCAAAGTATGAAATCCTTTCTATCTCTGTTAGCCACCACTTACAAGATTTTATGCTGATAAAAATTTTGTTTGTCTTATCAAAATGAAGCTACTCACATAAATTAGCTTGTTAGTGATAAAAAAAAAAGTTCTAGGGCTCCCTCACTATTAGAACAGATTTTGAAATAAGAATTTCTTTAGCATTATGCAATTTTTTGAGATGAGTAAACATTTTTTATCACATCAAGACACGTCACCTAAATTCGTAGATAGAATAAAATTAGGTAGCGCGGCGTAAGTGAGGAGGTAGTATCACTCTTTCTACTGCGAAAATGTCTGTGAAATCCCTTGTTTTTTTTTTCGTACTATCCTTATGGCTTCAACTTTTTCAACCGTACGTCACTCTCCGACTCTTCGACTCAAGCCTCGTGTAAGTACACGAGCGAACAACTGTACCAAAACAAAATTCTAATTTCCATATAGAATGGCGTAGAGATGTTATTTTAGCGTGAGATAACCTCATAACACCCAGCTTAATTCCGAATTGTATTTCATATTATTTCAGCAGCGCTTAATGTGTGTGTGCACTTGGCGACGCGCGACTATTCTATAAACGCAACGAGCTGGGGCCTAGGACCTTACTCCCAAAGCTAATCCGCTATCTTATCACGTAAAAATAGCGATCAACAATCCACTAGCAATAATCGCGCGAGCGATTGCTGGGTGTCATGAATGTCACAAACAATGGTGTCATGTATACTGATACGTGATACGAAATTGTGATTTTGGAGCTATTAATATCGCGCAATAATTGCTATCGCTTTGCTCTCGCAAGATACGTGATACGGGGACGATTTCAATTTGCGAATTTGATGTGGATTTTAATTCAACTTAGATCGTAATACGCCCAACTTTGAACAACCCCAAATCAAAATCGACATTGCAATGGCTACTGTAAATGCCATAACTCACCGGGACGCCATCGCGACGTAGCCAGTGACGTTACCGTGTCACCTCTACGTCGCCGCAAAGCGGTGTTAATGCTAAGCACTGACATACGGTTTTGCTCGATAGTTTTACTCCAAATTGAGTAATAATTACTGTGTGGACCGCAAAATTGACAGCTCGAAGGCTCGCATCGAGCCAGCTTGATGTAGTTAAATGTATCGATTTATAGTAAAACTATCGAGCAATGCTGAATGTGTGGACGAAAGTCTGAGCCGCGGGTTTTGCTTGACGTTATTGCTCAATCGAGCAAAATCGTACTTAGCATAAACTCAACTTTATGAAAAACAGCGCTTTGCGCGACGTAGAGACGCCAGACGTTGCTTGGACGTTGCCATGGTAACGTAACTGGCTACGTCGCGATGGCGTCCCGGTGAGTTATGACACTAAGAGTATCATTGTGATATGACACATCTGAAGTATTTGTCTTCATTAGATCCGCAAATAATCTAAATAAATTATGTGATAAGCTTGACTTGGACCTATTCAACGACAAACCTGACAAAATTAAGCAGAAAATTACAGATCACTGGTTCTCAACAACACCCCTTTAGAAATTCACCCAATAATCTATTTATATTTTACTTATTACTCATGGATGTATCTTTTCTCTTTTCTTTTTACCATATTTCACTAATTGTCTCTATACGATTATATTCTGTTATTTTTCTTTTGTTTAAAATGTTAACTAGAATCTTATATGTGAAAACATGTTAATGATTTCCTTGTAATATTTCTAGATATGTACACTATCTCTATTATGTAGCTGTTTGTTTTCCAAATAAAATAAAATAAATAAAAATCACTGTAAAGGTTATCCATAATATGCTTTGCGCTGCGATGCGATACGATAGTGTATCTTTTTGTCTGCCTGTTTGTTACCTCTTCACTCCTAAACCGCTAAAGCGATATAGTTGAAATTTGGTATGAAGATACTTTGAGTCCCGGGAAAGGACAAATGATACCTTTTTTTATTATGCTCTAAAAGAAAATAAGCAGATTGCGGACCTACGTAATATAGACAGCTCAAGCAACATGACCAACATTTTCTTGGCAGAACCCGACCAGAAAACGAACCATAATTTTCAGGAGTTCTGCATATTTTCTTCCACCGCCGCACTGCGTCACAAAATCCAAGTGTGTACACACATTTAATGCCCGAGCACATTTTGATGAAATCCGATCTGGATTAGTTGAACATCATTATTAGCACCTGCGATTTACATCAATTACCTCATTACTGGATATTAAATTGGCAGCTCGCACGTTATTTTACCGGATTATAATAATTATATTCGGATATTTAATAGAATTTAACGTGTGAAGTGAATCAGAATTTGTTGGATTAATTAGGACAAAATGTGACAGAACATTATAAAATTATTATGTTTTCCGATTAAGTACCTATTATCAATTATAATAGCAATATCGTTTTTAATAATAGTATGTTTTATAATGAAGTACAAAACTACCATCAGGGCGGCAGATGCACACGTTATTTGGTCAGGTTATATCAAATCATTGACTGGGTTTGACTGTTGACACAATTCAACATAATAATATTTTAAAAAGATAAAACCGACTTCAAATTTTTGTACGTAATTAAGAATTAAAATTCCCTATCTCAAAAACTACTGAACCGATTTTGATGAAACTTGCAGTATTCCCTAAGTTGAACAATACCTAGTACAATAAAAAAAGAATCACTAAAATCGGACTTGTGGTTCCGGAGATATGCGTGCACAAACATAAAAACATACATACATACATACACTTTTGAAATTTGGTACATTTGTTCAGAAGCTGTTATAGATTAACATATACAAAAACTGGACAGTTCTGGAAATATTACATACATACGCGTCGAATTGATAACCTCCTTTTTTTGAAGTCGGTTAAAAACTAGGAAGGTGCATGATGCATCTAATCTTCAATATCAAATTTTACACAAGTCACTATCAAATCAATTAATTACCCTATCTTTAAAAGTACTCTACAGTCTACACCAGCGGCACTCAAAGTCATGGGTCCTAATCAAATTATTTAGGAGTAAGAAATAAAATTGTAAAAATTTTGCGATATATTATTATGTGTTATTAAAATGGAAATAATTAATAGTGGGTCGCAGGTTGAGTATAGCTGCTCTACACCAAAGGATTACTGTACCACAATAAATTAAAAACGCTTTCCTAATACGCAAAAATTTAAGCCAAAAAAATTTAATTTGACTAACCGCGATCCGCACTGTAAAGCCAGCGAAACAAGTTAAGCCGGTTAAACCAAGCCCGTAAACCACTGTAAAGTGTGTCACGCAGAGTATTTTTACATTTTGCTAGTGTTTGGCAAAAATCGGCTTGGCTTCGGCCGAAATCATGTCCGAATTCGGCTCGAAATCAATGTCGAAGTTTAATATCCTAGTAAAAAAGTTTATGACTTTTTTACTAGGATATCAAATAAACTTGTTGTCGTTGTTGTCAAAACCACTATAAGCTGTATCACGCAGAGTATTTTCCACGTATTTTCACATTTTAGTGTTCGACAGAAATTGGCTTGGCTTCGGCCGAAATCATGTCCGGCTTCGGCTCGAAATTACAGTTGAAACTTCGACAAGTTTAATATCTTTGTAAAATAAAAATTCAATATTAACAAGATGCTGTTGTCAAAACTACTATAAAGTGTGTCACGCAGAGTATTTATTTTTTTCATTTTACTATTGTCTGACTAAAATCGGCTTGGCTTCGACAGAAATCATATTCTCGTCAAAGTATTAGTTTCTTAGTCCACAAACGCCGAAGTATATCAGACCTGGGGGGTTATTATGACCTCTTATTTCCTGCCAGTTTACGCCCTTAAAGTGGCTGGCTGTCGTTTTGGTATTATGATCTCTATTTTCCAGTCATTTTCCAGCCAGCCACGTGACACAAAACGAGCACAAAACCATAGACAAAACACACTGCTCCATTGTGAACTGAGTAGTATTTTTCGTATTATGACCAATTATGAGTACCACAGAGTAATAACAACATTATCTGACATAAACTGGCTTGCTCTTACGTCAAAAATAGCAATTCAATAAACGCCAAACAATATTAGTTTTTACTGTATGGTTTACAGTTTAGTAATTTTTTTAAGTGAAAACTTCTTTAGCGGCGTTGAGCACTTTTGTGGGATGGGTAAAAACTGTGAAACTCGCGTCAGATTTTCGTGTTGATCGAAAAACCATAGAAAAAGCGTAAGACGGTTGGAGAGTAGTGTTTTATGTCGAACTCGAACGAAATGTACAGTTGGGGAAATAAGTTATTTAGCAGAAATGTACAGTCGGGGAAAATTGTGCTAAGCAGAAATGTACAGTCGGGGAAATGAGTTGTTTAGCAGAAATGTACAGTCGGGGAAATGAGTTGTTTAGCAGAAATGTAAAGTCGGAGAAATGAGTTGTTTATCAGAAATGTACAGTCGGGAAAATGAGTTGTTTAGCAGAAATGTACAGTCGGGGAAATGAGTTGTTTAGCAGAAATGTACAGTCGGGTAAATGAGTTGTTTAGCAGCAATGTACAGTTGGAGAAATGCGTTGTTTAGCAGAAATGTACAGTCGGGGAAATGAGTTGCTTAGCAGAAATGTGCAGTCGGAGAAATGCGTTGTTTAGCAGAAATGTACAGTCGGGGAAATGAGTTGTTTAGCAGAAATGTGCAGCCGGAGAAATGCGTTGTTTAGCAGAAATGTACAGTCGAGGAAATGAGTTGTTTAGCAGAAATCTACAGTCGGGGAAATGAGTTGTTTAGCAGAAATGTACAGTCGGAGAAATGCGTTGTTTAACAGAAATGTACAATCGGGGAAATGAGTTGTTTATCAGAAATCTACAGTCGGGGAAATTAGTTGTTTAGCAGAAATGTACAGTCGGAAAAATGAGTTGTTTAGCAGAAATGTACAGTCGGATAAATGCGTTGCTTAGCAGAAATGTACAGTCGGGGAAATGAGTTGCTTAGCAGAAATCTACAGTCGGGGAAATGAGTTGTTTAGCAGAAATGTACAGTCGAAGAAATGCGTTGTTTAGCAGAAATGTACAGTCGGGAAAATGAGTTGTTTAGCATAAATCTACAGTCGGGGAAATGAGTTGTTTAGCAGAAATGTACAGTCGGAGAAATGCGTTGCTTAGCAGAAAATTACAGTCGGGGAAATTAATTGCTTAGCAGAAATGTACAGTCGGGAAAATGAGTTGTTTAGCAGAAATGTGCAGTCGGAGAAATGCGTCGTTTAGCAGAAATGTACAGTCGGGGAAATGAGTTGTTTAGCAGAAATGTGCAGTCGGAGAAATGCGTTGTTTAGCAGAAATGTACAGTCGGGGAATTTAATTACATTTCTGCTAAACAACGCATTTCCCCAACTGTACATTTCTGCTAAACAACTCATTTCCCCGACTGTACATTTCTGCTAAACAACGCATTTCTCCGACTGTACATTTCTGCTAAACAGCGCATTTCTCCGACTGTACATTTCTGCTAAACAACTCATTTCCCCGACTGTAGATTTCTGCTAAGCAACTCATTTCCCCGAATGTACATTTCTGCTAAACAACGCATTTCTCCGACTGCACATTTCTGCTAAACAACTCATTTCCCCGACTGTACATTTCTGCTAAACAACTCATTTCTCCGACTGTACATTTCGTTCGAGTTCGAGTTCGACACTAAACACTACTCTCCAACCGTCTTACGCGTTTTTTATGGTTTTTCGATCAACACGAAAATCTGGCGCGAGTTTCAGTGTTTTTACCCATCCCACAAAAGTGCTCAACGCCGCTAAAGAAGTTTTCACTTCAAAAATTCGTTACGTCAAGCTTAAACTTTGGCGTTTCTAATATAAAAGAATTGGCTTCGGCCTTCACTATCATTCATTAAAATATAGAGAAAACATAGAAATGGCTGTATGGGCTCCCTTTACCTGTCCCGACCGGGACGAATTAAAAAAAAACTTTGACGGTTCCTAATGTCACCTACATACTCGTCTGACGTTTAAAAATATAATCCATTCATAGACAACCAAACTGGATAAATCCACAAAGAGAATATAATCACTACGTGTAAATCCAGTCAGAAAAATAATAAGTTGGCTGGTTTTTGCCTGGAACAATTCACTTTCCGTGAATAGTCATAATAGCCCAGCTGTTGTTATTCCTAAATGGTATATTTATTACTATGCGTCGCCTGCAGCTTCGTCCGTGTCAACACATAATTAAACAAAGAAAAAATTTTCCCCGATTTCTTTTTCATTTTCAACTGATTCTTCGCTCCTGCTAGTCACATCGGTTTTACAGGGTGTAACAAAACTAAGTGATAGTACTTTAGGGTGTGTACGTACACTTTCGCAGTGAACTCTCTACAAGGAACATGTGTTCCTTGTAGAGAGTTCACTGTGAAAGTAGCAGCGCTCAAAGACCAAATTTTTTTTCACTTTTGTATGGGGAAACTCGTGACCCTGGGTACATAGCTGTATTAGGCTAAAAACTAAAGCCTTACTCGATAAATGGACTACCACACACAAAAAGATTTTTTTAATTCTAAACAGTAAGTAACACTCTTCAGCTTTATAATATTAGTATTGAATTTGACAATTCCTCATTGTATTATCAATAAAATAAACATTAAATCATCATAAAAAAGTGTATAAAAGATCTACTAGACATTTTAAGACTTTAGTCTTAAAATGTATAGTTTTTTTCGGCAACAATTTTCGGCTTCGGCTCGGACCAACAATCGTCTCTCTTTCGGCTAGTACATTTTTAAAGCAATTTCATTTAATAGTTGGTTAAAAATTGTCATAACGACGAAGTAGTTAGTAGTTATGTGAATGTTTTAAAGTATGTATGTCCGTGGCTTACCAACAAACAAAATGTTGAATCGAGGCGTAATTTGCAGTTACATTTTAATTGTTCAAAAAATACAAACCTCACTTTGTAATGATGTAAATATATTATAACATAATATTGTTTTTACTATAATATTATTATAGTTAATACAATATTATGTTATAATTATATTTTGACGACCTCTGTGGCTCAGTGGTGAGCGCGTTGGTAGCTCAAGCCGGAGGTCGCGGGTTCGGATCCCGCCGACGGAACAAAAAGTTTTCAATGTTCCCGGGTCTGGATTACACATCCATATATTAAATATGTGTATTGATATAATAAAAATCTTAAATATATGTATAGTATAAAAGTATTAAATATTGTTCATTTATTTTATTAAACATTGTTTAAATGTTGTGTTGTATCGTTGTCTGGTACCTGTAACACAAGTCCTCTCGGTACTTAGCACGGGGCCAGTCTGACGTGGTGTGAAGCGTCCATAGATATTATTATTATTATTATTATTATATCTTTAGGGCTCCGTACCCAAAGGGTAAAAACGAGACCCTATTACTAAGACTTCGTTGTTTGTCCGTATGTATGTTCGTCTGTCTGTCTCCAGGCTGTATCTCAAGAACCGCTATAGCTAGCTAGGACTTTTGAAATTTTCGCAGATTGTGTATATCTGTTGCCGCTATAACAACAAATACTGAAAACAAAATAAAATTAATATTTAAGGGGGGCTCACATACAACAAGTGTGATTTTTTACCTTTTTTGCTCGATATCAATAATGACAACAGGTATGCAGTTGAAATTTTCACAGATTCTTCAATCGCATATTCACTTTAATAATTAATAATAAAATTAAAATGTAAGGGGGCTCCCATACAAAAAACACTATTTTTGGCCCATTTTTTATCTATAAGTATAGAACCCTTCGTACGCGAGTCCGACTCGTACTTGGCTAATTTTATTATACAGACCTTATTCTCGTTGTTATACGTCGTTATACAATGTTCTCTCTACCAAGCCATTTATTACAAGTAACTTATATAAATTCCAAACAGTTTTTCTAAAACAACAATAGTAAAGAAGTCTTAGGTTACTCGGAGAATAATTTTTCATTAAACAAGCGCTCACATATTTCTTCCCTGGACGTTCTGGACAGATGGGAAGACTGTATTTATAGCTGAAATATTAAATTGTCCGCTAGAAATATTGTGCTTTGGTCTTAGTGAGGTTTAAGTGAAAAGGTGACAGGTGTCATCTGTGGATGTTCATTAGCACAATTTAATTGGAAAGCTAAATTTTGTCTGAACCAATGATATTTTGAACTATGATATTAGTAAGCGCCGATATAAGTTATAAGTAATAATTTATATTAAGCCTGATGTTGCTCAAAACTTCTATTAACGGTCGGAAACCGTTTATTTTTCCGAGATACAGGACTCAAAGTAAATGTCCTTAATAAATTCATCAAAATTCGTTCAGTATACCTATTACCTAAGCTTGTAAGAGTGAGAGACAAACATTAAAACACACTTTCGCTTTTATAATATGAGTTTTGAGTATTTATAATATTTTGTAGAAAAACTTTATTTAAACAGGTAGGTAAAAATAGCTGATAAAATCAAGTTTTTCTTCACATAAAGTTCTTTGTTTTTTCTATGTCAATCGTAAATAAATATTGCACAAAGCTTTTATTATCAATTAAAATGTAACAGCAGATTACACCTCGATTCAAAATTTTGTTTGTTGGTAAGCCACGGTTGTCCGTGGCTGTAATGTTTGTACATTACTGTAAAACATTCACATAACTACTAACTACTTGACCGATTTTCATGTAGGTATAATATCTGCACAGATATAGAGTTTACTCTATCATGGTGTACCACGGGTCACGACCAAGGACATAGGCTACTCGTTTGCGGAAAAATGTACGGTTGCCACAAAGAAATTTTTGGATAAAAAATCAAAAAAAAAAATGGGCCTGGCCGAGCTCCAATCTTGAATTAGTATTTTTTGAAGCTCTTTGAAGTCTTAATAATAAATTATGAGCCTATTAAAATTATATGAAAGATCATTTGAGAGAATTATATTTTATAGCGTCAGGACTTTTTAATGACCATCTCATTTATCTTTTCGAGTAGGGCTTGAAGATAACAATGCTGAACCCTTACGTGATTCGTTTTAGGAATCATCATCATCATCTTTAGCCAGTTGCCGTACACTGCTTCGGCCCCTCCCAACGAATGGCCCCGATATTTGGCAGCCCTTATCCAACCGCTGCTGCTGCAGTGCGTCCTACGCTACTTTAGCCTTAAACTCAAGTCCACTCAAGTAGTCATTTCTGTTCTTCTGCTTTTGGAAATATAATTTTTGATAGAGTTAAGTACGGCAAATTTTGTTAAATCCCATACCGTTGAGTTTCTTAAGTCTAAGCAATTTAAAGTTAAACCCCTTCAATTATTATGAGATTCACACTGTACGCAGAACCTTATGCAAACACTTTAGTTATTACGTTAAAATATAAGGGCAAAACAATCAAACTTAGTAAGATGACAAAGAAACTTTGTAACTTAGATATTCTTTATTCCTGACCTTTGCCAACCTGCCTACTGTGTATTGTCTGTATTTTTGTTAGGCTTTAAAAGGGTTAAAATAAACCCCGATGATATTTATCCCGGTTTTTTAGTGGACAATGTTGTGTGAAATGCAAAATAGCTACCTAATAAATTGTCAAAGACCCGCCGTGGTCAGTTCGACCCCATGAATCTGCGAGGGTCCATGTTTTACTTGATTTATCCCTATCGCCCTTTGAATTTTTAATTGGTTTTCCTTTATTATGAACGTTTTATAGAAGCATATGATGGTGATTGCTTACTAGTTAGTAGGTAGGTACTTTATTAGCTTACTAGTTACTGCAGGGTACGCCCTATTAACGGGGAATCCGATCAAATCCACAAATTTTAGAAATAAGAGTTTTTTCACCGGTTGCCTAATCCCGAGCAATTGTGTATAAAAGTGTCAGTCGCATGCAAAATTACTACACGTTAAAGTAGTGTTTGTAAAATGGTAACCAATCAGGTCCTTACGAGATTCGTGTGTGGGTGTAGTATTGTAATTATACCTCTATTGTAATTTGTGAATGTGAATTGTAGTTGTGTGAGTAGCTGGCGACATCGGAGCCCGTACAAACAGCGCTTCATAACAGCTGCCTTACTCCCGATACAATCAACTACTTCCGAGTTCCGACATATTATACACTAGCGCAAAATCGTGCTGCGGCTCAATTTGGAACTAATTCGATCTCAACGGCTTTTCCTACTCCTGATAGCTATCAGGAGTAGGAAAAGTATAGCTATACTAGCGCACGACCGTGCTGCGGCTCAATTTGGAACTAATTCGATCTCAAAGGCTTGTCCCTCTCCTGACAGCTATACAAGCGCACGATCATGCTGCAGCTCAATTTGGAACAAATCAGACTCGTAAATCAAAATCGTATTAGTTTCAGGAGTAAGGCTGTAAAACGTAGGTATTCTTATATTATTATTTTTGTGTTTCTACTATGGGTCTGACTGCAGTCCGACCTAAGTGGAAACGAGTCTAGTCAAATTGGCCTGCGATCAGTCCATACTATTGGATCAGCCTCACCGTATACGACGGTTATTATTAGACTATATTTAATACATATCAAGAAATTAATTACGACAGATGTTATTTGAAATCACTAATTAATATTAACACCTACTAGCATAAATTGGAATATTAATTATTATACTTAATTAGTCGTCTGAACGGAAGATTGGCTTGGCTGGATATTCAATCTATTGAGAATAATTTTCACTCTGAATTCCTAATCTGAAGGCTTATTAAAGTCTTGGAATTTAAGAGTATTTTAGTGGTAAATTTTAAAATAATTTTCTCCATACTAGTAGCGAAGTCTGCTTATCTTTCAGAGGCAAGCATATACAGGGTGTAGGATGTAACAAAAGTGATTATAGTTTAGGGTGTTTAATTGTTTGTGTGTCTGCTGTATAGAGTTCCATGCGAAAGTAGCAGAACTGAAAGAGTTAGCGAGTTAGAAAGAATTCCATATTTCTATCTTTCATGTTTATATGACGACCTCTGTGGCTCAGTGGTGAGCGCGTTGGTAGCTCAAGCCGGGGGTCGCGGGTTCGAATCTCGCCGACGGAGCAAAAAGTTTTCAATGTTCCCGGGTCTGGATGTGTATTAAATATGTGTATGATATAATAAAAATCTTAAATATATGTATAGTATAAATGTATTAAATATATTTCCGTTGTCTGGTACATGTAACACAAGTCCTTTAGGTACTTAGCACGGGACCAGACTGACGTGGTGTGAATCGTCCATAGATATTATTATTATTATTATTATGAGTCTTCTACTTCCACAGTGTACTCTATCCAAGGAATCACTGACCTCTATTATACAAGTTCGCTGGACTAATGATATGACCTTTGAAATGACAGCAATTTTTTGTGCCTATTTGAAGCTTAATCAGCTCCCCCAATGCGAGGGGCCATATTGGCGCTGATAGCAGTAGTGGGAGTGCTCGGAACTAATACTGGTTTCTACCATGGAGTTATACTATTAATTTGTGGTTTCTACAACCAATAGCGATTGGACGGCCATTTGCAAGTTATGTCAGATTTAGTTCTCTTCCCTCGCATTGGGGGAGCTGATTCCGCTTCAAATAGGCACAAAATACAGCTCGGTATCATTAGTCCAGCGTACTTGTATAACGGAGGTCAGTGCAAGGAATACATACATACGATAAAGCGGTTCTCAAACTTTTTTAGTGGCGGAACTCTTTTAAGGAGTGACATTTTTACGGACCCTCAAAATAGAAAATGATGTTATGTTTTTAAATTCAAATGATCCGTGCTGGTGTCTGATGAAATTTCTAAAAATATTTTATATATCACTCACGGAAACTCCTTACGAAGCCTTTGCGAAGTATCAGGGCTACACAGAGCATACTTTGAGAATGGCTGCCCCAAAACATTAAAAAACTTGTAATTTTCTATATGAAGCCGCGATCGACAACATCTGACACTTTACTGTCAATCGCGGTTTATATAGAAAATGACAAGTTTTTGACAAGGAGTCAGTGACCGTAACCGCCATGTTTCGCCGAGTACATTATAGTTTTGTTATACCCTGTATAAAGTCGCCTTTCATAAGGAACTTCGTTCCAAAAATATATTTCTGTGTTTCTGATGCCTTTCACACTTAAACCACTCAACTGATTTTAATGAAATTACTGGGGACATTTCTTGGAAGTCCTATCAAAATCACACTTCATAGAAAATGAAATAAAATTACGTACCAACTCTTGTCACTTTTATAGAGAAACAAATTAAGCTATTGACGCAAAATCATATTACTTTATACAGCCTCCAATCATTATTTCATTATGGAGTTACCGGAATTTATTTTGGTTAAATTACCCGAAATCAGAGCTACTTAAGACTTTCTATTACATTAAAGGCGGTTTTGAGGAACAAATTGAACTGGCTCATGGTAACTTAGAAGTTGTAATTAATTTTATATCTTTGTTTAGAAATTATGATGACAAAGATAAAAGTTTTGCCATTCGAAAATTTGTTCGCTTTTATTCGATGTCCTTTTCATAATTTGAATGAATTGATAAAGATGTCAGGGTTTTTAAGTTGAAAGTTTTCTTTGGCGACGTTGTGCCCTTATTTGTAGTGGGTAAAAAAATGAAATGACTTTTTTTTTTATCCGAAATAACGTTGTGTCCGACCAAAGAATGCACGAATCAATGACAAATGACAAAGAATTGTCATTACAACGTCAAAAATGACTATTCTATGCTCGGTTTTTCTTTGATGCTCTCAAGATGAGTTTCTAAATACTAGAGTAGTAACGTCTTACAAACGATTCTCAGAAATGCGTAACCACTTGATAGTTCAAAAGACAATGTCAAGTCATAATGTCATTACGTCATTATGTAAGTCAGATAATATGCCTGCAGGCATCTTCGAAGTGGCAACGCGTTGCTACTTGCTGCCGTAAACTGCTAATCTAGTTACGGTGACAAGAATATAATTGCTCTCAAGTCTCAGGCATGTATCTACAACATTATACTATAACAAAACAACGTTTATCGGCTCATCTATCCATACTAATATTATAAATACAAAAGTGTCTATCTGTCTGTTTGTTACCTCTTCACGCCCAAACCGCTGAACCGATTTGGCTGAAATTTGGTATGGAGATACTTTGAATCCCATGAAAGAGCGTAGGATACTTTTAATCCCGAAAAATGTACGGTTCTCACACGATAAACGAATTTTGGCGCAACGGAGTTGCGGGCATCATCTAGTAAATAATAAATATCATATTAACTACTAGATGACGCCCGCAACTCTGTTGCGCCAAAATTCGTTTATCGCGCGGGAATTGTACATTTTTCCGGGATAAAAAGTATCTTATGTCCTTTCCCGGGGCTCAAAGTATCTCCATGCCAAATTTCGGCAAAATCGGTTCAGCGGTTTGAGCGTGAAGAGGTAACAGACAGACAGACAGACAGACAGACAGACAGAAAGAAAATTTATTATATTAGTATGGATACGAGAGTGTCTTGTTTATGTACATCTACCAGGATCTGATGGCATATTTTGACAGCAGATTTTCAAAAAATATCCTTGATCATATTTCACACACAGCATGTTTGTATGCATGTTTCACACACAGATTAGGCCAATATAAAGAAAAAAAGGATCAAAATGTTTTATTCCTATTACCCCGTTATTGCTAGAGTCAATTTACTTTCTCACTTTTTGCCATCAGATTCTGCTAGACCTATAGTATAACATACACCAAGATTTTTCGACTTTCTATTTCTGGTGTTAATATTGTCGCTTCAAGGACCTTCCAATCATCAATCAAGTTGAGCAAAAACAGATAGTGTTTTCACAGAAAAAGGTCTTAATGGATAAGAAAGAATCAATACAACTAATATTGACATATATTCCGTGCTGGAAATTGAATAAGAACTTTCCGCGAACAGGGAATATTGTTAAAGAATTTGTAGCTTTTTCTTTATTCTACTATTTTACGGAAAATTTCTTGTACTCCAGTTTAGCCAGCAGCGTAATAAATAACGATAGTTGTCAACTATCGTTATAGTCCGCGCAATCCTAATCATAATCGTTTATGGTATATGTGTGCAAGCTTTCGCCAATGTTGAGTGTTATCGGTACACACTAATTAGTTACCTATGAGTGCACGCTCACACTACAATAAATAGACCAATTAAGAAAAAGCATCACGGTCAAAGGAAAAGATGCTCACCCAAAAAGTGGTGGGGCGCGTCTTCGTGGATTGCACGGACTATATTTATATTATTATAAATGCGAAAGTAAATCTGTATTTTATTACATCAGGCTTTCACTGCGATACAAATTTTGATGGTTATGTAGAGTATGAAAAAAAAATCGTTTTGTCACGAAAATTTACGGTTCCAGCACGATTAATTGATTTTGAAGTTGCAGGCAATCTAGTTTTATCTTCACTACAATATAACGCCCCCAACTCCGTTGCCCCGAAATTTGTTTATGGTGAGGGAACTGTACATTTTCCGGGATAAAAAGCATCCTATGTCCATTCTCGGCGCTCAAAGTACTAAATTTCAGCAAAATCGGGTCAATGCTTTGGGCGTGAAGAGGTAACAGACAGACAGACAGGCTTCCGCATTTATGATATTAGTAAGGATATGGATTATGTGACTAAAACGAAATTACTAATAATTAGTGTGTTATGCATGTTTTGCCGTGTTTTAAATTCTTTTACCGGG
Organism: Lysandra bellargus; assembly: GCA_905333045.1. NCBI lineage: Eukaryota > Metazoa > Arthropoda > Insecta > Lepidoptera > Lycaenidae > Lysandra > Lysandra bellargus. The sequence continues at coordinate 8,769,757 of HG995357.1, forward strand.
ACTCTATAGTTTCTATTTACCATACCAATGTCACTTCAGTGGTTTAAGCGTGCAGACGAGGTGACAGAGATTATAGTTATTTAAAATATTTAGGGCCTGTTTCACCATTTCCTGATAAGGCTATGCACCACTTAACTTGACAGACACGATATCATGGAGAATCTGTCAAATAAGCCTATCCGGCACCTTATCAGGAAGTGGTGAAACAGGCCCTTAACACGTTCACTGCGTTAGGAGGCCTAAAAACCTCCTATGTGTACTTTCGCACAGTGCGGGGAAAAATACTGTGATCTTCCTCTGGTGCGAAGGCCACAGCTTGTAGATTTCTCAATGTGTGACCGAGATAAATATATGATTATGTTTTTATATTGATCTGGATCTCGAAAACACCAAAAAATACACGACAGGTCTATAGAGACCTCTTAGAATGCTGTGATATAGGTTTTTCGACCCCCTTACGCACCTGTTCCTGCCTATGATTTTCTACCTATGATCTAGTGATGCGCGTGCGTTGCGTATGAATAAACGTTGCAGAGTAATATAGGTGAAGTGTGATAATTACGATTGCAGGAAAAATGTCTCGCGGAAATAAGAGATGTCGGAAATGTTAGCTTTTAGTCAAAATTCAAGCGATACCGCGGAGGACACTACACACGGCGATATTTTGGATATCGATTGCGCTGAGAATCAGCCATCTAATAAAATCAAAATTTTAGAAAATGTGTAAATCTGTTCTCCAAGTGTTACAGCCTCAACAAGTGAATTCTTTTTGTCTTTCATTGTGACAAAGAAGAAGGAATTCCTCAATTTTTTGTGAGCCCTAGCACTTCATCGATGTCATGATCAACTTTCGTAATATTTTATTTATTTTATTTTATTTTATTAGGAAAACTAACAGCATTTAACTATAACAGTGATAATACATATTAAGTAACGACATGCCAATAATAAGTTTTCACTAGTAAATAAATAGTAAATTTGAACTAAAATTAACAAAGTCCTGACAAGACACATAACACATGACTTATGGAAATAGTTATGTGTTATGTGTCTTATATAATATATATATATATATATATATATATATATATATATATATATATATATATATATATATATATATATATATATATATATATATATATATATATATATTTAAAGTACAATTTATACTTTAAATATATATTTAAAGTATAAATTATTTTAGGCAAACTACAAAATATTATATTAATTTTATTAAATCACAAGAAATGGGTGAGGGATTTAAAATTGTGAGATAATGAAGCTAACAGTACTTAAATAAATAAATAAATTTAAATTTAAATTTAAATTAAATATCATAAAACTAATGTCTTCAACTTCTTTCAGCACTAGAAAATCTGATTATCCCACAGAAATAGCATAGAATATTAGATAGATTATTTGTATATTTATTATTTATTATAATATTAGAAAGTTTTGAGAGTCCTAGTACTTCACCGATGTCATTATGTCACATCACTAGCTTAACACCATCTTACCATCTAATTCAGTGCGATAGAAGGTCGATGTGCCTCCTAAACATTTTCTTTATTTTAAAGCTTTTCCGACGTCAGATCTTCGAGCGAACGCAGAAGACAGCATGATTTTTCAGCTCCATGACGATATTATATATATATATATATATATATATATATATATATATATATATATATATATATATATATATATAAAGTCTGGCCATAAATACTGTTACTAGTTAAAATAAACAAAATATTACATTTGAATTTGGATTCTGTCATTTTTTATGATTGTTTATTGTGTTTTCTCGTTTTGGCGCCAATGTAGGTATTTTACAATATTTTGCGATACTCAAATGGAGTGGGGTGATCACAAGAACCAAATCGCTGTGATTGCATCACACAAAGTGGGTATGGAGTCCAATGTCATTTTTAAAACTCTCCATATGCTTGGTATTAGTAAAATGTTTATGTACCGGGCCATTAATAGGTACAATGAGATCTCCTCTGCTCGTGACAGAAAAATATCTGGCCGTCCACGCAGTGTTCGTACGAAAAAGGTGATTAAAGCAGTAAGGGAAAGAATTTAAAAAAAATCGGTTCGAAAGTAAAAGATTTTATCTCACGAGATAAATATTGCACCTAGAACCATGTCGCGTATTTGTAATGATAACTTAGGATTTTCAGCCTACAAGAGACGTACTGGTTATTTCCTAACTGATAATTTAAAAAAGAAAGGGTGGTAAAATTAAAACAACTACTGAAGCGGTACGCAAAGGGAGGTCACAAAAATGTTTGTTTACGGATGAGATTTTTTTTTACAATTAAGCAACATTTTAACAAACAAAATGGTTTTATTTATGCTTGAAGTTCTAAGGTTCAACATCAAGTTCAATAACCAAGAATGGTCCTTCGACAAGGCTCGGCGCCGGGTCATAAAGCTCAGTCGGTTTGGTCTTGGTTGGAAACGAACGTTTCGGACTTCATCAGAGCTGAAGACTGGTCGTCGTCTAGTCCCGATCGTAATCCACTGGATTATGATTTTTGGTCAGTTTTAGAGAGTATGACTTGCTGTAAATGCCGTGATAATTTGGAGTCTCTACGACCATCCATACGACTGGCAGTGAAGAATTTTCCCATGGAAAGTGTCCGTCTTTCTAATGATATCTGGCCACAATGTTTAAAAGACGTTATTGTAGCCAATGAAGGCAAATTTGAATAAGCTTTTAATATTTCAAATTGTTTTATATTTATGTATTAAAGTAATACACTGTAAAAGTAATAAAATTTATTTGCAACAGAAAAAAAATGTTTTTCTTTGTAACAGCATTTTCAGTATAAATATTGCATTTCAAGTATTAAAGTCGGTAAGAGGTCAATAGGCCTTAATCGCACCAGTAAAATTATACATTTAAGGCATACGGGCCTCCTATAGCACTGCGGGAAAGTTTGTGAAATTGTTCTCCGCAGTGAGCGTGTTAATATAATTATTATGGATAGGTTAAATGTTTTACTTATTCCTGATTAATTTAAAAGCGAGGAGACAAAACAGGATCTACCGAACGTTTATCGAACGTTTATCAAAGAGATATCGACTTAAGCACTCCATAACAAATGGCGCGTAGGGATGCTAATATTCCTTATACAGGATTAATATTATCTTTCCTCGCTTGACGGAGACAGTTACTGGTTACGATCTCATAAAGTTTTAAGAAGGAGGTCAGATTTTATCTCATGTTTTTCGATAGCTATGTCCACACTGTGCAGTTTCATCTTCAATTTTCATCATCTTCTTTGTATTCAACTCCTGTTTGGCGCATTCAATAATTGAATGCGTCAACGAACGCTTCGCCAACATTGTGAATTGTGATTTTGTTCAGTTGCAGTGTCTGTCAGATTATTGTAATATGTGCGACGAGAACATTTTACTGGGTGGAATATGTGCGCCTTATTTGGTCATAAGAAATTCCATAAAAAAAAGAACAAAGTGAAAGCTTTGGATACGATCAGCGGGCATGCGTCGCGACTCGCGGGCATGCCTCACGTGTGCTGCTGACTGCGCTACGATGCATGCCCTTAATGATAAATGAACAAGAAAAGGCACAGCTTATTAAGTATGGATAAGTCATAAATCATAACATAGCTTGATATCGATAAGGCAATAACATCTAATGATTTCCAATAAGATTTATTACACCACAGAAATAAAACTTCCTCACCAACTAAATGATACCTAATAAAGGCTTGTCAATAACAAAGCCGGAAATATCACAGGGACCTGAAACGCGGGTCATATAACACTTTATTACACAACATAATATTTTTGACGAAATGTTTAGAGTTTTAGTTTTGAGGGGATTGACTTAGGATGTTCTACTGGTTTTAAGATTTGGCTTTGATTTTTGTCACTATTTTTAAGACTATGTTTAAACAATATAGCCTGAGGGCCTAGACAAGTGGCAAGCGATTGTCGTAAACGCTAACAAAGTGTATGCGATTTGACATAAGTCATCGCTTCGTTAGCGAATACTAATGTCCAATCCCATACCATACATTTTGTGGCGTTAGCGTTAGCGTTTCGATAATCGCTTGCCGCTTGTCTATAGGGCCTGAATTTTTAATCGAAACAGCCTTTCAAATATCAGGTCGACCCGTATAGAACGATCAGCTTACAATAATAGTAGGGCCTAAAATTGTCCGAAAATATTTATTAGCTTTTTTTTTAAAAAAAACTTATTTTTATTAATATGTTACGTATAAGCCAGCGAAACAATATCGTATGAAAGTAGCCAGGATAATGAAAAATACTCAGTCTACTTCACTTAAAAGCGCTCGTAAACCGCACAACTTTGAACATTTTCTGAGTAATAATTTCTCAAAGTGCCAGTATATCTATGAGATCATTATTAACTCGAGTGCATAAGAAACTTAGAAAAACTTTTCACTTAGTTCACGACTTGAGGAATAAATATGCAAACGAAGGAACAGTTCGCCTCAGTCTACAAATTAAAAAGCTATTAGAGGCGTTCCTTTGAAATTGTTTCTTTTTTTAACGAAACTATCACAGCTGTCGCCAGCTGCAATTATATTTTTCAATGGTCACATTTATTACGTTAAACGACTTTGTAGGAGCGGGATCTGTGCCTGTTTCGTAATACTTTCCTTTTTACTTCTGTAATAAGTTTTTTAACCTTTAGTTATGAAATCCAAATTGACGATCTTATAATTTTAAAAATCGGTCAATTGCGAGTTGCACTCGCGCACGAAGGGTTCCGTACCGTTATAGAAGAAAAATAGGCCAAAAATTGTGTTTTTGTATGGGGGCCCCCCACATTTTTATTTAACTTAAATATTATTATTAAAGTAGGCATATATGATATAACTAAGGCCTTTATAAAAATTTCAAGTGCCTAGCTGTTGCCATTAATGATTACGAGAAAAAAAGCAAAAAAAATAACGTTTGTTGTATGGGAGCCCCTTAAAATAAATATGCATTTTATTTTGTTTGTAGTGTATGTTGTTATAGCGGCAACAGAAATACATAAAATTTCAAAAGTCTAGCTATAGCGGTTATTGAGTTACAGCCTGGAGACAGACAGACTGACAGAGGGACGTACGGACTTACATCGAAGTCTCAGTAATAGGGTTCCGTTTTTACCCTTTGAGTACGAAACCCTAAAAATTTATGGGTGCTCAACAACAAATATTTTTGGTATTTCTACTAGGTCTTTTTTATTGATTACACAATATATTATATTATTCTGTGTTATAAAAGTTGACCAATCGTGATATGCTATGGGCAATTCAAAGACAAAGACATGATGATGCTGACAATAAACTTCAATTTCTTAGCTTTATTTCTGCTGAGAAAAATCGATATCGCTACAGTCAAATTATCAAGGCGTCGCGTCGCCTTAACCCGCTGGGTTCGTGTCGCCTTTGGTGACAGCTTTATTTATTATAAATGAAAACATTTTTTTAATTTTGTTAGTCTCGCTGAAACTTAAGGACGCCTACACGCGTTTGGCTGATTTTAGTCATGAAGGTCCAGGGAAGATTTGTACGATGAGAAAGTTAGAAGGGAAGTGATAAGAAGTTCACGGTCATATAGTACAATATATTGCGTTAAAAACTGTACTCGTTTTTCATAAATGAAATATATAGTATAACGTAGGAAAGTAAAAGCTAGCGATATTTATTCTGTGTTTTATGATCGGCGAAATGTGAGATGCGTATCGGAATGTTTCATATCAATCGTACAGCAAATGTTGCTGAAAAACCGTTTAGAAAATTTATCGTATGTAAATCAAGTGACATACAAACATAAACGTATTTGTATGGATTTGTACGGTCGGTGCGTACAAATAGAATAAAATATCGAACGTACAACTGGACAAAGCGAATTTTGTTTCGCTATATTTTGTTATTTGTGATAGTTTCGTTATTAAATTGTTTGAAACGATCTTTGTAAATGGACGTCGATTATGGGAGGAATTCGATCGAAATACGATAGCAGAAAACAGATAATTTTTCGCGTAACTTTCTGCCGCGCACTGTAAAACTCTGGAACGAACTGTCACCAGCAGTATTTCCGGACCTATACGACCTGCAAACCTTTAAGAAGAGAGCCTATTCCCTCTTAAAAGGTAACGCAACTGCAGCTCTTCTGGTGTTGCGAGTGTCCATGGGCGAAGGTAGTGCTTTCCATCGCCGGTGACTCGTTTGCTCGTTTGCCCCCTTATTTCATAAAAAAAAATCAACTATATTATGTTTCTATATATCGAAACGTGGGTATTGTTAACAAAACAATAGGGTATGTTCCGAAATACAACCTGGCAAATGACATCTTAACTTGAAAGATCAAGCATAAGCACAAAACCTCTAAAAATATTTAAATTTTATACATAGTCGTAGTATACAAAAGGTATAAATGTGACAAACCTGTAACAAACTAACAAAGTACCTACTCGTACCAGCGCTGACATCAATTGAGTAATAGGCCTGGAGATAGTGACACAAAATTCTTGGTGATTTGTTCCAGTATGGCGGTTTTACAGGGGTATAATTACGTAAAGGCGAAAAGGAAAATGATTGTCATTGCGCTCGCACTGGCAGCCCAAACGCGTGGGCGTTAATCAAACGTATCGGATAAACAACGAGTGTGGAACGATTTGTTCCACAAAAATGCTTGTATTTTCAGATAGTCGAAAAAAAATAAGTAGGCGAAAGCGTAATGCCATACTTGTCGCATGCGGCTTACAGCCCGCCATACCGACGCGAACACGTTAATTTTAATAAAAAAATTGAACCATTTGTACCAGGCTAATTTTTGCATAGCTAATCATCGTCGAGTAGCCATTCACGAAAATCACCTTGCCATACTTTCCGACAGCTCCCAATGGCCGCCATACCACTGCAAAGGTGTAAGATTTTTTTTTCGCCAAACGATTTGTGCCAGTATAGCATTTAAATTTTTGGAAAGTATTTGACAAAATATGACCGTTATTATTTTTCCCATACTTCTAGTAGGCGGATACACAATTATTATTCTGGCTATTAAACCTATTCTATGACAAGAATTCATATAATTTTCACAAGCCAACCATTATTAAATCATTGTTAAACACACAGCATACTAAACTTGGCAAAATAAATACAATAACAAGCGGTTTGAATTCGGAATGTGAAAAGCGGCCATCTTGGATTTTTGCCAACACTTCTTCGGGATAAAGTTCTAACGAAATTATTATTCTCTCTGTCTAAATATGTTCCAAGTAAAAAGTGTTAAAGTGAAAAATTGATTCTGTAAGAATTCCGTTTAAAATAAAATGGGAAAGCCGTGAAACTTTCTAAGTCTCGAGTTGAAATAATACGAGTTATATTATTTTTTTACACCACACGCTTGCTTCGGCACGAATGGGCCGGCTCGACCGGAGAAATACCACATTCTCCTAGAAAACCGGCGTGAAATAGTGCTTGCACTGTGTTTCGCAGAGTGAGTGAGTTTACCGGAGGTCCAATCCCCTACCCTATTCCCTTCCCTTCCCTCCCCTATTCCCTTCCCATCCCTACCCTCCCCTATTACCCTATTTCCTCTTAAAGGCCGGCCACGCACCTGCAGCTCTTCTGATGCTGCGAGTGTCCATGGGCGACGGAAGTTGCTTTCCATCAGGTGACCCGTTTGCTCGTTTGCTCCCTTATTTCATTTAAATTAACAAAAAATTAAAACCGACTTCCAAGGTAAAAACAATAATAACATTAATATGAACTAAAAAGTATTAAATAATTTTTACTATCTAATGGTGCCTTTTTCCGAATTCGGCTTAAACTCAACTATTTCTGTATTCAATCTTCATTATTTTGAAGTCGGTACCAGATAGCTGAATCTTCAGTCCTCTGACAGAATATTTGAAACTTTTGGAACTGGCACCGACTTCAAAATTATGAAGATTGAATACAGAAATAGTTGAGTTTTAGCCGAATTCGGAAAAAGGCACCATTAGATAGTAAAAATTATTTAATACTTTTTAGTTCATATTAATGTTATTATTGTTTTTACCTTGGAAGTCGGTTTTAATTTTTTGTTAAAAATAATAATAATTTCACTCTTTTTAGTTACACTAGTAGGTAAACCTTCGCGTATATTTTACGTATCTTATTACAATTTGTCAAGAGTCACAACTCACACTCACAAAATCATATATTATCAGTGAAGTGAACATATTGTGCTAAGTAATTTAACAATTTTAATGCTTCAAGCCCCAAGCGGTCACCGGCGATTGAGATAACAATAGAAAGGCTATTGTGTCTCGTTTTTCCACGATCGAAGGATCTATCAGATAAAAAATTGTATAAACTTGCATAGGATGTAGCGTAGCTACTCATAATATTTTTAATATTATCATAATTATTGACAGCTCTGTTCTTGTAAAGCGCTTATTCCACTTATCCAAGCTAGGAAGTCCTAGCTAGGATCCTAGCTTTCTAAATGTCATTCCACTTGACTAAATTTTTTCCGATTTAGGATCCTAGCTGGGATCCTAGCTTCTAAATGTTATTCCACTTGACTAAATTTTTTAGGACCCTAGCTAGGACTTCCTAGCTAGGATAAGTGGAATAAGCGCTTAATCAAGAATTCAAATCGATACTTAGTGCGCCATCTATCGATTAATAAGTATAACTGATTAAAAAGACAATGACTTTGTTTTGTGTAAATGCTCTTTTTAAAATAACTTTATTTTAATTCTATTTGTCTATTTAAATTTTATAAAGTAATTAGTAAAGTATTCGATCTGTTGTCTGCCGCCACGCGCCACGCGGCGCGGCGGCGCGGCGACGCCGTCGCCTCTGCGGCGCCGCCGTCGCCTCTGCGGCGCCGACCGCCATGTATTAAACAAACAGGTGTTGTTATACAGTACATAATTATTATTATTAGTATATCCATACCTATGCCTTGTACTATTATTAATTCTGTGCCATGAGACATTGGTGATCTTAATGATGATGATGACGATGATGATGATGATGATGATTATGATGATGAATATGAATTGCATAGTAGCATATGCTTTCTGTTCTTAAAACAACGCCGAAACTCCCGAACGTGTATCTATAAGGAGTCAGGAGTTCTCTCAGCATCTTCGAAACCATGGTATACTTTGACCCAATATTTGACTTTTTGGTAGCATATTCTTAGTACACTTCACATAAAACCAAAATCACCATATGTTTCCATATAAATTTCGAGGAGTTCCCTCGATTACTCATGGATCCCATCATCAGGTCACCACTTTTGTGAACATGGTACCAAATTGGAGTGAAACCTAATACAACAAAACAAAAATTTCGAAAATCGGTTCACAAACGGCGGAGTAATCGTTGAACATACAAAAAAAAAAAAAATAAAAAAAAAAAAAAAAAAAAAAAAATATCCACAGCCGAACATATAACCTCCTCGTTTTTTGGAAGTCGGTTAAAAACACTAATAACCCGAATTTGAGATTTTGGAATGGAGTTTATGTATTCAAGAGCGCTGTTTTTCGGTTATTATCGTTTTGACGATGGCTTTTCAAGCGCTTTTTTTTTTATTAAACAAGGGGACAAACGAGCAAACGGGTCACCTGATGGTAATCAACTACCGTCGCCCGTGGACACTCGCAACATCAGAAGAGCTGCCTTTTATGAATAGAAATTATCTAGCGTCATTAGACCTCAGATACAATAATGGGTTTGGAATTATAAATAGCTGAGAAGTAGAAAAGTAGTATTATCGGCTTAGGAACAGAAATCTAAGAAAAAAAGTTCTGCAAATATTACAATAAGGTAATAATGATATGAGACAAAACGGAATTTCCTTAGCATTGAATCGATTGATAGTTTTTTTTTTCTAACTGCATATTCGTTGAAATTAGCGAACACAACTTAACCAAAAAGTAAAAACCTCGCGTCTTTAAAATCTATTAAACAACAACAACATGGTCAACACATGTACACTTTTACTCAGAATTCAGTTTTTATTGCATCTGCGAAAATCACCCCTTAGAGCTTAGTTTAGACGCATGACAAACTAAAACTTTATTACGGTATTGCGTAAATAAAAGAAAATGCATTAAGAGTTAAACGGCTCCTAGACTACATTTCGGTGATGTCGCTGGTTTACACTATTCCAATTCAGTGACCCAATGCAGCGCTTGATTGCTACTCGCATAATGTGAAGAGACACAGGATTGCACTTGAATGTATTTCAATGTTTTTTTTTTTTGATGCGCAGGGGAAACCCATCATGAGAGCCCCGAGGGGATGTGCCTCAGTCAGCTGAAGCACCCCGGGGGTATGTGGGACTCTTACCCACTAAAACCACCTGCGGTTTGCCTTCAGCCGTATACGGAGGGATGTCCTGGATCTGTCTAACACAGGACTATTTCAATGTATTCCAGTACATTCCAGTACCCGTTTATATAATTCCAGTAGCATTACAGCGCCGGATTTAATCACTGGATTGTAATAATGTAAGCTATATAAATGTTATCCAGTTCGATCAAGGAACATTGCACTCCTAAATAGAAAATCTTATCTCTCATAATGTATTTCCAATACCTTTTCAACGACATGTACTCGTATAATGTCACGGCTACCTTTATGCTGTTACTAGATGACGCCCGCAACTCCGTTGCGCCAAAATTAGTTTACAGGGAACCGTACATTTTTTTGAGGATAAAAGTATCCCATGTCCTTTCCCGGGACTCAGAGTATCTCTGTACCAAATTTCAGCCTAATCGGTTCAGACGTTTAGGCGTGAAGAGGTAACAGACAGACAGACACACTTTCGCATTAATTATAATATTAGTATGGACGTAAATACTGCCATAGTTACCTACTGGCTACTAGTATTGTAAATTCGAAAGTATGTTATTTATGTAATTGTGCAGGCAGAACCTGGCATAAAGTTTTGCTGATGTTAATGTCGCAGCTCCGCAGCCAACTGGTTAAAATAGCCGTTCAACCAAACAGCTAGTGTGATTGAATGACGTTGTTCAGTCAAAGCCTTGTTTGTACTACTGCTACAAACCTAGCTGTTTGATTGAACGGCTATTTTAACCAGTAGGCTTAAGATTCCATAATATGGCATAATTATTTTGATTAAGTATAATAATATCACGGACTTAAAAAAATACGGATGGAGCATTACACTATAAAGAGGTGAAGCATGCAAGGTACGACAATTTCGTCACAATTTCGTTTATTGTACACGTGACCGACACTCACACACGCAACTAGGTACTACAACCCGCTGTCATTGTACATAGAGTGACGGCGCCAATGACACGCACACATCCTACACGGGCGGCCATTACTATGTTTCACTCGGGATTAGACGAGGTTACATCCGTATTTTTTTCAAATCCGTGAATAATATATTGTGTTGACATGGACGAAGTCGCGGGCTTCAACTTGTTATGTAAATAAGGTCCTTTGGCAACTCAGTTATGATGGCTAAGAGATAATGACGAAGATCACAGAATTTAAATTGAAAAGTTACGCTTGTACGAGCTTTGTGAATTTCACAATCTAATCTAACTTCACGATAAAGGAAGAACTAGTTAATTAAAGCCATTAGATACTTGTTGTATGACATACCTATATGTAATATAATGCAACTTCGTGACTTGTTTGATATAATATTTAGGGCCTGTTTCACCGCTTCCTGATAAGGCTATCCACCACTTAACTTGACACATAGAGTATGGAGAATCTGTCAAATAAGCCTATCGGGCACCTTATCAGGAAGCGGTGAAACAGGCCCCTAACCTATCAAACATAAAAAGCAATGTCATTACATAACTTGGGAGTTGCGACAGATAAGCAACAGGCGCTTGACAGCATTATATAATTGTAGTTAGTTGATGCCCGCAACTCCGTTACGCCAAAATTCATTTTACGCCGGAATCGTGCATTTTTGCGGGATAAAAAGTATCTATCCTCTTCCGGGACACAAAGTATCCCCATACCAAAATTCAGCAAAATTGTTCAGCAGTTTAGGCGTGTAATAATCAACTATCACCAGTAGACCGATTACGTATCTTGCAACAAGTAATCAACATGACGTGTTTGACACATAAAGCTGTTAATATACCAAGCGAAATAGAGAAACAAAGGTCTGAGCAAGCGAGATGTCAATATCAGTAACACTGCGTGGTAAAAAGAGAAGTGTGTTGCATGACAGCAGAACTCTTTGTTTGACGTTTAGACGGAACTTACCGGCACGTTGACAATAATCTCATAGAAATATGCTTGTGTTATGTGTAAGTGCATACGTAGGTACACATAATATTGTTTGTATTGCCTAGGGGTGGCAGCGTCCTAGGAGGGACGGCAGCGTCCTAGGGCCGGCAGCCAGTTAGAGGGCGTCCACAAATTAAGTAAAGTGTTTAAGGGGGGGGGGGGGGGGGGGTCGTCAAATCTCATCTAATCGCACGTTGGGGAAAGGGGGGCTCGGCAAATCTCACGTAATTTTTTCTCAACAAAATAATACTATTTTGGTCCGTTTCATCCAGATTGTACGTATGCCTAAGATTTAATCATCGCTATACGATTAAGATCATTCACAAATTCGTTCGAAAGAACATCTACTGACTATCAAAACAAACATTTACGTAAGAAACCCACATTTTGAAAAATCTCACGAAATCTCACCAGGGGGGGGGGGGGGGGGTCAAAAAATTCGAAAAAACACCTCACGTAATTTGTGGGCGCCCGCTTACTAAGACGCGGCGCTGACTGCTCCATGCTCAAAATCTATATTATCAAGCTTTTTCTATTTAAAATATCAGCTATTCAGTTATTATAGAGTTTATTATAAGGAAAAAAAATTATGCGATCCATTCTGCGACTACCCTGCGCATAATATATAATACGTTCCTGACAAACCTTCAATAATTAAATATCATGGACAATAATTATATAATATCATAGGGGCAAATGTATTAGATTATTAACATAATGCCCGGCACACACGAGGCTAGTTTTTCAAGCTAGGATAGCAAGCTAGTTATTTACCAAACTATCCTGGCTTGCTGACCTACTTAAGAGCAGGGGGGATCCGTGTCCCCACGTCAGATGAAAACAGCTTATTTTCGTAGCTCTCCCCAATATTGCCCGATTAGAATGTCCAGGGGGCCAGGCCCCCTCATTGTTTATCTCCAAACCAACTAGCAACAGACTAGTTATAGCCACGATTAAACTACCATGGTCTTAACCAGACCAGTAGCTTAGACCCTTTCGAAAAAAAAAAAAAAAATTGCTGACCTAGCTTGGATGCTAGTTCTGTTTTACAAATGAAGATAGTTTTGTCTACACGAAGCCAGAAGTACTAGCTTGCTAGCTTACAAACACTAGCTTGCTATCCTAGCTTGAAAAACTAGCCTCGTGTGTCCCGGGCATAATAGACGTATTATCTTATCGCTGCAATACGAAGAATTACTTCGATTAGATACTTACCGATCAAGATGGCTGCGGCGCGGTGGTATATTTTGTTTTGTATGTTTGTGACTGCAAGTTGTGAGGAGTACGAATTGAATATTGTACATTATAATGACTTCCATGCGAGGTAAGATCTATACCAGGGGTCACCAAATGGCGGACCGCGGTCCGCATCCGGACCGCCGACCCATTGTGTGCGGACCGAGCAAGTTCGAAGATGAACTTCGTTAAAAATTAATTTCGGTCTCGACATACTGAATACTGATGAACATGTAGCAACAAAAATTGTCACTTTTCTCATTGATACAAATACCTTTGTAATTTCCGTAACTATATTTGTTTATTTATTTTTAGGGTTCCGTACCCAAAGGGTAAAAACGGGACCCTATTACTAAGACTTCGTTGTCTGTCCGTCTGTCCGTCCGTCCGTCCGTCCGTCTGTCTGTCTCCAGGCTGTACATCAAGAACCGCTATAGCTAGACTTCTGAATTTTTCACAGATTATGTATATCTATTGCCACTATAAAAACAAAATAATATTACTATTTGAGGGAGGCTCCCATACAACAAACGTGATTTTTTTGGTCTTTTTTGCTCCATATCAATAATGACAACAGGTAGGCACTTGAAATTTTCACAAAGGCCTCACCTATATGTAAAATTTAATAATTAATTATAATATTTAAATAAAATAAACATTAAGGGGGGCTTCCATACAAAAAACACAATTTTTGACCTATTTTTGTTCGATAACGGTACGGAACTCTCCGTGCGCGAGTCCGACTCGCACTTGGCCGATAATTTTAAATGTGCGGACCGCAATGGTCATTTTATTTCTTAAAACGGACCCCGAGCGAAACTAATTGGTGACCCCTGATCTATACTAATATTATAAATACTGTCTAATTACTGTCTATATAATGTGTCTGTCTGTCTGTTACCTCTTCATTCCCAAACCGCTGAACCGATTTGGTATGGAGATAGTAGATACTTTGAGTCGCGGGAAAGGACATAGTATACTTTTATACCGGAAAAATATACTGTTGCAGGCCGTATTCTAGTTTAGTTATAATTATTATGTTTGAGGGCCTCCAAGGTAGATCTTTTGACCTAGTCATAGGTAATTTCTGACGTTGCGTTGTAATTACAATTCCTTTCAGAACCTCCAACAAACATCGATAGATGATGTTTCTTTCAGTGTTAGATAGCCCATTTATAGAGGAAGGCTTTAGGCTATATTTTATCACGCTAAGACTAATAGGAGCGAAGAAATAGAGGAAAATGTGGAACAAACGGGGAAAATTATTTGAAAGAGCTAACTTGAACGCGCTAATCTGAGGAACTACTGGTCCGATTTGAAAAATTCTTTCAGTGTTAGATAGCCCATTTGTTGAGGAAGGCTATAAGCTTTATTTTATCACGCTAAGACTAATAGAAAAAGGGAACTAATTTTTTGACCAGTTATTTAAATATTTGAGATGTTATTATGATCAGTTGAAAAAAATATTGAGCAGTTATTTAATTTTCTGGCGGTTGATTAATTATTGTGACTGTAAAACATGGACAGTAATAAAAAAACTATTGAGCGGTAAAAATGATGGAATGAGCGGTAAAAATGATGGAATGAGCAGTTCGATAAATGAATGAGCGGTAAAAATGATGGAACGAGCGGTTCGATAACGACTTCACAGAAGGCCTACTTAACCACGGATACCGAAGCGGGGGGACGGGGGGGCGCAGCCCCCCAGAATGGGGCCAAAACAAAAACAAACACAATCCAGAAAGTCCAAGAGTAGGTTAGGTTAGGTTAGAACTTAGACCACAACGGCAGAGGGAGCCGAGCGAGCGCAGCGAGCGTGCTGCGGCAGCAGCCGGCGACCGTCTTATACTTTTGCTTTATAACGGCACGGAACTTTTCATGGGTGAGTTCGACTCGCACTTGGCTGATTTTATTATATTTTACCGCCTCATTGTTTAAAGAACTTCTTAGAATGAGATTTCTTACTGACAAATTCCGATTTGTTACTGCCCACACGTAACCGCTCATTCATTAATTTTTACTGACCATTTAATTATTTGACTGTTCAATAATGTTTTCAATTATCCATTTCATTATTTTTTACTACTCATTTTTGTTTACTTTACTGCTTAGTTTTGACTGCTAAACTAGTTATTAAACGTGCCATTTATAATTGCTAACTTACCAAAACTGCAATTTACAACTGCTCCTTTAAATCAGTGCCATAGAAGAATATGGAAAAAACGGAGGAAATTCTTTGAAAAGGCTTATCTCGCGAACTACTGGAGCAATTTTTATGTTATTTGGGACAGATAAGAAGTAGACCACGTGAAGGATCTATAGCCTTATGCTATCGATTTTAATCATTTTTTCAGTGGCTATATATTTTATACCCGTGCGACGCCGGGGCGGGTCGCTAGTTTTTTATATTTATTTATTTATTTATATCAGGCTACATAGGCCCATACAATATATACCTTAATGACTTTTATATACACTTAATAACTACACTTTATCACGAGCGGCGACGTGACGCGCGCTTCGTTCCGGAGTCTCCCCCGGAACCTTCGGTAGACCACATCAGTCGGCCAGAATTCCTCCGCTTCAAAGGTCGACAGAAGACATGCGTCGGCATTCTCACCACAAAGGAACTGAGGTTGACCTTGTGGCGAGACTGCAGACGTTCGACCCTCAAGTGGAGGGATGTCTTCTTACTGATGTAGTTCACGACGTCCTCGACCTCCATGGACCAGTTAATATTAGTAAGGATAAATAAATCATCGCATCCATCCAGATTCGTGGAGACCAGTCCAGCCGGTACCGTCTGTAATCCATCTGATGAGCCATGTATCGGAGGCTTCGCCAGGCTGACCACCCTCATACGAGACGCTCTGCAGCGGGAACCTGAGTCCCTGGTCCTCAACGGAGGGGACAGCTTTCAGGGTACCATCTGGTACAACCTTCTCAGGTGGAACGTGACTCAGGATTTCATGAATATGGTGCACCATGACGCTCATGTGAGTCAACGAGTTATCTGCTAATGCCGCATGCAACTTATTTGCATAATATGTACCTTAAGAACCTAAGCTGATACATTTGGCATGGCTCTAACTTTAACTCTGTCTTTTTTTTTGTAAAAAAATTGACAAACTTTTAAACTTATTCTTTTTAAATATATATGTGTAAAAATTAAAGCTTTAGTGACTGGTTTTGCAAACTTTGCTTTTAGAAATCGTTTTTCCTGTCCAAATACATTACAACTCACGTCACTCAATCTATCGTCAATTATTGTGCTATTATTATAGTGTGTATATATCTAATATTATTTAGTAAAAGTTTACTTGGAAAAAGAACAGACATACCTAGATTGCCCAAATATCTGTTCGGAATAGTCTAGGTCTGGAGTTCTGGAGCTCCAAGCCGAAACATAAAATTTATGGCCCGAGGCAGACCTCACGAAAAAGGTTGTAAAGCCCCTACCTCAATTAGTTGTCTGTAGAATAAAAAGCGAATTACTTACACATTAATTACAAAATCTCAGAAACTATAGAATGCCTACAAACTTTTTGTCAGGTAATATTTCTTGCGTATTATGTTATATAAACTCGTCACTGCTACTTATACTAGAAAGAGCTTGAGACAAGCAACTTTTTGTTAGCTTAATCCTGGCAATTATTTAACTATTTAAAAAAGTCTACATAATACCTACATACTCTAAAGTCTAACTGAATAAAATTATTTATTTGATTGTCTTTGTTTTTAAACCATAATATTGTGTTACAAACCATGTAACCAAAACCATGACAAAATTATCCGCAGTCAAAAGGCCTCCTTTTTTGAATTCGGTTACAAAATATCTTGATTGTTTTTCCAATGTTTTAAATACTACTAGCATCCGTAACTAGCATAATTATAGCAATAACGAGTGTTAAAGCTTTAAAAATTGCCAGTAATGTCTCTTACGTAATAACCACGGCAATAACCAATACGATCTGTACTCACTTTGGATTAAAAATTCAGAATTTACGAGTCTAATCAATGGCGAATGTGCTATTGGCTAATAAACGGAAATACGGATATAAAATCGTTCCAAATTCACAATTAGAAATAATGGGAAATGTAAATTGCATTGTAATGGCTTTTACGTGTTTTATTGTGGGACCACAGAGAATAAACGACGTGTGACGATATTTTTGGAACGTTTTTCAAATTTAGAATGGAGCTAGCTGAACCGTCAAGCGCTTGGCCATGATGCGCTAGGACAGCTAGGTGTTCCAGCGCATCGTCGCGGAGTAATGTGGAATAGTGTCCACGAGTTGAGCCTGAAGAGGCAGAGGTGGTGGGGCTGCGGTCGTGTATCACGCGTTTCCCGTAGTCCCACCTTCAGGAGCAGGAACACCGTTGGGGTTTTAGTAGGTAGTCCCGCGTCGCGCAAACAATGGTCGCCGCCAGTCTCGAGTTGTAATAATTTATTATTATTTATTAAGCAAATGCACTTATCAATATAAAAAGTACCTAGTAGCCGATTCTCAGACCTACTGAATATGCATATAAAATTTGGTAAAAATCAGTAAAGCCGTTTCTTAGGAGTTCGTGGACTAACATTGTGACACGAGAATTTTATATATAAGATTATAATAAATATAAAAATAAAAATCTTATCTAATTTTTAATTTTAGAACCTTCATACTACCAGTTAACTAAAAAATACCAACCTCCAGCCATGGACGTAAAAACATACGGACGTAGCATTACACTATAAAGAGGTGAAGCATGCAAGCTGCATGCAAGGTACGACAATTTCGTTTATTGTACACGTGACCGACACTCACACACGCAACTAGGTACTACAACCCGCTGTCATTGTACATTGAGTGACGGCGCCAATGACACGCACACATCCTACACGGGCGGCCATAACTTTGCTTCACTCGTGACTAGACAAGGCTACGTCCGTGCCTCCAGGCTCCAAATCTGTATTAAATGCGATTTTTTTTTTCAAATAACTTTACTTACTATTTTCTATTTTCTTCAACAGGTACTAGGAAATCACGAGTTCGACAATGGTATAGAGGGAGTAGTTCCATATTTGAAATCTCTGGAAGCGCCAGTCGTCACAGCTAACATTGTAGACGATGATGAACCCACCATACAAGGGTTATACGAGCCTAGTATTATTGTTGAGAAGAATGGCAGAAGAATCGGTATCATTGGTGTCATAATAGCTTCAACTAATGTAAGTAATAAAATATATTATACATATTAGTATATTCTAGTACTATTAAGGAAAATGTGTTTATCTTTTTATCTATCTTGTTACCTTATGACACTCAAACTGCTGAATTTTTTGGTACTTTGTGAAAATATGCAAAGTACCGTGGTAGACGTGCGCAGTCCACAAGTGCGCACTTAGAGTTTCTGCGTGAAATACAAATAAAACAGCTACTTTACCAGATCCGTTCGTCTGTTTCCCTTTCTATAAGGCTATGTCCACATCTGTATCATGATCGCGTATCAGATCTCCGTCGCGTAGCATCGAAGCGTATCATGATCGCTAGTGTGGACGCAAAATGATCGCGATCATCGCGTACATTTCTAGCGATCACGATACCATATACGCTTCGCTGCTACGCGACGGAGATCTCATACGCGATCATGATACAGATGTGGACAAAGCCTTAAGCGTCTCCCAGATAGACGCGGCCTGCGGTGGCGGTGGCGGTGGATGGCGGTCAGTTGGATGGCTTGGCCGCGTGGCCGCGTGTGTCTGTGTCGTTCCTAGAACTCTCAAGTTATACAGCTGACCGCCACCGCCACCGCAGGCCGTGTCTGTCTGGGAGACGCTTTAAGCGATTGTCACCTCTAACTAAAAAGGCCCATTCACTATCCTGCATTGCAGTCCGCCGTGCAGGCCTACAACACCATTCACTGTCCTGCATTAACCGGCGGACTGCACGGCGTCTTATGCAGATAGCAGTGTTGCAGGCCTGCACGGCGGACTGCAATGCAGGATAGTGAATGGGCCGTTTAACGTTGCCACTCCATTCGCTATAATATGAGTAATTACAAGACGTGTCTCTCACACTACCTGTTTTTTGGCTGGTAACCTCACTCAATGAACAACTCCCTTCTATATAATTAGTCCGCATGTTTCTGTTTTTTTTTTTATGTTATACATTTATACAGGAGCTGGCGTCAACGGGACAACTGAGGTTCACGGATGAGGTGGAGACAGTTCGACGGGAGGCTGAGAAGCTACACGAACAGGGGGTTGATATCATCGTTGTGCTATCCCACTGTGGGTTGGATATTGACAGGTATTAACACTCACAAACTTTTCCATGTATTAAACCCCGACCAATAAGAGGGGTGTTATAAGTTTGACATTCTGTGTGTGTGTGTGTTTTTTTTTTACTAAAATTAGGGAGCAAACGTGTAAGGCCGCGTCCCCATCAGACACGGCGCGGCGCCGGCACCGTGTTACGGCACGACGCCGCCACCGTGATACGGTACGGCACCGCACCATGACACGGTGCCGCGTACGGTGCGCCGACCCGCGTCTCTATTCAGTCGATATTTGCGCTCCAACGAAAGTGCTTGTCTAAATATGGATCGCGAAAGAATTATTCTTTTGTTGTTACTAAGACGAAGATTGAAAAAGAAACAGAAACAGAGGAAATTTTGGGTAAATGTGTATCATAAATTACTTACAAACTTAATAATTACTAACATACACAAAACTTTTTTTTTTTTTTAGCTTATTTTTCTCTATAATAATGGTACGGAACCCTTTATGCGTGAACCTAAGTCGCACTTGGCAGATTTTTATCTGTTCCAAATAAGTGCCTCGTTTAAGTTAAGACACAATTTTGTTCGGAAGTTTCACCGAGAATGTCACGGTGCACCACCGTACGTGGCACCGTGACACGGTGCGGCACCGTACCGGATAACGGTGGCGGCGTCGTGCCGTAACACGGCGACGGCGCCGCGCCAAGTCTGATGGGGACGAGGCCTATGGGTTAATTCAGACCGCAACGCGATGAGGCGAGGCGAGGCGCGGCGCAGAATATATTTGTGTGGATTTGACAGATTTCAATTGCGTGCGATGTCTTGCGAATCTGTCAAATCCATATAAATTTAGAAGTGCATCTACGCGTCGCGTTGCGGTCTGAATCAACCCACGGGTCACTAGAAAGCGACAGCTACCGTCGCCTATGGACATTCGCAACATCAGAAGAGTTGCAATTTGCAGGTGCGTTGCCGGCCTCTTAATACGCTCCTTGAAGATTCGCAGGTCGTATTGGTCTGGAAATACTGATGACTGTGTGTTACGCGTGTTTCAAACTTTTTGTGCTATTAATGTCAAGGGTAGTGTAATGCGATATGAAAATAAAAAGGTTATCTTTGCATATAATAGGCTTGAAATTGATAGATTTTGGTGGAACATAATACAGATAGATGCAAAATGAACCACGGAGGACATTCATTTAAATTTTAAAGAATAACTCCCTTACAAAGAAAGGTACCTATCTGCTTGTAATACTTACACAGCGTTCTGTCCTCGATCGATACGTGAGAAAAGTTGCTTAGCAGACTAAGTACCTATTGCATCTGTATCGAAGTATAACCACGTTTGGGTCCCAAATCATAATATTAATCATATTTATTGTCTACAATTTCAAGAGATAATAATTAATGTCTGTAGGGCGTAAGAACAATCAACCGATATTTGGCGATCTCCATCTGTCTTAATAAACGAACCCTCATCAATCAAATATAATAACAGGGTTTATACCGTAGTCCGTAACCCTGTTGATTGCGATGTGCTGGTGACATAATATAAATAGACTCAGATCCTAGAAGGATCAGACATAACTTACTCTCTGATGGATAAAACCATAGGTTCTAGAACATTATCGATCGTATAGACTTTTAAACATAAGTCTAAATCAAAACCGGCCTACTCGTTTGGATGCTACGATGCCACAGTATCTAAACACACTAGGCTGAATTACGCCGGCGTAATTTACGTGGCCGAAATTACGTTCATCCGCAGCTTACGTCTGATGCGATACACTATAAATTACGCGAGGAGCCGAAATTTCGCGGCGTAATTTATGTTGCGGAACCCGCGCGTAAGTGAGTATTTAAAATTCTCAGGTGTAATGTGTGCGTTAACGCTTTGGAGTTAAGGTTGGATTTGCTAAGTTCGGTTTTAATAATTCTGTCGCGTATAGTGTGTTGCTATACAAAACATTACCGCCGAATCGCTGCCGAACTTTACGCTCGACTCGGCTCGACGGAAAATCGGCTCGTGACGGAATTTCGACATAGTGTGTCGAATGCGTTTGATACGCGGCGTAAACGCGGCGGAATTTACGTCGGCGTAATTCAGCCTAGTGTGTTTAGACACACATACAAAAACTTACATAGACACTTTAAAATTAAAATACGCGGTACCCCTACAGACACACATAGACAATTAGTAACGTGTCCAATCTGTCAACTGATTATAATCCTCTATTTTCCTCGAGGGTTAAGTTTAACCCACGTTCTGCATTTTTCAGGAACATAGCCCTGAACGGCGGTCCCTACATCGACATCATAGTCGGTGGTCACAGCCACACGCTGCTCAGCAACGATGAACCACCAGCAGGGTCCGCGTTCACCCCAGCCGGACCCTACCCTGTGGTTGTCGAGCAACCCACTAGATCGGTGAGAGACCAATGAGAGTGCTTGTTAAAAAAAACAGCGCACAAATCTGAATCGCGCTATCGAAGCTGAGATCGGCATGACAACGTCTGAAATATTAACAAGTGGTCTCCGGCCTGACCAAATGTTTTTACGTTCCTCGCTCGGTCGCAAGATCTTTCTTTGTGACTCCCAAGCAAAATTCAACTTGCTTTGTTTTTGGTCAATGCTGCTAGTTCTAGCTAGTTAATACTAGATAATAGGTCCAACCAAAATGTATTGGTTGGCAATTCTTGTTGAAAGAATAACCGCTAACGAAATTGTTTTCAGGTGTTGATAGTGCAGGCCGCGGCACACACCGCATATTTGGGCGAAATAAAATTATATTTCAACGAAAACGGCGAGCTTTTGAGTTGGAATGGAAACCCACATTATGTTTCGAATGAAATAGAACAAGGTAATTACATGAAACCTTATTTTTCATTCATGAATATCGAATGTTATTTCAAATTGAATAATTTAAATACAATTTATAATAATATATATTCAATTAAGTATTTTTACTTTGAATTTTGTAATACCTTACTTTTGGTAATGTTATAATTGGGAGTTTTATTAATTCTAAATTATATTTTGGGTTATTATTTCGTAAAACGTGCTTCAGTAATCAAACGTCTGTTAGAAGTTTAGGTGAACGCAGATTTGGCCGCACCGCACGCACCGCAGTCGCCGCATTCGTAATTCTTTATATGAAGTTATAGGCAAGCTCGCATACCTACCCGCGCCGCAGTCTTCGCAACTTCTACATTCTTTATATGAAGAATTCCGAATGCGGCGACTGCGGTGCGTGCGGTGCGGCCAAATCTGCGTTCACCTTAATGAAATACGTTTCTGACTTAACTTACTGATAAGTCAAATCATCATGAACATTTATGTTACCTAGGTATTCGATGATAGCTTTATAGTTTTCGTTATATTACAATTTCGAAAAGATGGCCCCAAGCGAGTTACTTACGCCGGTTCTTCTTACTGGGCTAGTAACTAGTTCCTGAACCGGTGGATCCATTTTCTTCAGCGTTCAAAAATGTTCCAAAGATTCCTAATTTAAATCATTTTACTTCTTCATTTTTCAGCACCTGACGTCCTAGCTAAGGTGAACGAATACCTGCCTATGATCAGCGAGCTAGCCAATGAGAAGGTGGGGTTCTCCAAAGTCCACCTATCATCTTCCTGTGCATGTGGGGAATGTAACCTGGGCAGCTTTATATGCGATGCGTTTCTACATTCCGTAAGTGTTGCAAATGATAATATCCACTTTTTGCCCGAGTATACTTGAGCCAAAAGAAAGGGGTAATTGATATTAGCAGCATGTGCCCTTGCAACAGCAGTTGCGAACTCTTAAATATACCACTTTATTCTGGTAATCAAAGATTCAAACACTCTTCAGAGTAATAATACTATTCATATGGTAGCAATTCATAATCACTTAATAATAGTAACATTTGCACTAATATTATATTATTACATAAGACGCTTATTAGCTAGAAGCCACAATGTTCCAAAGATATCTCAAATCTTACACACAATTTAGTTAGGTTAGGGATGCTACGAGTATTCGGTACGTATTCGGTACATAAATTTTATTCGGTAAAAGATACAGTTTTATTCGTACACATATATACATACATAGTATGAATGGTAACAAACGTAATATTATTCGGCATGAGTCTAACCGAATATTTATTATTGGGTGACATAATTACTATCCACAATACAGCTATACTTAAAAACATACTTTAAAAGTTAAGCCAAATAATATTAGTAACAATTTAACTCTTACTATGTTATTCGGCATGGACAACCGCATATTTGTTATTCGGTGACATCATTTTCATCCCTAATACAGCTATGGCTAAGCTATGCGCTCGTTACGCGCCTGTCGACGCCAGCTTCATCTAATTTACGTATGAATGTACTGTGGTACGGTAAACTTAATGCCCAAATATACAGCGTATCTCCAAATGTATCATATTTTTCCATACTAATATTATGAATGCAACACTGTGTCTGTCTGTCTGTTACTGGAAAAATCTCCAATACTGACTACTAAGTAAAACGTCTAGAGTTTCTGCACTCTTCAAGACTTTATTCCATGTACAATTTTGTATTTTTATTAAATTTTTAAGATCTAAGCCGTTCATAGTCACTATGAACGGCTTAGATTTTAAAAATTAAATAATATATGCCACTGTAGCAGTACTTGTTTAACCTTCTTTTTATGTAACTTTTAATACTGGCACATTTTTTTTATCTATTAATATTATCACAGCCAAACCTCAGAAACGATCCTGAAATTTTGTATGGAGGTACTTTGAGTCCCGGGAAAGGATATAGGATACTTCTTATCCCGGGAAACAGTACGGTTCCCGCGCGATAAGCGAATGAAAAGAAGTTGCGGGCGTTCCCTAGCTGTATATAAATGTATCATAATATTTTTGGTAAATTACACCATACATACATATACAGCATTTAAATGTTTTCATCTTCTTTTAGCGAAAACTTGTTCTATTTACTTTGTTTTATTCACGAAATACATAATGTAGTACTGTGTACTATGCCGTATTCTCAGAATAAGCTATATTTTGTTTGAAACTTTTGATTGCTGCTGGCAAAAAGATCTGACAAAAAAGATATTACAGTATACAGAATCTAAAGAAAAAGTACTGTTACTTACTCTGGCAAAGTATTTGGGTCTTCGTACGGATTCTGGGGTAATATGTAACAAACGTAGCCTATCTAAGGACGTAAATTATTATGTAAGGACTAACAGTAGGCCTGATATAAATATTATACTGACAAGCGTCCCAAACTACTAATTTCCTTACCCTTAATTGTATTAAATTAGAACTATACCGAATTACAGTTGTGATTATTATTTTTAACAAAAAATTAAAACCGACTTCCAAGGTAAAAACAATAATAACATTAATATGAACTAAAATGTATTAAATAATTTTTCCTATCTAATAGTGCCTTTTTCCGAATTCGGCTAAACCTCAACTATTTCTGTACTCAATCTTCATTATTTTGAAGTCGGTACCAGATAGCTGAATCTTCAGTTCTCTGACAGAATATTTGAAACTTCTGGAACTGGCACCGACTTCAAAATTATGAAGATTGAGTACAGAAATAATTGAGGTTTAGCCGAATTCGGAAAAAGTCACTATTAGATAGGAAAAATTATTTAATACATTTTAGTTCATATTAATGTTATTATTGTTTTTACCTTGGAAGTCGGTTTTATTTTTTTGTTAAAAATAATAATTTCACTCTTTTTAGTTACCTAGTAAGTAAACCATCGCGTATATTTTACGTATCTTATTAAAATTTGTTAAGAGTCACAACTCACACTCACAAAGTATATGTATTACCATTTACCAGTGAAGTGAACATGTACTAGGTAATTTAACAATTTTAATGCTTCAAGCCCCAAGCGGTCGCCGGCGACTGCGATAACAACGCACGCGAAGCGCGGCGCGCGGCGGCGACGCCGTCGCCTCTGCGGCGCCGACCGCCGTGTATAAACAGCCATTTCATTTAACAGCATAATTGGTGTTGTTATACCGTACATAATTATTATTAATGTATCCATACCTATGCCTTGTACTATTATTTATTCTGTGCCATGAGACATTGGTGACCTTAACACGACGTGGTAATGATGATGATGATGGTGACAATGATGATGATGAATATGAATTGCATAGTAGCATCTGCTTTCTGTTCTTATAACAACGCCGAAACTCCCAAACGTGTATCTATAAGGAGTCAGAAGTTCTCTCATCATCTTCGAAATCATGGTATACCTTGACTCAATATTTTACTTTTTGGTAGCATATTCTTAGTACACTTCACATAAAATCGAAATCACCATATGTTTCCATATAAATTTCGAGGAGTTCCCTCGATTACTCATGGATCCCATCATCAGGTCACCACTTTTGTGAACATGGTACCAAATTGGAGGGAAACCTAATACAAAAAAATAAAAATTTCGAAAATCGGTTCACTAACGGCGGCGTAATCGTTGAATATACAAAAATAATAATAAAAAAAAATCCACAGCTGAACATATAACCTCCTCGTTTTTTGGAAGTCGGTTAACAAGTAAATAATTGTTGTTTATTTATCACAAACTATGTTAGAAACATATGTTAGTACCTGACAGTATTGTGGATAAAGTAACCCTTTAACGAAAAACTGACGTGGGAGAGCCATGTTTCGGCACGAATGGGGCGGCTCGACCGGAGAAATACCACGTCCTCACAGAAAACCGGCGTGAAACAGCCGCTGTGTTTCGTCGAGTGAGTGAGTTTACCGGAGGCCCAATTCCCTACCCTTTTCCCTTCCCTACCCTTCCCTATTTCCTTCCCTACCCTCCCCTATTACCCCTTAAAAGGCCGGCAACGCACCTGCAGCTCTTCTGATGCTGCGAGTGTCCATGGGCGACGGAAGTTGCTTTCCATCAGGCGACCCGTTTGCTCGTTTGCCCCCCTTATTGCATAAAAAAAATATTTTTACGAACGACATTTTTTATCTATATCGACACCGGAAATACCACTTAATGTAAGGGACAAAACACAACTTTTCAGGAGAGCGAAAAAACAACTTTTTTTTTTACAAATTCGTCTGTAACTTTTTATCATTTAGTCTGATCTTAAAGGTGTTTATGGCAAAGTTTCTTAGAATTTTGTCGGCTATATAACTATAAAAAAATATTTTCGTAAATTTACGCGTTTAGAAAATAGTATGTCCCTTACATTAAAAAAATTTGCTTATTTGTCCCTTACAGCACTGAATTTTTTTATGTCAACTATGCCATATTAAAGTAAGCACCAAGTTTAATATGAAACTGCGACACAAATATACTGTAAAGGACATAAAAACTATGCTTTGGAGGAAGTTTGATGTAATATATTAAAATCTAACACAATAAGCCCACCACGACTGGCTGGTCTACCACATAAGGGATAGGATTTCCAGCAAAATAAGGGAACTTCGACTGACTGAAGTATTTCCCTTGGCACCGGGACTGTTCCCATCTACACCCAGAGCCCATTTAGACAAGGTGGACAAGGGCTCTTTTGTCCTACCGAAATCTGTATCCTGAGCCGAATAGAAGATGGATCTTCCTCCCTGTTCCACTTTGCGGCCTCTTTCTGTGAACCTGACCTAGCAATCGCACACCACAAGTCTAAATGTTCATTCTTGACCTGGCATTAAGCTTCTCATTTCACCTTATCAGGAGCTACTGTTCTCTTTTATCGCACCTGTCAGAGCTGCTTCGCCAGTGCCCACTCATGACCATCCCCTTCTAGGACCTTCCTTTTTATGGTGTTACGCCAGCTATTTCTATTATCGGCCACTCAAAGTGCGTCGCAGACAGTTGACTCAAGTGTGGTACGGATTTGATCAGACCAACGCATGAGACAGCGGCTCCGCCGTCTTTTTCCCCTCAATCTTGCCAATTATCATGAGTTTTCCATACCATGGTTTCAAGGTTTCCTACTTTTTTTCTGGTAATGTGTCTGAAATATTCTAAGATGCGTTATTAGGCAAATGGTAGAGAGCCTTGTTTGTATGTTTAGTTGAGCCAGAATGGTTGGTTGGTTCTGAAAGCAGTTTATGGAATTCAGAGCATTTTCCTCCAGCACCCTCGACGGCGTCGATACGTCTGCGGTCTGCAGACTTCAGAGTCCATATCTCGGATCATTAAAGACAGATAAAGAATATGAGCACGTACACAAGTTTCCTCCTGGTTTTTAACGAAATCTTCCTGTCAAGACAGGTTTTATGCATTTTGAGACAATGGCGCTCTTAGTCATCCCAATTCTTCTACGTATATTTGGTTAACAGGATCCGTTGTTCTTAAAGATCAAAGACAAATTTCCTAACCACTTCCAATTTTACCGCTCCAATCAAAGGCAGAGTGTTGCTTCTGTTTATGACCATGTTTTTAGTTTCCCTTTATTAAATGAGAGGCCCAAGTTGTTGATCATTTGCTTCATTCTCTAAAACAGTTCTTGTATCTCGATTTTATTTGCAGCCAGGAGAGTGTTGTCATCTTTAATGCTAGCTATATACAATTGACCGCATTACATGTGTATACCTAAAGGCTAAAGGTTTAGCTAAAACACTAAAACTTTATAAAAAACCTTAAAGTTTTACGGATAATACTTTTTGAGTAGGTGCCAAAAAATTATCTTATTACTTGAAAAATGATATTTAAAATTAAAGTAAGGGACAAATTTTAGTGAAGCTATGACAATTATTATGTATCAATTCTTAACGTAAAAGACATGTTAAAAGAATGGTACTAAGCTAAAGGTTAACGTAAGGGACTGAATTTTATTAAAAAGCATTTACGTTATTTTTTTAACACGTAAAAATGTTTACGTCCATTAAATCAATTTTTTTAGGAAAAAACCTGTCTAGACTTTAAAAAATGTGTACTGTAAGGGACAATTTTTTAACGATAGAAGAATTTCAAGTATGCCAAACGATAGACCTCGAAATTCTGAATTTAATGATATATATAACTCATTTTCGCCAAAATGTCCCTTACGTTAAGTGATATTTCCGGTGTCGATATGCATTTGTTCATTTAGCATTTCTTCAAGTACCTAATACTCGTAGATAGGAGTTCAAGAAACTGTCATTTTTCAAGTCCATTCGTAAATATAGTTTGTGCGTTTTAAGATGATATGGGTGACACATTATAATTGACAATAGTAGGGAAGCTACCCAAAAATTTTAATCGATAATTTTAAAATATCGAATCACTTCGTAAAGGAATTCCAATCGAAACTATCGATTTCGTACTGACGTTTCGGAGTGGCGCCTTCGATTTAAGATGGCCGCCCTTTTTATCGATTTGATTTCGATTCAACAGTGTCAATCTCTATCGGCATAAGTTCCGTTTCATGCATCTGACATTTTTCAAATATTTTCGTATCAATAATTTTATACTCCTATTTCAATGTTAATATTTATAATTTTATATCAATAAGTTAGCATTTAACAACTTTTCATTTTTATTCATTTACAGTTATAGGAAACATTTGTTTTTGTAGATGGAATATAATTTATTACATTTTTTTTTGATTTTTTGTTTTCTTTTAAAAAAATCCGTAGCAAGGAATATGAGAAGTGTCACCCATATCATCTTCGCACAAACTATAGTAACATCTAAACAGTGATTAGCACACTCTAGAGTCTAGACTTACTAAAGAACAAAACTACGTCTACAGTGACTAAACAAAGTAACTGTATGAAAAAGTTACGTGTTTTTTCCTCCAAAAGCTAACAGTACACACGATTAATTATTGAACTAAAAGGTATATTTTATATATTAATTAATTAATAAAATTTCCAGGTGTTGGACCGAGCTAAAGAAGACACCTGGAACTTCGCACATCTGTGTGTGATCAACCAGGGCGGAATACGAGTGGACATAGCGCCAGGAGGTGAGAAATAACCATTAACATCTTACCTGGCAAACAAGCGAATAGTTTTGATGCTATAGCTAGTAAATTGGCTGCGTCCTAGAAATTAAATAAACCTTCAGAGACACCTCTCCCCCGGGACACCCGAATGGAACGAAGTTATTTCTTATGTTCAAAAAATCTGTTACATATTATACTCAATAAAATATTTAAAAAAACGCCATATCTATTGACGCCCAGGAATATTAACAACGCGTCGCAGTTTATTCTCAAAAACCGCCATCTAGTTGACACACAGGAAAACTATCAACGGCCTCTGCTCCTACCATGCAGGTACTAATAAAAAAAGTGTCGTTACAACTTTTTCGGTCTAGCCTCCTTTCTAAACGCGCGATAAGGAAATCCGTTCCAACTAGTTCATCAGAGTTTTGCTCTTTGGTCTCGCTCGTGCTATACATACATGATACATACTATTTTGCTCTCATAAGTCGTTTGAAAACAGTTTTAACAATGAACTATCATAGAGATATATATGCCCTTGCACGCTTCGCTTGTCTCATCTTGGCGGGGGCACTCCCGTGCCCCCAGATTTCTACTGCATATATTTCAATTTCAATGGCAAGTTACAAAGCTTGGTTCTCGTTTCGGATGTCGTGGGTTCAACATCTACAGTGGAACAACTAGAAATTTTCCCATTTCTTGTTAGAGCTGATTGTCTCACAAAATTAACGGAAACGTCAAATTGAATATAATAGAACAGAAAATTCTTTATTTGTACAACTTTAAACTAAACTTAAACTTAAAAACACAATATATACAATATATAGTTGCGTGTGTACGGTAAATTATACGGCGATTGCTGAACCAAAGATTTCCTTTGGTAGGATTGGTCCTTATGACCCAAGGATGGATTTAAGATGTAGAGCCACCGCGATTTTTGATGTTAATTTGTTTTTAAAATTTTTGCAGCTTTTGCTCTGGAGGAAAATAGAGTCTCAATCTGTATAGAGGCATTAATTAAGGTACTATTCCAAGTTCGGTACCATATTCGGATTACTTAAGAATGCTTAATTCATTTTAGGACTCATATTTGCACGAAAAAGATGTTAAACAACGTAAAAAGAAGAAGAAGAAGAAGAAGCATTATTTAAACGCGCTAATCTTAGTATGAGTCAGTAATTACTGGTCCGATTTGAAAAATTCTTTCAGTGTTAGATAGCCCATTTATCAAGGAAGGCTATAGGCTTTATTTTATTACGCTAAGACCAATAAAAGCAAAGATACAGAGGAAAATGTAAAAAAAACGGGGAAAATTATTTGAAAGGGCTAAAATCTCACAGACTACTGGAGCAATTTTATGTTATTTGACACGAATATATAGTAGACTACGTGAGATATTGGTTATTAATTTGTGAAAAATACACGATTTCCGTGAAATTTCAGATTTACGCGGACGAAGCCACGCGGAACGTCTAGTATTATCAATATGTTTATTGCTCCATTCATCACCATGTCTTTGGCATGCAGAATAATGCTGCCTCCTTATATTAATTAAGCCCTGTCAACAGCGTTTTCGTTGGTTGAAAATCATCTATTCTATTTTTTTTTATTTTTTTTTTATTTTTACTATCTTTTATCTAAATATTATTCCAAAATTGGCATTCAAACATTTGATTCAATCGAAAATGATACCAAACTCGACTATATACCTAAATCCCACGCAGTTATTGACCTCATACCTTGTTAAAGCTAAAAACCCCCCCTCCCCCACCTGCATGAAATATTCAGGTGGCTCCTCATCGTAAACCCATCTTAGGGATATAAAGATCAATCCCACCAAAGAAAATCTTTGGTTCAGCAAAAGCCGTATTCCTCGTTTTTTTGTCTTGTACGCACACGACTAATAGGAAAAATATGTACAATTAATAGGCGGTCTTACTGCTAACAGCAGTTTTTGACAGACAACCTTTAGAAGATAGAAGATAGGATCAACTTTTCTTTTCTTTTAGGTACTGGGCTAAGTGTAGAATCTAGATTAATTAATTAATTATGTGTGTGCATAGGAAGGCATACGCCAAAAGAAGTAAATTATTTAGGTGGTTCTTCAATTACAAATATATTTCCACTTTCAGACGTAACCTTAGAGAGTCTGCTACTTTCAACGCCTTTTGAGAACAACGTGGAAGTTTTCGACCTGAAGGGTGAGCATATTCTGGAGATGCTCGAATACTCTGTGGCTAACGACCCCTATCCTGGGGGGAGGATGGTGCAAATATCAGGTGATTTTTTTTTGTTTAGCTATGGTAATTAAGATGGTGTTGGCTAAGTTATATTATTATGCTGAATAAAAAAATTCAAAACCACCCCCAATTCAAGACTCAGCACTGAGCGGCTGGTGATGATGAGCTATGACTAAGAAGACACTCGATCATGTCAGCTTTTAAACAAAAATACAATGCCACAGACAATCACACAGACCAGACACATCAAAATTACAACGACCCTTTTGTCGGAGGCTAAAAATAGACCACGGAGCACACAAATTAAGGCGACGCCTTGATAATTTGGCTGTAGCGATATCGATTCTTCTCAGCAATGACTAAAGCTAAGAACCCTCAACCCGGTTTACCCTCGAAATTCTCATACATACGTAATACCAAAATCATTTTCTCATACGAAAATATTTAACATGTTTGAGCTATTTTTCAGCTTTAAATAGTAATTACCTAGGTTCCTGTAAAAAAATTAACTTCAAAATATTTAAACACAAAAAAAAATTTTTTGGGTATATTTATTTTTTTTTACTAAATTTACTACTAAATATTTAAACACTAAAAAATAGAGTAAAACACTAAAAATATATAAATAAATAGTAAATTTACTACAAAATATTTTTATATTAAAAAATATTTTTTAGTAGTTGAAATATTTTGTAGTAAATTTAATATTTATTTATATATTTTTTAGTGTTTTACTCCATTTTTTAGTGTTTAAATATTTAGTAGTAAATTTAGTAAGAAAAAATTTTACACAAAAAATTTTTTTTTTGAGTTCAAATATTTTGAAGTTAATTTTTTTACAGGAACCTAGGTAATTACTATTTGAAGCTGAAAAATAGCTCAAACATGTTAAATATTTTCGTATGAGAAAATGATTTTGGTATTACGTATGTATGAGAATTTCGAGGGTAACCCGGGCTCTTAAGACTGTAAAACATAATCAAAGAAATTAAATAAAAGGTTTTATCAATATATTAGGACCTGTTAGATTAGATCTATGTTAGTTTCGTTTCGATGTGAACTGGCCCTTATATTAGATACACCTATATAACATTTTGTATCGCCGCCACCCCCTTTTGATATTTCGACATTCCGAGCCAATCAATTCGATTAAATTGACTCGAAAGTCTTATATGAAGAAAAAAAGACTTTGTTAGATCTTTAGTCTTCTTACGATCGTTATCATTAAAAGTATTTTTTGATCGTATAAATCAGTCAGGCTTAAAATGCTTTTGAACATAATAACAATAAAGTAATGGCATTTTCTAAATCATTGATTCCCAAAGTGGTCCAGGTGGACCCCCAGGGGTCCACGGGAGCCCGATAGGGGTCTACGCTTGCGCGGAAAAAATGGGGGTCCACGAGTCGTTAACGGGGGTCTATAAAGATTAGCTGTCGGGGGTCCACCGGATCCAGCAAAATGTTGAAAGTGGTCTATGAGCAAAAAAAAGTTTGGGAACCTCTGTTCTAAATCATTTTAGCTTCAAATCCGCTTTTCACGTAACATTCGTAAGTTACTTCTTAAGTTCATTTCAAAATTATCAATAATTCGTCTATGTGTAGCGGCTACTGCATGTTGGCCTCATAAAGTTAAATAGGTATATTACCTTTATGGTTGGCCTATGAAAAGCGATAACAAAGATGGAAAATTGACATGATTCTACATGACGTTGATTGGCAATCATATTGGTGGTCATGGTCTATTATTGCTAACGGGGACAGAGGTTTTAAGCCGCCATAGTTATGACGTGTTCTAATATAAACCATCAACTTATAATAATTTCCACATTATAGCCCATCTGCTCAAACTATTACTCGTGCATGACAATGCCATTTGTGGCAAGCCTACTCATTCTGTCTGTACGTCTATCAGACACTATTGAAGCCTTTTTTGCGTTGGGGGAATGTGTTTACGCATCCTCGGGGCCTGGGGGGGGACCACCGAGGTATGTGGGACTCCCCGGGGCGGACGGAAGACGCGCCCGGGACTACCCACTGAAACCCCAACGGTATTCCTGCTCCTGAAGGTAGGACTACGGGAAACGCGTGATACATGACCGCAGCCCCACCACCTCTGCCTCTTCAGGCTCAACTGGTGGATACACTAATCCACATTACACCGCGACTATGCGCTGGAACACCTAGCGCATCGTGGCCTACCCGGGACTCGATGTCATGGGCGACGGCAACCCCATACCGACGCCCTCACTACCCGAAGCCTGCATGTCTGTCTGTCTATCATCTGAAGCCTGATAAAACTCTATTGACAGGGTTGCGGGCTGTCTTCGATGGTTCCATGCCTCTGAACTCACGAGTCCTCAACGCGACTGTCCGCTGCATTGACTGTGGTATACCACGATACGAACCACTGGACACAGATAGATATTATAAGGTCGTCTCGCAGACTTTCATCGGTGAAGGTGGTGATGGTTTCACGGTAAGTTTGATTAATTTTGGGATCGCAGTGGCAACTCGATTATCTGGACTGCCACCGGAAAATAATGTCTTAAAATAATTTCTAGTTTCTTAATAAACATTGATCTTCTGTGTTATTTTTAACGAAGAAATAATAACATTATGACTTATAGTGAGGGATCCCTAGAAAAATTGTTTTTGTGATTACTAACAAGCTAATTTTTTGTGAGTAGCTACATTTTGATAAGACGAACAAAATTTTTATTTTCGAAAAATCTTGAAAGTGGTAGCTAACAGAGTTATAAAGGAGTTCATAATTTGACTTGATGGTCCTAAAATATGGATTGTTTTATTTGTAGGACAAGGTTACTCTTAAATTATATAACTACTGTTGCCCGCGACTTCGTCCGCGTAGAGTTCAGTTTATAGCGCGCGGTGTCAACAAAATTGGTGTCAAATTTAAAATATTTTTAAAGCCCTGGTACCCCTTAAATAAAAATACCCAAAAACAGCTGTACAGTGTGCTCATAATATTTCACTTTTTAAAATTAAACTTTATTTATACCAAATTTAAAGCTTATTTAGCCCCCCATTACACAACTTTAGCTTTACTCATAAACTATAGTTTATCATTGGTAGGTTTAAGGTTACATCACTGCATCTAGATAAAGTACTGAGTAGTGAGTTATTGGTAATAGATATATTTTGTTTTTATTTGATTTGATTTAATGACGTGTATAGTCGAAAGAATCGAAAAATTCGATTTAACATGGTACCACCTCTTATAGAAAGACTTATGAGCAAGCGATGGCGCGATGTAGGCGACTCTTAGCGCCATCTGTTATGAATTTTTGGAACTAACTTATTTTTAACAAATTTACGCATTTTCACCCCCTTACAACCCTTTTTTCCAGTTAAAAAGTAGCCTATGTCCTTTCTCAGGCTTTAGACTATCTGTGTACAAAATTTCATTACAATCGGTTCAGTAGTTTTGGCGTGAAAGCGAGACAGACAGACAGACAGAGATACTTTCGCATTTATAATATTAGTATAAATTAACCTACCAATATACAAAAAATCAGCTGGTTAGGGTTCCGTTTTAGGGTACAGTAGTCAACCAAGTTTTGTTGATTACAGAACCCTAAAACAGAACCCTAACCAGCAGATTTTTGTATATTGGTAGGTTAATTATTAGTTATATTTAAGAATAACCTTGTTCTACAAATAAAACAATCCATATTTTAAGACCATCAAATCAAAGTATAAAATCCTATCTATCTCTGTTAGCTACCACTTTCGAGATTTTTCGAAAATAAAAATATTGTTCGCCTTATCAAAATGTAGCTACTCACAAAAAATTAGCTTGTTAGTAATCACAAAAAAATTTGTTCTAGGGTTCCCTGACTAGTACTGAATCATAATATTATGCTCAATCAATGAACTGAATCATATTTTTTTAGTATACTTAATTGTATGTATGTTAGTCTATAAGGTATTTATAATATGGGGTACGAATAATAAAAACTAAGGAAGAGTAACTCCGTCAAAAAACATGCTCCAAAATACTTGTCAAAAAAGTGTACCTTAGGTTCACTTTTCATACATTTGCAATATTTAGGTGACCTTGAGCGGTATAAAGGCTGACGTTACATGACAGAACATTTCGAATGGAACCAAATTTAAAACTGTATTAGTATGGGAGTTACGTTTCCTTAGGTTTTATTATTCGTAGAATATGAGCCAAGATGTTAGATGAGATGATAAATAAATAAATAAATAAAAATATGCACCGAAACCGCTTTTCTTTATACATTCGATTATCTGGATTTTCGAATATCCGAATGCTTAACTAGTCCAAATTAGTCCAATTAATCGAGTTCCTACTGTTCATGTTTTTATTATTATCAGAATAAGAGTCACATAATTTATACAAATATTTTTATAAGGAGCTTTGTGCCGTTTTGTCAAGGTATAAAAGTGCGGTTATTCTAAATTTCGTTGCATCCTAATTTTTAAGGCGTGCGGTAACCGTAAAAGTTTCCGGGATAGTACGTATATCCTGTGTTATTTCTTTTTCCGTAACCCAAAGGGGCATACTAAATTTTTACTATCAACTAGGATTATTGACAAGGATTCACGTTGTAATAGGCAGCATTCTAGACCTAATATTATCCAATTAAGTATGTAAGCATGACGCCACTACATTTTCGCTAACGCGTATTCGGAATTCAGATGCAGGCGACAATTCCTTCCAACCGAGATACCTAGTCACATATAGATGCAGCCTGAGTAGCAATGTAGTTAGGGATTCCAAGGAGCCATTATACAGTGTGTATAGAACTTAATGATAATATATACTTTGGAGTTTAGGGTGTGTATCTGCCCCTTTTAAAGAGTTAATTGTGAAAGGGGCAGAGCCGAAAGAGTTACTTATTTTTAACTGAGCAAATTCATGACATAGACATTTCTCATAGAAACAAGGAGGTGATAAGTAACTCTAGCAGCACTACTTTTACAGTGATCTCTATGAGAGACACAAACGAAACCTAAAGACGTGTTATCACTTTGTTTTGCTACACCCTGTATAGTACCGTACCATGCAGATTGTAAATTATTCTGACAGAGTAGGTACTTGGATTATTCTGTAAATTGAACATTATTTGTGCTATTTTCAGAAATAGAAGCCGGTAATTGATATCCTGCCAATAATTAGGACAAACTACGAATTGAGCACCACCTAAGTGTTTGCTTAGCCGTACCCTAAATGTTTGCTTAAATAGTTGACCTCAACAAGCAAACAAAGTACCTTGCCCCTTTAAATAAAAATAATGGTCAGGTAATTATTTCGAGAGTATTGTAAATAATCTAGAATAACTGATAAGCCAAGTTAAAATGTAGAGACAGACAAGGAACGAAACTACGCCTTATTTTGTAAAACGATTTTGTCACTGTGTGCGTAATTGTATATTGTAACGCCTGCGTGGTCCAGTGGTTTAGGGTGTGGCTTTTGACTCTAAGGTCGTCGGTTCGATGTCCCCGTTGGAACATGGAACATGTTATAATTACAAGTTTGGTTAGGACAATGCAGGATGATCACTTGATTATCTGACAAGTAAGATGATCTATGCGTCGGATGGGCATGTAATTATTTTTAACAAAAAATTAAAACCGACTTCCAAGGTAAAAACAATAATAACATCCTTATAATATGAACTAAAAAGTATTAAATAATTTTTCCTATCTCATGGTGCCTTTTTCCGAATTCGGCTAAAACTCAACTATTTCTGTACTCAATCTTCATAATTTTGAAGTCGGTACCAGATATAGCTGAATCCAGATGCCAGAATATTTGAAGCATTTGTAACTGGCACCGACTTCAAAATTATGAAGATTGAGTACAGAAATAGTTGAGTTTTAGCCGAATTCGGAAAAAGGCACCATGAGATAGGAAAAATTATTTAATACTTTTTAGTTCATATTATAAGGATGTTATTATTGTTTTTACCTTGGAAGTCGGTTTTAATTTTTTGTTAAAAATAATAATTTCACTCTTTTTAGTTACCTAGTAAAATCATCGCGTACTATACGTAGATTAGGGCCGATTCACACCGAATGGCAGAGGCGAGGCGAGCAGTTTCAGTGTCATATGATTTTAAACTTTATTGTAATACATAGTATCGCTTGAGAAATTGACGCCGCCGGCGGCCGCAAGAGTCCACGAGCATCCACGGGCGGCCGTAGATTTCTCAAGCGATACTATCTATTACAACAATGAAGATAAAGTTTAAAATCATATGACACTGAAACTGTTCGCCTCGCCTGCGCCATTCCGGTGTGAATCGGCCCTAATACACCTGTATACTATTCTACGTATCTTATTACAATTTGTTAACAGTCACACTTACAAAATATAATATCAGCTGCAGATAATTTTGAACAATACATTAAAAAAAATCGAAGTGGACACGTGCCAGAGCCGCGCCAAACCGGAATTTTAGCAGCGCGGCAGCGGCGAGGCTTTCATTGTCATATGATTTTAAACTTTATCTTTATTATTGTAATACATAGTATCGCTTGAGAAGTCTACGGCCGCCCGTGGCCGTGATTGGTAAGTGTGACAGCTGTGCACTCTAGCATGTTACTTGTATTATCGAAGCAACTTACTTCTCAGAAGTAATGTCAATTGTGTGCCTTACGCTCTGGAGATAAGGTTGAATATTTTGTTATGTTCAATTTTGGTGACATTGGTGACCCTGACGTGAAAATGATGATGATGATGATGAATATAATTTGTATAGTAGCATATGCTTTCAGTTCTTAAAACAGCGCCTAAACCCCCAAACTTGTATCTAAAAGGAATCCAGAGTTCTCTTAGTATCTTCGGAACCATAGTATACCTTGGTGAAGAATCTTGCGTTTTGGTAGCATATGCTCAGGATGCTTCTCATAAAATCAAAATCACCATATGTTTCCATATAAATTTCGAGGAGTTCCCTCGATTACTCATGGATCCCATCATCAGATCACCACTTTTGTGAACATGGTACCAAATTGGAGTGAAACCTAATACAACAAAATAAAAATTTCGAAAATCGGTTCACAAACGGCGGAGTAATCGTTGAACATACAAAAATAAAAAAAAATAAAAAAAAATATCCACAGCCGAACATATAACCTCCTCGTTTTTTGGAAGTCGGTTAAAAAGTATGTCCTGCGCCTGATCTCTCGCCAGTCGTGTCGGTCTTCCGTCCCACCGGGTTATGAAAGTAAAGGAATAGAAAGTGCTCGTATATTGCATACACTTGGGTGCTATAAAAATTACTCCTACGTAACTGGCCATGGTTTCCATGAAACCGGCCACCGTCACCGAAACCGGTGCGGGAACTATAGCTACACGTACTACCCACATTAAAACTCGGTCTCACTTCTTTTTGTTTATCACAGCTTTGTCTTCGCTTTTTATTCGATTTGAGGCAACAAAGCTTACTTTAAAATCCTTCTGCTATTTGGCAATGAGAAAGCTTATTTGGGGAATTTAAACATGCCTCATTGCGAGAATTAAGTTGATCCTAATCTTACTTTCTGTTCTAACTTCGTTGTTCTCTTTCTGAAACTATCACTAGTCTAGACTCTAGTCTCATAATATTGTGGTGAAGAGTGTCGGAAAAACTCACGGCATTTTTCGAGTATTTATAATAATTATTAATCTGCATAGTTGGGTGTTGGGTTGTTTTATTTTTTATAACCGACTTCATTAACCGACTTAAAAAAAAGGAGGTTATCAATTCGACGCGTATGTATGTAATATTTCCAGAACTGTCCAGTTTTTGTATATGTTAATCTATAGCAGCTTCTGAACAAATGTGCCAAATTTCGAAAGTGTATGTATGTATGTATGTATGTATGTTTTTATGTTTCACGCACGTGTCAGAAATGGCTTAGGCTTGCTAAATAAAAGTATTGTATAAATCATAAACACCAATAAATAAAACGTAGTTTATACGAATTGTAACTACGTAATATAATTATTCACTTAGCTTTTCTTCATTTCCAATTATTAAGCTGAAAGAACGGATATTACACAAAAGGCCAAGAAGCGTTTTAACCAAATAAATACTTATCCTATAACGATCTTTGTTCGAAGTACTCAGAGCCAATTCACATTGACAGGAGGCAGAGTGACGGCTTACGGCAAGAGAGAGAGAGTGAGTCCCCTCCATCAGACAACCCACCTTATATAACAGTTACATTTAAAACAACCCCAATGACGTATCACTCAGCCCCGCCTCTGACTACCAAGATTTGTATCTAATATTATAAATACAATGATTCATAGTTACAATCATCCTGAAAATCATTATAAATCAAGTAACACTTTTATATTAATTTATTAACTGTACTATCTTTTGTAACAAAAGTATCATTACCGGAAACAACAATAATTATTGTCTGTTTAAAGATTAATTAACGTGTTCAAAAATAATATAATAATATTATATTTGTTGTCCAAATATCATGAATTATTAATTAATTATTATTAATAATTAGTTCAACTCACATGAATTATTGAAATATGTACTTCTCATAAGAATTTCAAGTTAAATAACAAAACAATAAGACAAAACCATTGTTACCATTATACATCATTTTATTTATGACTATTATTTCAATAATATTCATAAATAAAATGTCATTTATATTCATTTATATTTTGAGTAAAGCGGGTCGTACCTCACACACGCATATCTCCGGAACTACAAGTCCGATTTAAGTGATTCTTTTTTTGTTGTACTAGGGATTGTTCAACTTAGGGAATGCTGCAAGTTTCATCAAAATCGATTAAGTAGTTTTTGAGATAGGGAATTTTAATGATTAATTACGTACAACTTGAAGTCGGTTTTATCTTTTTAAAATAATACTCAATATTATAATAATAATTTTAGCTGAGTGACAGCAAATCAATATTAATAATATTTTTGTCTACCTTCTTTCATTTTCTTGACTATGGCTTTTTAGTAAGCACACTTAAAACACTCAAGACTTAATATCTGTTCTTTACATTATAAAGACTACCATTATGCTCTTACTCTCAAGCTTAAACATATAAAACGTAGAGGTATATGCTCGTACGTTTAGTCTAGACTCTAGTTTGTTCGAAGTTTCGCCTCCGATCTTCAATTTGGTCGAGTTGACAGTGGTATAATCTAGTGGAAAATTTCTGAGGTCAGTCGTTTAGTTCGGCACTTACATAAGCGTCTGGGTTTGACCGAACTATTTGATTCGATAACATTCTATCGGGAATATCTATTTGATTGCTGTAGGGATCGTCCAGATAGTACATAAGGTATTTAGGGGGAAGAGGATCCAGCTAAATATCATCAAAAAAAGAGTCGAAAAACTCACGACATTTTTGGACTTAGTATAATCTGCATAGGTTTTTTTTTTCAATATTACGATAGTTTTCGCTGAGTCACTGCAAACTCAACGTAAATAGCAGTGTTTAATAAATTTTAACAGTTGAAATTGTTTAGAGGGTATAGAAAAAGGGGTATAGCCAAATCTCACCGAAACTCACGTGGTAGAGAGACTCTCGGAAAAACTCACATTCCTCTGATTCCTGTACGAGTATGATCTGCATAGTGCACAGGTTGTTTTTTATTTTATTTTATTATTGTGATTATTTTCGCTGAGTCACTGCAAAATTAACGTAAAAAGCAGTATTAAATCTATTTTAACAGTTAAAATTGTTTATTGACAACAATTTGATATTTGTAATGTTTGTAACGTGTATTTATTTTTGAATACTTCATTTTTTGCACAGACATAGATCAAGATAATATCTTGATCTATGTCTGTGATTTTTTGCCTAACGTCACGTAGGATTAGGGGGAAGAGGGCGTTAGTTGAGGCAAATCTTACAATATTATAATGATAGCTTCTACTATTATCTATTCTGTGATAGGGGTAAGGAAATCATTATATTATTATATTATGTATATAAGGGTAAGTCAAAATGTTCCTTACGCAATTCACGGACGCTCCCCAATACCTCGTTGCTTGAACGCTTTGAAGTTTGAAATGTTTGATTAATATTGAATGAGATATTTTGAGCAGAGAAATGTATTCTTATAGTGTTTTAAATTGTTTTTCACTTACAAGCACTAAAATATAACACATTTATGTAAAATCGTGCCTAAATCATCTATATAATATAAATATGATTACATAATATCCTTTGCCCTGTAAGTATGGCATGCGAGTGGAATCAACGTACAGCCATAAAATGGCGAAGGCCTGGCTGCTTCTGGCTCTTGCACTGTGCTCTTGCTATATTAGTTACTAGATGTCCCGCGCGGCTTCGCCTGCGTAAATTAGGAATTTTACGAAAACCTTACATTTTCCTGAAAAAAAAAGCTTAAATGTCCCTTCACGTGGTCTTATCTATACTTATCTGTGCCAAATAATATAAAAAATACTTCAGTAGTTCGTGAGACAATTTCTAACAATGTTCCCGGTTTTTTCCACATTTTCCTCTGTTTTCTTCGGTCTTATTAGTCTTAGAGTGATAATATATAGCCTTCCTCGATAAATGAGCTATCTAACACTGCTTTTTTTTTTAAATCGAACCAGTAGTTCCTGAGATTAGCGCATTCGAGCGAACAAACAAACTCTTCAGGTTTATAATATTAGTATAGATTTTTTTCGCCATCTAGCGAGTAGGTGCTAAACTAAAATATACGACAGCTAGCAAATCAATCTTACGATGAGCTCATCGAAGATTTATGAGTCAAACTCTGGTTCGGCCAAAAATGACAAACAGATGGCGCGACAGGTCTCATGTTTCAAATGCAAAAAAGTAGTAGAGTCGAAGAAAGCTGCTTTTTGTTCGGTATGCCGAAACTATTTTGAATTTGAATGTGCGGGATTTCCAATAAAGGTCTATAGACTTCTAAGCCAAGACGAAAAAAGAACCTGGCGGTGCAAAACATGTATAGGAAAAGATAAAGAGAATTTAAAAGTTCCAACGAAAATTATTACAAGAAAATAACTTAAAGTAGGACAGCAAACACCATTAAAAGAAATTACTCAAACCATGAAATCACCGCATACTCCAATAAATATATTCGCTAACTCTTGCTCTTCAAATCGTAACAACTTAATTATATCAGACGATGACTCTTACTCGACACCAAATCTCGAAGCTTGGAAGGTATGACACCAAATGAAACCACTAATGTTTTAGAAATGAAGGATATGATCGAACAACTAACCGTTACGCTTAATAGTACGCAAAATGAACTAGAACTTCTTGAAAATAATAGCCTTAATAAACAAATAAACAAACTCAAGACAGAAAATATCTTCTTAAAAAAACTTTGTCAGTCACCGATAGAGGCAAAAAGGCCAAAAACCGATTATAAAAGGAAGCGTAGTTCCTTTGCTGCTACAAACACAATAGCTTCCTCACCGATTCCTTTAAATATGACATATCATGAGAATTGCGACTTAAACAAAGAATTAATTATTGAAATTGAAGAAACAAATGGAGAAACCCAGCACAGCGCTAAACACCGATTAAATAAAAAATCACATGGAATTCAAGAAAAAAATCTGTTGCCAGATAGAGAGTTAAGCCATATGACACCAAAAAATGAACTCAAATAAAAGCGGAAACACCATTTATGTCTTCGGTACCCAGCAATTCGCAGGCCTCACAACATCTCTACATCACTCCAGAATTGAGACAAAGTACGACAAGTATGCTATCTACGGTGAAATTAAATCCTATGCAGGGTCTTATCAAGCAACTAAAAACTGTAGAAATCTAACTTTAAGTACGGAAGATGTATTAGTATTATGTGTAGGAGAAAATGACTCTGATATTGTAACAATCCTAACAAACTTAAAATATGTATTTAACAGCTTTCCAAACAATGCAATTTTAGTTTTAAGTGTCAGTCATAATTATAGTAGTTTAGATGTTTAGCAAATTAATTTAGAGATAAGAAAATTATGTAATAGATATGACAAATGTAAATTTATTTATTCTAGGGATAGAGTCCCTTTACACAATTTTTGTAAATTGATTAATTATGCCATTGATTGTAATGATTACGCAAAAAAATTTTTGAATCCAAAAGAAATTATAAAACTATCGAAGTGTATTACGCCAAATAATACAGAACCTAAGGTCATATCCCAAAAAAAGGTACGATGCCCTATTAT
Source organism: Lysandra bellargus (assembly GCA_905333045.1). Lineage (NCBI taxonomy): Eukaryota > Metazoa > Arthropoda > Insecta > Lepidoptera > Lycaenidae > Lysandra > Lysandra bellargus. Next base: position 8,813,869 of record HG995357.1, read on the forward strand.
TTTAAGAAAACGTCTTTTTTTTGTTAGCAAAACTCTAAGATCTGATAAGGTACATTACATATTACTTCAAAATATATCGGGACTTATAAATAAGCAGGATCAAATAGAAATATGTATAAACGAATTCGCTGAACGAAAAACGCCTCTATCAGTATTGTGTTGCTCAGAAACTTTTATAAAATCAGGAGAAGAAAGTTTAATTCAACTTAAACAATTTTATATGGCATCCTCATTTTCTAGAGCAAACGAAAAACGAGGAGGTGTTTGCATATTAATGAAAGAAAATATCGTTACTGAACCAATACATTTTTGTTGTGACATTTCAATTGAACTTCATTTTGAGTGTTGTGGAATATATGTGCCCATCTGGCGCTGTATTATATTATGCATTTATAGAATTCCTAATTCAAATGTGTCAATTTTAATGGAAAAGTTAGATATATTACTTCATAAATTACTATTTAATTTCAATAAAAAGATTATAATATAAGGTGATTTTAATATAGATTTATTACAAATCAAAGATAAGAACAGGAAACGACTTTTAGATTTATTGGATAATTACAATATACACTCGCACATAAATTTACCTACACGCCAAAACACAAAAATGCATTGATCACATTTATAATAATATACAAGAAGCAAAAGGAGAAGTTCACTATCTTTTTCTATCCGATCACGAAACGGCGCAAACTATTCGTATTAATGCTCAAAGTGAAAAAACGCCAACATTTTGGTACACCTATAAACGAGATTATAGCGAAGAGAACGTAATTAAGTTTAATAACTGCCTATCTAATTTGTCGTGGAATGAAGTATATGAAGAGTTAGGATGTAATAATGCATTTCAAAAGTTCCATGAAATATTTATATTATTTTATAATTTCTGCTTCCCTATTATAAGAGTCAAGATCAAATACGATAATAAGTCTCCTAAATCGATTACAACGGGAATAAAGATTGCGTCGCATAAGAAAAGGTAATTTTTAAAAATGCACTTTAAAAATGTTTTGTGTGATGTACCTATTTGTGTACAGACAGGAAAAAGGCTTTTGGGTTGAGTCCGCTAGTATTTATAAGTTCCTATCATCCTATTCATCATCCGCTTCCTCATCCACATCCTCTTCCTCAAAAAATATCCTCTTCCTCATCCGCATCCTCTAAATTAGCGCGTGACAATTCCTCTTCCTCCTCCTCTTCCTTATAATCACTTCCTCAACAACCCTACTCTACACCATGAGATTACAAGACATTGTTTTTTTTTTATGAAATAAGGGGGGCAAACGAGCAAACGGGTCACCTGATGGAAAGCAACTTCCGTCGCCCATGGACACTCGCAGCATCAGAAGAGCTGCAGGTGCGCTGCCGGCCTTTGAAGAGGGAATAGGGTAATAGGGGAGGATAGGGATGGGAAGGGAAGGAAAGGGAATAGGGGAGGATAGGGAAGGGAATAGGGTAGGGGATTGGGCCTCCGGTAAACTCACTCACTCGGCGAAACACAGCGCAAGCGCTGTTTCACGTCGATTTTCTATGAGAACGTGGTATTTCTCCGGTCGAGCCGGCCCATTCGTGCCGAAGCATGGCTCTCCCACGTATTGTTTGAAAAATAGCGGCAATATCAATCCTTGTCATGTTATTCCAATAATAGTCATCATATTTCTAAAGCAGGAAGCTATTCCTAACTTTAAACTGAAACCAAACTTTGTGTTAACTTTGTGGAGGACAAATGCGAGCATTACCTGACAATATTGCGTAATACATTACAAGTAAATTGGCAGATCCAGCAATTAGGCTCGTCGGTAATGTATCGAACGCTCGCAGAACAAACGTGGGTAATTAGCACAACGATCGCTTTGCGAGTTTACTTTTTAGCATTTAGCATCACAATCCGATTGTTTGTTTGATTTTCCAATGTACTTATACTACTATCCGTACTAATAACATACTTAAATGCTAAAGTTTGTCTGTCTGTGTTACCTTTTAACGGTCAAACTGCCGGGAAAGAATATAGGAAACTTTCTAGCCCGGAAAAATTTACGGTTCCCGCGCGATAAACGAGTTGTGAACTTGTGGTGCATCGAAGTTGCAAGCGGTCTGTGTATCCATACTTCCATACTAATATACTAATATTACAAATGCGAAAGTGTGTCTGTCTGTCTATTTGTCTATTACCTCTTCACGCCCGAACCGCTGAACCGATTTGGCTGAAATTTGGTATGGAGATACTTTGAGTCCTGGGAAAGCACATAGGATACTTTTTATCCCGGAAAAATGTACGGTTCCCGCGCGATAAACAAATTTGCGGGCATCATCTAGTAGGTAATAAGGAAAAGAAAGAAGTTGTCCTTAACACACAAATACTTACACAGACAAGACGTTTCTGCCTCTGTGAATCTGTGATTATCCATCCCTAAAGAAAATCTTCATTTAATGGCATCTTTTCACATACATACCCATCCCTTTTCATGCACGCTCCCTGATTCTGAGACCATCTTGACCGCCAAAAATTCGATCCTTACATTATTCTTAGTTGCCTTCTCTAAATATCCAGTCCATGGTTTTACAAAATACAAAAAATACAAAATCTTGAATATTCATAAACATAAAATACTTACATATTATAATAATAATTAATAACAGTGTTTGAGATCCCCTTGTAAAGTTTACCTGTGTTAGAGGAATGTCGCTCTGCCGAAAACAATAAAATTTGGGAAGTATTTTAAATGAGGCAAGTAATTAATATAAGGAGAAATAATAATATGGACTTTACTATTTACATTTTTTTATGTATTTTATATTACTATTTACATAGTAGCTAACATTATTTTTAGTTCTTTCTCTAAATATCTCGAAACAAATATGGATATTTTGCCTGTGCTCAAAATATCAGCAGTTGATTCCACCAGACCATATTATAATTTATATTCAACTAAGTAGTTAAAAGAAAAAATTCGTTAATCGCGCAAGAACCGTACATTTTGCAGTTTTCCTAAGAAAACAAAATAAATTTTCCGGGATGAAAAGTATCATTTGTCTTTTGGGACTCAAAGTATCTCCATTCTGAATTTTATCAAAATTGATTCGGCGGTTCAAGCGTAAAGAGGTAACAGACAGGCACACTTTCGCATTTATTATATTATTAACAATGATTATTAAGTAAGTAAGTATTGAATACGCAAATACTTCAATCACAGGTTCGTTAAAATTTAGATTAAAATTATTTTTTTAAATTAAGTATTATTCTTCTGCACTTTTAGATAATATACTAGCTGTCCCGGCAAACGTTGCTTTGCCATAATATAAAGTATTTCGCCCATATTATTTATTGAAGTGACATAAGTATGTCGCCATGGCAACGTCGATCGCTATCCCATCGCACAAACAATGGTCGCCGTCAGTCTCAGGTTATAATAATTTATATATTATTTATTCAACAATCAATATATAAAGTACCCAGTAGCCGATTCGCAGACCTACTGAATATGCATATAAAATTTGGTAAAAATCAGTAAATCCGTTTCGGAGGAGTTCGTGGACTAACATTGTGACACGAGAATTTTATATATAAGATTATCTTCTGCAACTCTTTTCTCTTCGCTGCAATAATTTTCTTCAAGTACTGTTCTCTAATTGAGCTATCCCAGTTTGAAATATTCTCCGTAATATTTTATACCCCGACGATTTTATAATTACCCCTTTTATTTCATCCGTACCAAGTGGGCGCCGATCTTTTTACGAGTCGGCATTCAAATTATTTTATGGTCGCAATTTGATTCAATTTTATGAATAAATTTACAACTCGCCCAGTTTACGAATCTGTGAGCTAAGCCAATGCGTTTTCTTCGCTTCTTTATAGAATCGTCGATCAAAAATGTACGGAATTGACATAATTCGATACTATGAAGTCGACATTCGACTCATGACAGGACAATTTCATACAATACCATAAAGATCGTGTCAGGACAATTTGTACATTTTGATCGAAAATACCATAAAGAAATGATAAAGAAGGCGTTTAGGCTAAAATTCCTGGAATTTATTTGTTAATTAACAAGACTCATAAGCGGGAATCCAAATTGGGTTACACGTGCCTCGCAGATTGGCAGGCAGGAGAATAAAGAATATATTCCACCAAAATCCTCTGCATGATCCTTCTGTAACTTTCTCATGGATTTTATTTATTTTTTATTTAATAATTTATTGTGCACAAGAAACAATTACAATATTATGACAATATTATACACAGTAAAACGATACAAAGGGTATGCTTATTTCTAATAGAAATATCGATTTTCAACACACGAGTAAAAACTTTTTTGTAAACTATATTCGAAACGGATAAATGATTATGATTATTGATAAACAGTATAATTATTAGGGAATGTTATATAAGGGTCGCAGCAGAGGGTCGCTACTAGTACATACAGTAAATAATGTGACAAACATCCGAAATGTTACTGTATACGTCAAGACAAAAATTTTGTCAAACGTCGAACAAAACTTTTTGTTTCTTTCCCGGGACTCCAAAGTATCTTCATGCCAAATTTCAGCAAAATCGGTTCAGCGGTTTGGGCTTGAAGAGCTAACAGACAGAAAGACAGGTGGACAGATGGACAGACAGACACACTTTCGCATTATTAGTATAGAATGGACTTTGTTCTTAAGTCGGTTACTGTTGTTTTAATCCCAAAATATTTATACTTAAATCTTCTTCGTTCTTCATAACAATTCTTCGAAAAGTAAATTTATTTTTAACTGATATCTACATCCAACAACTAATCTGCTAGGGCCGTTTCATTTTATCGGCCACATTCATCGTGGCTCGCTCTAAATGGACCGTTGGTGCCCCGGTCTTTATTGCTATCGTTCTCCAATCAACAGGTCATTAGTTCTAGACCTGGTACGCCTTAATCACCCCGTCTATGTCTATAGACATATCACATATCAGGTTATACAGACGTGTAAGGGTCAGCTCACAATCAATGAGACGAATCGTGATAATCTGTACCTCAAATGATGACATGTTGGTAGAATTCAATAGTACATTACGCACTTAGGGCAGGAAAATAAGAAATGTCTCAGATCACATGTAATTGTTGGCCGAGGCGAAGCCGGGGTCAACAAACATTTGTGATCTGAGGCTTTCTTATTTACTGCCCATGGTGCGTATACTATATTTCTCATCGACGGAGGCGGAAAACGGCAATATCGGTAAGCGCAGCGGGAAGAAAGTTGACGTTTTCCGCCCGGAGGTGAGAAAAGAATGTTTCACAACGTAAAGGTGCGTCCAGAAAGAAGATGAGATGAAATGAGTTAAAACGTGACGATTTTCATGAGCGATTCAAAATTAAGGCGTTCACCAAACAAGATGGCGCTTTTAAGAACAAAATTCAAAGATTGTTCAAAAAATTCAAAGCAAATTTGCGTCCAAAGAAAGGTATTTATACTGAAGATGTATATAAATAGGGGAGATATTATGCTCAAGCGTCACGACATGCATTTGCTGTCGCTCTGAAACCTAGGCCCGTATTTTTGGTCAGTACTCAAGATGCATCTCGGTCTCAAGACACGGTTCAGGCTCTGTGATTGGTTGGCTGTCAAAACTTGGACCAATCACAGAGCCGAACCGCGTCTTGAGACCGGGTCGCATCTTAAGTACTGGCCAAAAAAACGGGCCTTAGTGTCCAGCAAACCTTACAGAAACGCTAATCTGGATGACAAGAGTCAAGACCTCAGGTGAATGCATATCGTTTCATTCACAGAACAATAAAAATTTACAAATACCACGATTTGTTTACCAGAACCACTGTCGCCAAACTCACACAAACAAACAGAGAATAGACCGTTGCACTACTAACAAACAAATGTTTCGATTGGACGCGTAATTCTAAACCCAAATAAGCCTAAATTTATTAAAACTGAAAACAAAAACAAACCTTCAGCGCTCTAATTAGAGTTTGTGTTTCTGTTTTTATTGTTCTGTGGTATCATTATATTATCATTCGTCAACATAATACCATTAGTTACACGGTTACCTGTTTATGTCATGTGACGTCGCGTTGCCTCTCATTTCATCTCGTTTCGGTGTGAACTAGCCCTATGAAGTAAAACATAATATACGTGCCGGCCCGGACCGTCCCGAATATTAACCGGTCCATCGCAGTCAAAGCCTAATTTCAATATTGATTCATAATTATGTTGTTTTTAATACCCTATTAAAAATAAGACGTTACAAGTTAGACGAGTCTGTATATGTATGTCGGCTGCAACGTAGCATCAAAACGGGTGGGCCGATTTTGGTCTAGTTTTTTTTAAAAGCAGACACAATTGAGAATATTCTCAGCCATAGTTCTACATAATAATAATAATAATAATAATAATAATAATAATAATAAAACATTTATTCAACACACATTCACACCACACTACACTGAAATACACAATATATATGAAACATTAAAAACAAACAAAGTAAAGTTCTACAAACAATAAAAGGCAAAAAAAAAAAAAAAAATGATAATAATTATAAGGACATAAAGAACTTAAAATGAACTAGTGTAGCAACACTAGGTCGTAGTAGTGTAAGGCAGTGCGATGCGAATATACTGTCGAAAAGGATTCCACTCAGGCTATGATCACGGTATAGGTTATCCTGTACCGTGAACCCTGGTATTCTGTGGATCCTGAGCAGTTGTCAAGCGACTGACAGACGACAAGCAGTACCCAACAGAAATAAATAAGTAAATAAATACATACTTACAATAATTAAATAAAATAATGCGCAAAATAATTGTAATAAATAATAAACTGAATAAAAAAAACATTGAGATTTAGTGTAAGTAATAAGTATATATACGAAAGTGTTCAATATAAATAAATAAAAAATATATTTATGTAAATAAAACAATATAATATCGAGTGGCCGATTAAGTATAATAGTAATACATAATTTATATTTTGGCTTCACCGGTAAAATAACAAAGGGTGGCGGGCGAGGGCGAGGGCGAGGGGGGTGCGAGGGGGTGCGGCGCCAGACTGGCGGTAAACACCTACGGCGGACTATACAGGCGCGCGCGCCGCCCGCTGGCCTCACACCGGCGTGGGCCTCGCTCGGAGTGACGGGGCTCAGTGCTCACGCAGCACAGCTGTTTATTGCATTACATGAGACTGCTCACTGCGAAAAGTCCAGTTTTCTTTTTTTTTATTTCCTAATTTATATACTTAATACTAGCTGTTGCCCGAAACTTCGTCCGCGTGAACGAATGTTATAATAATAATTATAATTTTGAAGATTTAACACCCATACTACGACTACTTTATTAGGATCTATATTACACAGAAATTTTAAAACAGTCCCCTCAGGACAGGGGAAAGGATCATGTGACGGAGATAGAGGATAGATTACAGAAGACGGGATTTATTGGTGGCATCTATCCCTGCGGACGGAAGCCACGGAAGACGTGTATTAGACTCTCGCGTCTCCGTCCTGCGCGAAAGTAGGAACAGGTCGGGTCTTAGTGGGTACAGCTCACTGCGGCCACTTACCATCTCTTCGGCCGTAGCAAGTCCCACATACCCCAGTGGTCATTCCCCAACGCTGCCGAGAATGCGTAAAAGCATTTCCCGACCCAAAAAAAAAGTAATCAGAAGAAAATAGAAGTATTATTATTGTAATTCCTCTTTCTATTCAAAGCGGAGACAGCAAAAAGTTGCAGTGACCGAATGTCAAATAACGAGAGCACCACCAAAATAAACTATAATAATAATAATTGTGACCACTAAGCGATAGCTAAATTATTAACCCATCAAGCCCCATATTAAGAGCACCGGTGATCGCGACAACAATTATAGAAAGGCTATTGTGTCTCGTTTTTCCACGAGTTCTTATATAGGAACTCGTGGAAAAACGAGACACATAGCTATATAGCGCTGTCCACGATATCACTGTAGTATGCGACGTCAGATTTACTCGCACGACTCCCTCTGTGTTGTGGTCTAAGTTCTAACCTAACCTACTTTTGAACTTTCTGGACTGTGTTTGTTTTTTTTTTTAATTGGCACAGATAAGAAGTAGACCACGAGAAGGATCATAGGCTATTTTAGTGGACTAATTTGTCTGAAATATCTAATTTACCCGGGCGAAGCAGCGTGGAACATCTTATAAGGAATCAGGGTTCCGTTCAGCAACGGAACCTTCGGAAGCCCTACCCTGGGATATTCCTTGGTGCAAATCTTACTTTTAGGTGGCATGTTATGTTAATTTTACTTTAAAAAGTGAAAATGACTGTAATGTTTTTGTTGTAAGGGAGTTCCGTCGATACCTCTCGATCTCGAGAAAATCAATATCAAGTCACCGTTTTTGTAAACATGGTAATTCAAATTCGGGTTAACAATTTATACAACAAAAAAAGAATTTTGAAAATATGACGACAAAGAGCAAAGTGAACATTAACTCCTCCTTTTTTGGAAGTCGGTTAAAAAAAGTATATCTAAGATGTTGACCAGGGATGTAAGGTATCAACATGCCAAATTTCATTGAAATCGGTCCAGCGGATTCAGAGATTAGCCTGTACAAACAGACAAACAGACAGAGAAACAAAAATTTCAAAAATAGTTAAAATGTGTTCTACTACTCTTCTAACATGCCCCTGACTCGTTTTTTCAAGTTTATTTTCAATGTACAAAAATTTTACCTCTACGATTTTAATATAAGTATTTATAGATTTTCCTATTATATTTGCATGGTAAGCTTTATACGTCCTCCATTCTTCCAAAATTCATATTTAAAAAAAATGTTTACTAGTCCTGAAACCATTGTACAATGTACTCTTAACCTCTATTAAGTCGAGTCTCGTCTTAAGGTCCTTAAGGAACCCTCGAGGGCTCTTTGAAGCTTAATTGAGTCAGGCTTCACAAAGAAACCCTCATAGATACTCGCTTAAGACACGTGACACGCGCCAGTTTTGTACCAGAGCAAACACGTGTAAAACTTTCATGTGTATTGTCGAACTGAACACGTCCGCAACGAACGATGCGGCCACACAACGAGGTCACAATCAATTATTATTATAATCTTAGGTATTATCTTATATATAAAATTCTCGTGTCACAATGTTAGTCCACGAACTCCTCCGAAACGGCTTTACTGATTTTTACCAAATTTTATATGCATATCCAGTAGGTCTGAGAATCGGCTACTCGGTACTTTATATATTGATAAGTGCATTTGTTGAATAAATAATAGTAGATTATTACAACCTGAGACTGACGGCGACCATTGTTTGTGCGACGGGATAGCGATCGACGTTGCCATGGCGACATACTTATTTAGTCACTTCAATAAAATAATATGGGTCAAATCCATACTAATATTATAAATGCGAAAGTGTGTCTGTTTGTCTGTCTGTCTGTCTGCCTGTCTGTTACCTCTTCACGCTCAAACCGCTGAACCGATTTCGCTGGAATTTGGCATGGAGATACTTTGAGTCCCGAGAAAGGACATAGGATACTTTTTATCCCGGAAAAATGTACGGTTCCCGCGCGATAAACGAATTTTGGCGCAACGAAGTTGCGGGCATCATCTAGTACTTAATATATGGCAAAACAACCCTTACCGGGATAGCTAAAGTAGGTATTATGTAAAGATTGACGACCTCTGTGGCTCAGTTGGTGGGCTGTTGGTAGCTACTAGCTCAAGCCGGGGGTCAAGGGTTCGAATCCCGCCAAGGGAACAAAAAAAGGTTTCAAAGTTCCTGGGTCGTGGATGTGTATTAAATATGTGTATCATATACTTAATATAAATCTTAAATATATATTATGTATAAAAGTATTAAATATATTTCCGTTGTCTGGTACCTGTAACACAAGTCCTTCAGGTACTTAGCACGGGGCCAGACTGAGGTGGTGTGAAGCGTCCATATGATATTAGTATATTAGATTTAATTAAAATATAGAGGCGTGATTTCGCACCGGTATTTAAACAGAATGTAACAAAACTAAGTGATAGTACTTTAGGGTGTGTATGTAATATATTGTATCCCTTGTATAGAGTTGACTGTAAGAATAGCAGCGCTGAAAGAGCAACTTTTTTAACTTTTGTACGGAAAAATTCATGGCCCTTGCCCACACAACATACAAAAATAAATTTAAAGCTATTAATTGATTCCTAGGCAGTTGACAGACCAACGTCATTTGGTCGGATCATGTCAATTCAATGTTAATTGTGATCCGTCGGCTGTGTTTGACGTAATCCAACCAAACTAGAGATCAACTACGATAACATGGCGCGCCCCTCCAAATGACTGTTTCAATGTGTGTAGACTGTAGTCACATCCTTATGAAAGAGTTTGTATGTAGAAAGTATTCAACCAATCACAGTACACGTAATATTTCACTTAATGTCACTTATTACCAAGATTTGTTGGTCAACTAATCATAACTAGCCTACCGCGCAAGACAACGCGCTTCAAGCGTTTTGACAACGCACTTCAAACGTTTTGAATTTTGGAGGGGCGCGCCATGTTATCGTAGTTGATCTCTATTTTGTAAAGCTATTTTATGTACTATCAAGGAAATTGATTCCTAGGCAGTTGTCAGACCAACGTCAGTTGGTCAGATAATGTAAAGTCAAATTGTGATCTGTCGGCTGGGTTTGACGTAACGCGACCAAACTACTTAGGTCTGCCTAGGACTCTCTGTGCCATCTGCCTAGTAATAAAATTCTCTGATATTACATATAGTGTAGCTGTTTACTGTTTCTTTTCTAATAAAATAAAACCACTTAGTTTTGTTACAGCCTGTATACAATTGCTTGTGATCTCGTGGTGTAGCGGCCACACCGCTTGTTCGCGCGAATGTATATAAATCGAGGCGAAGTTGCATAGTAACTTTGAGTAATAAGGCTTAAATAAATAAATAAAATAAAAAATAAAAATAAAAAAAGCCTTTTATTTCTCACTAATTACATATTTCGTTAGTAACAGTTAAGAAGATTAATGTTTGTGTTAGTAAGAACCCCTCGCTTCGAAGGTGTTCGCCTCCTCTAGAGTTTTCCATGCTTCTCTATTTTTTGCTATCTCCATCCATCCTTCGCCAGCAATCTTTATTATGTCGTCAGTCCATCGAGCTATAGGTCTCTCTCTCGTTCTAGTTATAGTAATAAGGCTTAAATGGCTCTAATTTACCCGCGTGCATTTTTGGGAGGGAAAAAAACGAATCGTGCATTTTTGGGAGGGAAAAATTCGGAATATAAAATTCAAAGCAGGAGGAGTAACATCTGTTATATCGTTTTCACTCAGCTCCCTGAGTGCAACCTGTTATTTTTAACCGACTTCAAAAAAGGAGGTTATCAATTCGACGCGTATGTATGTAATATTTCCAGAACTGCCCAATGTTCGTATATGTTAGTCTATATCAGCGTCTGAACAAATGTGCCAAATTTCAAAAGTGTATGTATGTATGTTTTTATGTTTGTGTTCGCATATCTCTGGAACTACCATTCCGATTTCAGTAATTCTTATTTGTTGTACTAGGTTCTACATAGGAAATAGAGCAAGTTCCATTAAAAACGGTTCAGTAGTTTTCGAGATAGGGAGTTGTAATTCTCAATTACGTACAATTTTTAAGTCGGTATTATCTTTTTAAAATACAGTTATTTTATAGAGGAGCCACCCAAAATCATCTGACGCAAAGCAATTACCATCATCAATAGATATTCACAACGACGATAGACAAAAACATCTTGGAAGTTTGTAGCCAGTAATGGTTCAAAAATACGACTGTAAACAGTTCATTAGTAAGCTTTACTATTTTTTAAGAGCCTATGCTGTCCCACTGTTGGGCAAAGGCCTCGGCCCCCAAGGTCTTCCACTCCTCCCGGTCCAAAGCAACCGTAGATCAGTCTAGCTCGTACTATGTAAAGCTATACTATGCGTACCACAAATCGCAAGGTGTAGGACTACCACCCAACTTCTCAAGGTGATGATGATAAATAACCTACCATTTTCAGGCATGCAGGTTGTGTTAGACGGATCCCGGGATCTCGGAGACAGAGTTCTGAACGTATCGGTCCGGTGCATAGATTGTGATGTCCCCAGATACCTTCCTTTGGATCTAGAGAAAGAGTACAAAGTTGTCTCCCAAGATTTCATAGGAAATGGTCGACTGCCGGGAGGGTTATGTGTTTAGCGCGTATCTTGTATGTTTGTAATATTCTTCCTTACCTTGTATCTTCAGAACCGCTGAACGGATTTTCACATTTGAGGTATCGTTAGATTTGTCTTAATGACCCAAGTGTTCGATAGGTGACATTAAAAAAAAACCAAAATGGCAGATGTTTCACGCCATATTGTGAGGTAAAAAAAATAAAAATTCTACCAAGCATATCGAGTGGAGTATCAAAATAAAGGATTTTAAACACTGATTCTAAATATGTATATAACTTGCAGTTTTAGTATTAAATAGAACCATAAATCTACACTAATATTATAACGAGGAAAGATTTGATTTTTTGTTTGTTTGGCTCCGAAACTACTGGACCGATTTGAAAAATTCTTTTTCCATTGGAATTCTACATTATTTTTGCTAAACAAAGGCTGAATTTTATTTTGGAAAAAAATAGGGTACCGTAAGATATTTGGGTTCTTCCGACGCAAGGTGTAAAAAATCAACCAGAAAAGTTACTTATTTTACGTACGCTGCCTAACCTATAAAAGATAAAACCATAAAATTCTAAATAATTGTAGAACTTACGAATATCTACAAAAAAGTCCGCGACACACTATACCTATCTATGTCGAGTGAGGCACAATAATCATTTTTTTATTTAAAAAACTTGATTTTTTTTGGACTACATTTAAACGCGTTTATTTTACTCATTCTTTTAATCCTTATCAAAATAAATTATTCCATTACTAAGTACAGTAATGGACCCATTTATGCATACCAGACTCAGCCCACACGATGACAGTTCTGAGAAAAAGCCGTTTTTATTAAAATTGTGTACTCTTTAAAACTGATTGTTGTTTTAAGTAAAGTTAATTTACAATAGTATATTTTGTAATTTATTCTATGCGTACAAACATAAATATGTTAAAAATTACTACTATTTCCAACAAAAATTAAACAAAAACAAGAGGGTTCCTTTTAGCAAAACTATATTAGTGTGGGATACACATAATCCAAAGCGAACCATCTCTTTAGATTTATTACACAAGTCAACAGGATTTTCGTGCATGAGATCTGTGCACCCGATTTGGATGTCTAACATCTAATTAGTTATAGAAACAACGATTTTAACTTATAAAATTTGCTTTTAAATAAACTGAGGCCTCATGAACTTTCAAATATTGAAGAAAACCGGCATTTTTTTCTTTCGGTTATGTAGTAATAGAATCAAATAAAATTATATATATTCATTATTTTTTAGTTAATATTGTTGCTTATATTCCCAAAAAAAAAAGATTGAAATAAAAAAAATATATAATTTAGATTTAAAACTTAATATTTTTTTTGTATCTAGGTGAGCAATGAGCATATCCTAAATAAATCTTGTTGTATGCTTCGGCAGTAAGTACCTACCTGATATAATGTGGCGCTCCTACTTTTTTCTGGTTTTTACAAGGATGTTTATAACTAGATGATGCCTGCAACTCCATTTCGCCAAAATTCGTTTATCGTGCAGGAACCGTACATTTTTCCGGGATGAAAAGTAGCCTATTGTCCTTTCCCGGTACTCAAAGTATCTGCATACCAAATTTCAGCAAAATCGGTTCAGTGGTTTGGGTGTGAAGAGATATTAAACAGACAGACAGATAGACAGACAGACGGACAGACAGACAGACAGACAGACAGACACACTTTCGCATTAGTAGTGATGGTTTCAAGCAGCGTTGCAAAAATCTTAATGTAAAAAATCATTACTCATTACAAAAAAAATAGTAATGGAGTATCTTACATTGCCATTTTACAAAATAATGAGCCATTATCGGACCTTCATTGCCCATACTTATTTAAAAGTATTGTAAGTATGGTAGAAGATTCGTCCTTGAAGTTTTGATGTCTCCGATTTAGTCCAGATTCGGGAGGGGGTAGCCGAGGTATTACCTTTGAGGTTCGAAGAAACCCCGTTCCTCTAGGCCTATTGGGAGCGGAGTTATGGCTACTTTTGTAAGACATTTGACAGTTGCCGAGCTGTCAATGTCAAAGTTTGAGTGCTTATAACTCGGCAACTGTTTGTCCTGGATATGGGGTTCTTCGGCTTGTTCTTCCTGGATTTTTCTCCTCTATTCGATCCTGGCCTCAGAATTAAGACACAATTTTATGTCTCTGATTTAGTTCAAATTCGGGGTAGCTGAGGTGTTGCCTTTGATGTTAGAAGAAACCCAGTTCCTCTAGGCCTATTGGGAGCAGAGTTATGGCCGCTTTTGTTCGACGTTTGACAGTTGCCGAGCTGTCAATGTCAAAGTTTGAGTGCTTATAACTCGGCAACTGTTTATCCTGGATATGGGGTTCTTCGGCTTGTTCTTCCTGGATTTTTCTCCTCTATTCGATCCTGGCCTCAGAATTGAGACAAAATTTTATGTCTCCGATTTAGTTCAAATTCGGGGTAGCTGAGGTGTTGCCTTTGATGTTAGAAGAAACCCCGTTCCTCTAGGCCTATTGGGAGCGGAGTTATGGCCGCTTTTGTTCAACGTTTGACAGTTGCCGAGCTGTCAATGTCAAAGTTTGAGTGCTTATAAATCGGCAACTGTTTATCCTGGATATGGGGTTCTTCGGCTTGTTCTTCCTGGATTTTTCCCCTCTATACAATCGTGTCGTAACGGTCGTGTGTGCGCAATACACACGGCCACTCTGGTTTCAATGAAACCAGGCCAGTTACGCAAGAGTAATTTTATAGTGCCCAAGTGTGTGCGCAATACACAAGACTACTCTGGTTTCAATAAAACCAGGCCAGTTACGCAGGAGTAATTTTGTGTCGTGTCGGGCCTGGGTCACACTGACCCGTCGCCTTTATATAAAAAAAAAAAACAGCCACGGCCCACTTGAGTCTTTGTAAAATATTAAGAACTAAGCCTTTTTAATATGCAAACAGCAACCAAGTCGCATGATTCTACTTGCCTGATTAAAAATAAAAATCGAGAGACCATTTAGTTTGGATCTATATAAAAAAACAATACTCATTAATTTGTTACTTAGTAATTTTGTTGTGAAAATGTTTTGTTCTGAAAAAATTGTTAGATTAGTACGATCTTCATATGATGGATAAAAGGGCTATTTTGGAATACTTCTGCATTATTAACTCATTTTGCATAAATAGAAAATATTATATATATATATATATATATATATATATATATATTTTTTTTTTTTTTTATATATATTTTGTTTATGTAGATAATATTTGGTCTTTGAATGAATAAAATTGGACATTTGGTTTTGAAATTAAAATAATACGATAGCATAGCGTCACCAAGGCGGGTGCGCGTGCGGGAGGAAGGCAATTTGTGCAGGGTGCAGCCTGCGTCGTCGGTGTTTAAGTGTCGGAGTCTGTGAATTGACCTGGGAATCATTTTGCTGACCGAGTCTTTCCTAAGTATGCTTTTTGCAGAGCTCACCGACATCCACGCGGGCGGAGCCGCGGCCGACCGTTAGTAATAAGATAAGAAAAAACCAAAATCCGACTGCCTGGATAAATCCAATATTAATTAAAAATTAACCGACATTACTGAAACAAGATGAAAATTCAATGACAAAGTATTAAAAAAAACAATGATTTGGTACTTAAAACTAGAAACATGTAACATTGAAACAGTACCTATTATTTCGTATTGTAGGTACACTTTTCTAAGTGTACCTACGATATAATATGGTTATATCAGCACGGTAGTTTTTCAATTTTTTTATTAGATTGATTGTCGAAATGGTTAGATGACTACAACTTAAAAGTCGCAAATAAAATAAATTAATTGAAAATCAAAAAACCCGACTGCAAAAAATGTTGACTAAAAAGAACGAAACAAGACCTAATTCTGCCGGAGGCATCGAATCCATGTTTTAATTGATACGACTCTTTCTTACGAGTTTCATGCCAGGATAAATAGAAGGTTACATAGAAAAATGTAGAAGAAGAAAGTGGATAATAAAATGCAGTCGGAGGCATGTCGCACCAAGTTTAACATCATAAAATATTATGCCTCCGACTGCATTTTATTATCCACTTTCTACTTAGTACATTTTTCTATGTAACCTTCTATTTATCCTGGCATGAAACTCGTAAGAAAGAGTCGTATCAATTAAAACATGGATTCGATGCCTCCGGCAGAATTAGGTCTTGTTTCGTTCTTTTTAGTTAACATTTTTTGCAGTCGGGTTTTGTATCATTTCTTCCGTTAATTACAAAGAGGCTGCACTATTTCCAGAAAATAGGGAATGTTATGCAAAGGACGGAGGGTGCTAGCTAGTTGGATTGAAGTTGGAGGCATGGAAGTATAAAAAAGGCGGACGAAGTCCCACCATACACAAAACTGTGTCCTTCAGAGTCGGCCAGCTGACTGCATGTACACGGTCCGCACGAACACATTCTTACGCTAGTCCATACCATTTGACAGGCGTAAGAATGTGTGCGTGGCCGACTCTGAAGACACAGTTCTGTGTATAATAAGACTCCGTCCGCCTTTTTTTCTACGTTCATGGTTAGAGGTTGCATTATTTACTATATGCGCTAGTAACTAGTTGCACCGTGCTACTAACGCATACAGTTAATAATCCAACCAAAATCCGACATGTTGCACACGTCATGTCAGAATATTGACACTAAACGTTGTCAAACATCGAACAAAACTTTTTGTTTACTCTCTGTGCTGGTGCTAAGCGTGAAAACATTGCAGCAATATTGTATCCTATTAGCTATGCCCACAGCTTTCACCTTCAATTTTCGTCATCTTCTTTCATTCAACTTTCGTTTTGGCGCATTCAATAATTGAATGAGTCAAAGAACGCAACGCCAACTGTCATTTTTAATAACAAAGCGAAAGTTTTGGACGGTCAGAGGGCATGCGTCGCGGGCATGCCTCACGTTCGCTGTTGACTGCGCTATAACGCATGCCCTTGATAAACAAAAAAGGCACAATGTGGACAAAATTATTGAAAACTTCATTTCAAAGTCTATGAAACGGAACAATGTGGATCATAAGATGAAAAACATGACCCTCGATTTCGGCAGTTGGGAAAAGCCTTGTTCTGAGAACTTCATTCCAGATAACTACGGCTTTGTTTACGGTTGGATCAAACGGAAACCCGAAATTTGGTTTTGCCTCGACAACACATTATTTCGACCAATTTCCTCACATGTTGATTCCATGAAACAGTTTGAGCTGACCAAATTACTTCCCAGCTATAACACGGCTAAAGGTTATCTAATAACTGTTACCCAGATAGATTACGTAATACAGTTTAGATCTCATGCAGAGAAATATCAATAAGTTTTAAAATAACTGGGATTTAGTGATTTACATTTATCAAAGATAGTGATTAGGTATTCCGGAACATCGACGTAACGTTACTACACATGTTACCACTCAATTACTACACATTGTTACTAATATTGTACACTTGTTACATACCATACGTTACGTGTGTAAAACGTGTGTACACATTTTTTTCTGTAACAAGTGGACACAGCTACGATGTACAAAGTTCCTAAAACTACTTTCTGTCACTTTGTTACTAAGCAGTTACGACACGTAGAAGCGAACCCCCACACAGTAACAAGGTGTCGTATCAGCTACGAAACTGATGCAATTTGTTACACCTTTACAAATCTGCGACCAAAAATGGCTACATAGGCAGAGAAAAGTCAATAAGAAGCGTCGCGTACTATTTAATATAGGCTTCCGAAATTAGGGTTTTTTGTTCGTGAAATAATAAGGTTACTTCGTCAACTGTTTGATACAAAAGACCTAATAGAGCTAGCCCCACCTAGTGGCAGGTGGCAGGTAGGTAGAAAATATCGGAAAAACCCGATTGGCAGTTTTCGAAAACACGATTCCACCAAGCGGTGCTTTATGTAATTTGGGTCTGCTACCTAATGGCAAATGAAATATCGCAAACCCTCATTGTAAAATGCCACTAATAAATCAAAGTTGACCAAGTATAGGTCTACCAGAATTTGATGGCAAAAAGTGAGAAAAGAAATTGACTCTACCGGGGTAATTTGAATAAAACATTTTGATCCTTTTTTTCCTAATAGCGGCTGATTATGTGTGTGAAACATGTAAATACAAAATGTATTCAATGATCAAGGATATTTTTTGAAAATCTGTCATCCAAAGCCATCAGATCCCAGCGGGGTGATGCACTAAGCGATTCCGCGTGGAATCTTCCCGCTGGCGGAAACTATTTCACTTTCAAGCAAATGACAAGTGAATACTTTCCGATTTTGCTGTCATTTTGACAGTAGTGACATTTCTTTTGTATGAGTGAAATAGTTTCCGCCACGGATGTGAAAAGATCTCACCGCGGATTCGAGTTTGACATCCGACGGCGGGAAATTATCCGAGGATTGGAGTCGTTTTCGCGGAATGTTCCCGCCACCTCCGAGACTCGTGAAATCTTTTCACTTCGAGAACCGTGTCATGGCGGATATTGTTAGATGAAATTATTTAATGATAAGAATAAAACAAAGCAATTATTAATACTTAGTTAGTCGTGTCTTATTTAAAATATTAAATAAATGTCGTACTGTAATAATTATGTGTTAAATCTTTAGGAAGTGTTCATTGAACAATAAATATTTTTATTCATAAACGCAGTAGGTAAACGTATTAATATTCGGTACTTAAAGATTTAGAAATAAGTATGATAATTTTTAAATTTTGTATTAATCCTTCAATCGGGGATTCTTGGAAATGATATTGTATTCAATTGTTGTCGCGGTCACCGGTGTCTTATTGGGCTTGAAGGATTAATACTTATGTACTTATTATGTTAAACCATTATTGTGCTTTTACAATAATTTTAAATAGTTATTTAAGTATATAATGTCATTATAATTCCAAGGTCATACTCACCACACTGGAACTTCCATAGTATATCTAATAAAAACTAATATTAAATGAAAGACAAATTTAAAACAAAAGAAACTTATATAAAATTTAAAGTAAATTAATAAGTTTGTTTTACACATAAAGGTATTCTCATACAACAAGATTTACCGATTTATTAATTTATTAAAGTACTCTGTGATTTATCGGAACTCAACACACGATTTACAGATTTGACAAATTGTCATTGTCACTCGGCAGTCGGCACATAAACAATATTTTTTGTTTTAATTCCACTCAAGCCCCAAGCGGCAGTCGGCAGCCGCGCTATTTGTACTTTGTACTGCGCGGTACGCCATTCACTTAAGACTCAAGCCCCAAGCGGCAGCCGGTTACCGCGCTCTTTTATTCAATTATGTAACATATTTCGCTGACTTACAGACTACTTTTGTATAATCCTTCCATCGGGGATTCTTGGAAATGCTATTGTATACTATTGTTGTCGCGGTCACCTGTGTCCTTATGGGGCTTGACGGAATAAAGAACATAGATAATACAGTATAATTATATACTGAGAATAAAGAAGTTTCATTAGACGTACGATCCTTGATATATTGGCTACATTCTGAATGAAAAATACTACAATATAGACTATGGGCGATTAGTATATTTTCGGCTATTGTGCGTTATTTAGTGTGTGTTGCTATAACGTGTACTTTTTTCGAAGTTTTTTTAACTGGATTTCACGAATGTAAGTAGTGTTTTGTATTTTTTTAATGAGTAGCTATATATGCCGTAGCACTTATTGTCAAAAAAAAAACTAGTGTCAATTATTCTCTTTGGTTTCGGATTCATTCCCGCGGCGGAAAGTTTGTGAATCGCTGTAATACTGACAGAATATGAGATCTTTTCACGTGAAAACTTTCCGACGATCGTGAATCAGGCAGCTGGTAGAGTACACCTACACTTATCTTTTGAAATAAATAATGAACAATTCCAATTAATTATTGAATATTCAAGTAAAACGCTGTAATCATTTTGCTGAATACAATTGGAATGAGAACAACAGCAGAAACTAAAAGTTGAAATGTCTTGTAGCTCGAGCTCACAAGTCCAATTAGCAATGGAACAAGTTGCTAAATCCGCAAAGTAAATTCCTCGGCCGATCTCTTGAATGAATTCATGAAACTATTCGAATTGACCAAGTTTCTATTCACCGTTTTATAATTATATAATAAACTAGCTGTCCCGGCAAACGTTGCTTTGCCATAATAATATAAAGTATTATTTTTTTTAAATCCGTGATTTGAGCATATTATTATTTTATTGAAGTGACTAAATAAGTATGTTACCACGGTAACGTCCCGTCCCGTCGCACAAACAATGGTCGCCGTCAGCCTCGAGTTGTAATAATTTACTATTATTTATTCAACAAATGCACTTATCAATATAATAAGTACCCAGTAGCCGATTCTCAGACCCACTGAATATGCATATAAAATTTGGTTAAAATCAGTAAAGCCGTTTCGGAGGAGTACGCGGCCTAATAGTAGGGGAGGTCGCGCTCAGTTTAAAAAGTCATTTCATACCGAGCGAAAATCGTTACAATAATAGTATTTCACTAATACATAACAGCTTTGATCGTCAGCCACTTCATAATGGGTGGAATAAAAATTGAGAACATTTCAAAGTTGTTGCTGGGAATCGTATTGAATTGACATTAAAAAGATCCCAATTCGCACCCGATAAAGGTTCATATCTAGATTATACACGTTTAGGTTAGGTAGGCGTTTTAGTATATAACAACCGATGGCGCTTTTAAAGTAAAATGTATATAATTCTTCTTCACAAATATTGACTATCGAATTAATTACTTAAAATTGCTATGTGAGATAATTTTATGGTTAATTCAAACGAAAATCGCCGTCAGCTGAATGTTTTCAGGTGGAAATGTCGTCTACGCGACGCCCTAGGATACATTGAGCGCGAAGTAGGGCTATATTGGTCATAACTTATATCGCTGGCTGACGGTTTTTCCACCATCGTATTAGCGACTGACGGTTTTCTTTATTATTTATAAAGTAGTAACATTCACCTGTATAAATTTTGTACGGTATAAAATGACTTTATATTCAAAATTTTTTTACATGTTCAGTAAAGCGACTGACGCTGAATCTGTAATGAGTCTGCAATACGGCTGACGGTGATTTTTTGGTTAAACATGAGCTCAATAATCATCCATCAAAGTTTCATTCGGTATAAAATCACTTTTCGCAACTATTTTTTTTACAACTTTGAAATACTCTCAGTTAACATTCCACCACGGGTGCGGCGACTGACGCTGATTATATCGATTGATAAATATTAAGCTACCGCTGGACAAAAATTTGGTCGGTATGAAATTACTTAGTAAGCGCTAGCACTACCTCCTCTACTATAACATTGTGACACGAGAATTTTATTTATAACACTAGCTGTCCCGGCAAACGTTGCTTTGCCATAATAGGTATTTCGCCCATATTATTTTATTGAAGTGACTAAATAAGTATGTCGCCACTCGCCATGGCAACGTCGATCGCTATCCCGTCGCACAAACAATGGTCGCCGTCAGTCTCAGGTATTGCAACCTATTTTACAATTTATTATTATTTATTCAACAAATGCACTTATCAATATATAAAGTACCCAGTAGCCGACTCTTAGATCTACTGAATATGCATATAAATTTGGTAAAAATCAGTAAAACCGTTTCGGAGAAGTTTGCGGACTAACATTGTGACACGAGATTTTATATGGGTATAAGAAGATAACTGTTTATGATGTATTTTCTCTATCCGAGACTTTTTTGTTACACATTAAATTAATGTGACTGTAGGTTATATTTATATTATTACTAGTTGATGCCCGCAACTATGTTGCGCCAGACAGACAGACAGTAATAATAATAGTACGGATAGTATGGAAGTATTGATATTTTATAAATAATAATTATAAACACGTTATGCAGTGATTTAGTAAAAGAAAAAATATTTTGTACCTAGTACACGTGGTAATTCAAATATAATCTTCCATACCTATGGACAATTAATCAATCAAGAACAGATCAAGAAAAACGAATAGCATATCAGCCATGACACGAATTTCGCGTTATGGACTTTTTGGGTTTGCCAGAACGCGTCGTGGTTCTAATGAAAACTTTTTACCTACTAAAAAAACAAATATTTGTAATATTTGTTTTTTAGTAAAGTATATATCGACACCGGAAATATCACTTAATGTAAGGGACAAAATACGACTTTTCAGGAGAGCGAAATAACAACTTTTTTTTACAAATTCCTCTGTAACTTTTTATCATTTAGTCCGATCTTAAAGGTGTTTATGGCAAAGTTTCTTAGAATTTTGTCGGTTATATAACTATAAAAAAATATTTTCGTAAATTTACGCGTTTAGAAAATAGTATGTCCCTTACATTAAAAATATTCGCTTATTTGTCCCTTACAGCACTGAATTTTTTTATGTCAACTATGCCATATTAAAGTAAGCACCAAGTTTAATATGAAACTGCGACACAAATATACTGTAAAGGACATAAAAAACTATGCTTTGGAGGAAGTTTCATGTAATATAGTAAAATCTAACACAATAAGCCCACCACGACTGGCTGGTCTACCACATAAGGGATAAGATTTCCAACAAAATAAGGGAACTTCGACAGACTGAAGCATTTCCCTTGGCACCGGGACTGTTCCCATCTACACCCAGAGCCCCTTTAGACAAGGTGGAACTTTGCAAAACCACGTCTCTGCTCTTTTGTCCTACCGAAATCTGTATCCTGAGCCGAATAGAAGATGGATCTTCCTCCCTGTTCCGCTCTGCGGCCTCTTTCTGTGAACCTGACCTAGCGATCGCACACCACAAGTCTAAATGTTCGTTCTTGACCTGGCATTAAGCTTCTCATTTCACCTTATCAGGAGCTAATGTTCTCTTTTATCGCACCTGTCAGAGCTGCTTCGCCAGTGCCCAGTCATGACCTTCCCCTTCTAAGACCTTCCTTTTTATGGTGTTACGCCAGCTATTTCTATTATCGGCCACTCGAAGAGCGTCGCAGACAGGCGACTCAAGTGTGGTACGGATTTGATCAGACCAACGCATTAGACAGCGGCTCCGACGTCTTTTCCCCTCAATCTTGCCAATTATCATGAATTTTCCATACCATGGTTTCAAGGTTTCCTCCTTTTTTTCTAGTAATGTGTCTGAAATATTCTAAGATGCGTTATTAGACCGATGGTAGAGAGCCTTGTTTGTATGTTTAGTTGAGCCAGAATGTTTGGTTGGTTCTGAAAGCAGTTTATGGAATTCAGAGCATGTTCCTCCAGCACCCTCGACGGCGTCGATACGTCTGCGGTCTGCAGACTTCAGAGTCCATGTCTCGGATCATTAAAGACAGATGAAGAATATGAGCACGTACACAAGTTTCCTCCTGGTTTTTAACGAAATCTTCCTGTCAAGCTAGGTTTTATGCATTTTGAGACATGGCGCTCTTGGTCATCCCAATTTTTCTACGTATATTTGGTTAACAGGAGCCGTTGCTCGTAAAGATCAAAGACAGATTTGCTAACCACTTCCAATTTTACCGCGCCAGTCAAAGGCAGAGTGTTGCTTCTGTCTATGTTTTGGTTTCCCTTTATTAAATGAGAGTCCCAAGTTGTTGATCATTTGCTTCATTCTCTAAAACAGTTCTTGCGCTTCGATTTCATTTGCAGCCAGGAGAGTATTGTCATCTTTAATGCTAGCTATATACAACTGACCGCATTACATGTGTATACCTAAAGGCTAAAGGTTTAGCTAAAACACTAAAACTTTATAAAAAACCTTAAACTTTTACGGGTAATACTTTTACGGATAATACTTTTTGAGTAGGTGCCAAAAAATTATCTTCTTACTTGAAAAATGATATTTAAAATTAAGGTAAGGTATAAATTTTAGTGAAGCTATGACAATGATTATGTATCAATTCTTAACGTAAAGGACATGTAAAGAGAATTGTACTAAGCTAAATGTTATCGTAAGGGACTGAATTTTATTTTAAAAGCATTTACGTTATTTTTTTTTTAACACGTAAAAATATTTACGTCCGTTAAATCAATTTTTTTAGGAAAAAACCTGTCTAGACTTTAAAAAATGTGTACTGTAAGGGACATTTTTTTAACGATAGAAGAATTTCAAGTATTGAATTTTTTTATTTCATTAAATTAATATTTAATCAGTTAAAATATATTTTTCAATTCACGTTTCAGATTGCGGCCATTCACGCGAAACCCGAACTACGCGTTTTTACCGTTACTTTCGCCGCTCAATTTAAGTTATAGGGATTGTTGATAAGGTTCCAAGATCTAGGATTTTTTTTAGAAAATTTCCTGTCCTTTAAGGATCTATTTTCAAAATTTGATTATCTCAAATAGTTTTCGAAATATAAAAAAAACGAACCTTTCTTTTTATGTTTACTTAATTATTTATAACTTTTGCATTTTTGTCAGCCCCTCTCGGAATTATGATAGAATGTTCTAGATACTATTCCGAATCGAATGAGACCAAAATCATAATTTTCAGTGCATGAGATCAGGTTATGATGAAAATGGCACTTGGTGACTGCAAAATACTCAATTATTTGTTCGTCTTAATTTATTCGTTCCAATAGGTTCAAAGTAATACAATTACGTCCTCCATCTTCTCTTATTTTATCCTCATGGGGGTTGAATTTATCAATATCTAGTCGTCTAAACTATAGTCTAAGAAAATGTCTAAAAATTTTCATCCCCTGTTTCATCCCCTTAGTGATGGAATTTATTAAATTCCTTTCTGAGGGGATGCCTACGTCGTAGTAACTTTGACGTAGGCATGTATGCATACACAGTCTCAGCCCGATCGGTTTAAAATTGATAAAGTTTCATGCAAAATTCCATCTCCTATTAAGTAGGTAGTCTCCTATTAAGGGGTTAACCCTTAGATGTGATTTTTTTTTAAATCCTTTCTTAGGAAACGCCTACGTTATAGTAGCTTTATGCATGCAAAGTTTCAGATCGATCGATTTAAAATTGACAAAGTTTTATACAAACTTTCAACCCCTATTTCACCCCCTTGGGGGTAGAATTTCCAAAAACGCTTTAATATGTATTCATTCATTTTTATTCAGTAGCCCAAAAATAAAGTTTCATGTTTCTAACTAAAGAAATGACGGACTTTCATACAAACTTTCAACCCCTATTTCACCCCCTTCGGGTTAAAATTTCCAAAATGCCTTCCTTAGTGGCTGTCTACTTAATAAAACAACCCTACTCACCAAATTTTGTGGCTGTAGCTCTAACAGTTTTTGATCAGCGATGATGAATCAGTCAGTCAGTCAGTCAGTCAGGACTTGTAATTTTATATATGTAGACTAGATGTCCCGCGCGGCTTCGCCCACGTAAATTAGGAATTTAACGAAAACCGTACGCTAATGCATCTTCACGTGGTCTACTCTTTATCTGAGCCAAATAACATAAAAATTGCTCCAGTAGTTCGTGATATTAATTTTCCTCGTTTTTTCCACATTTTCGTCTGTTTCTTCGGTCCTATTAGTCTTAGCATGATAATATATAGATTATAGCCAATAACTTTCCTCGTTAAGGGCGAAGCCAAACGAGCGTAATTTGTGAGTCGTGAGCCGCAGAATTTCTGCCGGGCAGAATTTTTTTCATACAAATCACGACTCACAAAATTACGCCCGTGTGAATCAAACAGGACTTTTGTATGAAACTAAATGCAGCAGAATTCTGCCCGGCAGAACTCACAAATTACACTCGTTTGGTTTCGCCCTAAATGAGCTATCTAATACTGAAAGTTTTTTTTAATCGGACCAGTATTTCGATGGTTTTCGATGATAAATTTTATTAATTCTTATTCACACTTACCAGTAGTAACTATTTATTGGTTATTTATTTTGGCAACTTCTTATTCGTCCCTGACCGCTGTCATGAAAGCTGAATTAAGTTTTGAACACGGTATCTATTCATAATTATTTAATACCTATTTTTAATGTACATGCCATAATATTAATATTAGGTTTACCTAGATATTCTCTTACGAACTCTTCTAAAGCCTCCTCACGAGAATTTTTGAATTTAGGTCACCAGCAAATTAAGATAATGTTAAATTACAACTACTAACTATAGTTACATAGTTACGAGTTGGTCTAATTTTACAAAATTAGAGTTACCAGGACAAAGCTAGTTCGCTGTAACATTACTAAACTTTAATTTGACAACCTTTTAGCATTTTGTTTATTGTAATCTTTCAAATTACCTTGTTAGGTTAGCTGGCTTAGTATTAGCTTTGTGATTTTGTGATCTAAATAATAAGAAACAGTATTCGTAGGGGAATTGTGCTTAAGATGACATACTTTTTGTTTGAAGGTAAATATTTAAAATAAAATAAGTCACATGAGATCAGTAACTTACTTTTATAAATAAATGATTCATAAACTACGAAATTAAAAGGTCCGTCAGGGTAGCATAGTCACTTTAGCAGAATTAAAAAAATATATAACCTGAATTTGTAGCTAATTAGTAGCCAAAATCTCGATTTTGTTGCTCAAGCCGTTTACGAAATATCGTAAATTATGCTACCTTGATATCAAGGTAGCAGGGTAACTTATTTATTTGCATGTTTTGAGCTTAATTATGCGTGTAGATTTTGTTTCTAATTTGTTGCTGTATGTAAATAGTATCGGAAATATATTTTTTTTTTTAATTTTCACGACCATGCTGCCTTGAATGCTGCCATGGTTTTGCGAGGAACGGTTCAATCTATTTTGTTGCTGGTTCTACAACAGTGCCCGAGTACTGTTCCGGTCAGCAACAAAATCAGACAACTCTTGGTTCCTCGCAAAACCAGTATCAAGATAGCATAAGCAAAGAAGACAAAAAAAAACCCACCTGGGCGGTTCAATCTATTTTGTTGCTTCTTCTACAACAGTGCCCGAGTGATGTTCCGGTCAGCAACAAAATCAGACAACTCTTGGTTCCTCACAAAACCAGTATCAAGAGAGCATAAGCAAAGAAGATAAAAAAAACCCACCTGGGCGGTTCAATCTATTTTGTTGCTGGTTCTACAACAGTGTCCGAGTACTGTTCCGGTCAGCAACAAAATCAGACAACTCTTGGTTCCTCGCAAAACCAGTAAGTATCAAGATAGCATAAGCAAAGAAGATAAAAAAAAACCCACCTGGACGGTTCAATCTATTTTGTTGCTGGTTCTACAACAGTGCCCGAGTGATGTTCCGGTCAGCAACAAAATCAGACAACTCTTGGTTCCTCACAAAACCAGTATCAAGATAGCATAAGCAAAGAAGATAAAAAAAACCCACCTGGACGGTTCAATCTATTTTGTTACTGGTTCTACAACAGTGTCCGAGTACTGTTCCGGTCAGCAACAAAATCAGACAACTCTTGGTTCCTCGCAAAACCAGTATCAAGATAGCATAAGCAAAGAAGATTAAAAAAAAACACCTGGGCGGTTCAATCTATTTTGTTGCTGGTTCTACAACAGTGCCCGAGTACTGTTCCGGTCAGCAACAAAATCAGACAACTCTTGGTTCCTCGCAAAACCAGTATCAAGATAGCATAAGCAAAAAAGATAAAAAAAAACCCACCTGGACGGTTCAATCTATTTTGTTGCTGGTTCTACAACAGTGTCCGAGTACTGTTCCGGTCAGCAACAAAATCAGACAACTCTTGGTTCCTCGCAAAACCAGTAAGTATCAAGATAGCATAAGCAAAGAAGATAAAAAAAAACCCACCTGGACGGTTCAATCTATTTTGTTGCTGGTTCTACAACAGTGCCCGAGTACTGTTCCGGTCAGCAACAAAATCAGACAACTCTTAGTTCCTCACAAAACCAGTATCAAGATAGCATAAGCAAAAAAGATAAAAAAAAAAACCCACCTGGACGGTTCAATCTATTTTGTTGCTGGTTCTACAACAGTGTCCGAGTACTGTTCCGGTCAGCAACAAAATCAGACAACTCTTGGTTCCTCGCAAAACCAGTATCAAGATAGCATAAGCAAAGAAGATTAAAAAAAACACCTGGGCGGTTCAATCTATTTTGTTGCTGGTTCTACAACAGTGCCCGAGTACTGTTCCGGTCAGCAACAAAATCAGACAACTCTTGGTTCCTCGCAAAACCAGTATCAAGATAGCATAAGCAAAGAAGATTAAAAAAAAAACACCTGGGCGGTTCAGTCTATTTTGTTGCTGGTTCTACAACAGTGCCCTAGTAATGTTCCGGTCAGCAATAAAATCAGACAACTCTTGGTTCCTCGCAAAACCAGTATCAAGATAGCATAACAAAGAAGATTAAAAAAAAAAAACACCTGGGCGGTTCAATCTATTTTGTTGCTGGTTCTACAACAGTGCCCGAGTAATGTTCCGGTCAGCAACAAAATCAGACAACTCTTGGTTCCTCGCAAAACCAGTATCAAGATAGCATAAGCAAAAAAGATAAAAAAAAAAACCCACCTGGACGGTTCAATCTATTTTGTTGCTGGTTCTACAACAGTGTCCGAGTACTGTTCCGGTCAGCAACAAAATCAGACAACTCTTGGTTCCTCGCAAAACCAGTATCAAGATAGCATAAGCAAAGAAGATTAAAAAAAACACCTGGGCGGTTCAATCTATTTTGTTGCTGGTTCTACAACAGTGCCCGAGTACTGTTCCGGTCAGCAACAAAATCAGACAACTCTTGGTTCCTCGCAAAACCAGTATCAAGATAGCATAAGCAAAGAAGATTAAAAAAAAAACACCTGGGCGGTTCAGTCTATTTTGTTGCTGGTTCTACAACAGTGCCCTAGTAATGTTCCGGTCAGCAATAAAATCAGACAACTCTTGGTTCCTCGCAAAACCAGTATCAAGATAGCATAACAAAGAAGATTAAAAAAAAAAAACACCTGGGCGGTTCAATCTATTTTGTTGCTGGTTCTACAACAGTGCCCGAGTAATGTTCCGGTCAGCAACAAAATCAGACAACTCTTGGTTCCTCGCAAAACCAGTATCAAGATAGCATAAGCAAAGAAGATAAAGAAAAACCACCTGCCGTGCTAGCATACGCCAACGAGAAAAAATTGTCTACACGTATTCTCGATGTTAACTGTTTTATCTCTTCATCTCTATTAACCCTAACATGACATGCATGTTTTCTCGTGTAGATCTGTCGTCAAAATCTATCGACATAATGTCAAAAAATGATTTTGACATTATGACGTTATCGACAATATAACTACATACGAGATAATATCCACGAGGCTAACGCCGTAGGGGGACGTAGGTAAGACGACATACTATGATTCCTTAGACTTTGATGGTATGTCGTCTTATACAATACGTAAATCCAAGCTGCATCATCATCCCTCTAGTTGTCAGTGGTGTAAGGATTCTAAGTTCTTCATCATTGTCAAAAAATATACAATGCTTCTGTTACCGATTTAGCGGAAACATAAGTAACTATAGTATGTCATCTTAAGCCGACGTCTAGTATGTCACCTTACCAAATGCGTAGAGATCAACTACGATAACATGGCGCGCCCCTTCAAATGACTGTTTCAATGTGTGTAGTCACATCCTTATGAAAGAGTTTGTATGTAGTAAGTATTCAACCAATCACACTACACGTAATATTTCAGTTTTGTAGGTCAACTAATCATAACTAACCTACTGCGCAAGACAACGCACTTCAAGTCGTTTTGACAACACACTTCAAACGTTTTGAATTTTGGAGGGGCGCGCCAAGTTATCGTAGTTGATCTCTAATAGTGGACACATTAGATTTTGTAAAAAAATACTTAATGTTAGAACACGCTTTTATTAATATTTGTGGCCTATAAGAATCCATATCCATAATAACAATTTGTTATGATAAAAGATTCTGACCTTATACGTTTTTTCACCACAAAACAATGTAAGAAAATTTTTGTCTCATCAAAATTAGGAAAACCTTTATTACTTTGTAAAGTACGGTCCCTGTCCGGCATACTAAGTTGGGCTACTAGGGGCACACTGAGGTGCTCCATAAAACGTCATAAGTTCACAGGAAGCACTATTATTTCAACGAATTTTGCCGATGTGTCGTCTTATCTGACTATGTCATCTTAAGCACAATTCCCCTATGCCATAGTATATTCCTTACACGATAATATAATCTTTTACAGGAATCTTATAAAATATGTGAAGTGTTTTTGGATAACTTTAGTATTTCCACAAAATTAATATGTTGCTAGTTGCTACCTCATTTTTGACTAACGTATCTTTATGTTTTCTTTATTTTAACTTGGATTAACGTTTTTCTATCAGACCCATACTAATAATAATTATTGTAAATGCGAAAGTTTGTCTGTCTGTCTGTTACCTCTTCACGAACAAAACCGCTGAGCCGATTTGGCTTAAATATGGTATGGAGATACTTTGAGTCCCGGGAAAAGACATAGAATACTTTTCGTCCCAGAAAAATGCACGGTTCCCGCGCGATAAAAGAGTTTTGGCGCAACGGAGTTGCGGGCGTCATCTCTAGTACAAAATAAAATAACAAAAGTTCTTCTTTAATTTTGGAAGCAGTACTTTTGAAAAAATTGTCATTCCCAGAAACCATTTCTTATTTCTTTCCTTCGTGTCTTCTTGTGTTCCTTCTTTAATTCTTTCTTTCTTTCCAGATGATATCCAATAACCGTCGTAATGTGGAAGTCATTGGCGTTGACTACGACGTGATCCTCCAGTACATGCGGCGAGAGTCGCCCATCATCAGGGATTTGGACGGCCGCATACAAATCACGGACCCGTGTCTCGACGACTAGTGTTGCTAGTTTAAACATACGCCAACGGTTTATTTTAGCCTGCATTATAAAAAAACATTCTTCTATAGACTACGACAAACAATGAAACCTAACTCTCGACGTAGATTAATAAAGGTATGCGGTATGCCCTAACATGGATCACAATATTTTTAAAACTAGTTTTGCCAATATTTTTAAAACTATTTTTCTGCTTTCTTGGTAGTTAGGTAGTAAGGCCAATGAAATTTTGTCAATTTATCACAATAATAGAACCAAGTGTAAACAAAAAGTGTCACTCTGGCTAGTTATCCTAAATTATTAGGATACTTACTGAAAACCTTTATTGAGATTAATATGATAAACTAAATTTAAATGGTAAAAGTTTATTATACTTATGTAATACATAGTACATAATAAGTAAGTATAGCATTTAATAATTATTACTAATAATTTTAAGTTAAAAAATAACAAAGATTTCTAAATTAAAATAAGTTAAAATACACTAAATTGCTAAAATAAGTTAAAATAGTTGTGATGACACCAATAGACATATACAGGCTTCGGCTTGGTTTGGGCTCCAGGTCTCCCACAAATTACTAAATTGTCATTTTTAGGAGAAAATAAATAAATTATTGTTATTATAATGTTGAAAAGTTTTGGAGAAAAGTTTTGGCCATTTTATTTCCCAACTACCATAAATGGAGAAATGGAAATGTTGCTGCGATATTGGTCTGGCTAGTTTACAAAATGTTGCAGCAATCGTGTATCGAGATAATAACAAAAGGTTTCAACTTTAAATTGAGAAATAAATGATAATAATATGAGGAAGTGTTTACTTACTTTTCTTATATTATAAGAACTGGATTCATAGGCGGATCTATGTAATTTGGTCGCGTTAAGGATGTCAAACACAGCTGAAAGATTACAATAATACAAAGAATTGACATAACCCGACCGAATAACGATCAATAAATTAAATCGAAATAATTTCTTTGGTAGTGTATCTGTCGCAGTCATCTGGTTTAATCTGCGATTCGGTCGAATGACTAGCGCATTCATTGAATGACACCATTCAATTGAATGACTAAAGGACAACTTGTCAAGACGCTGACTGTAACGTTTAACGTCTTGACTAAAAGTCATATAGCGAAGTCGTTAAATGGGATGCTATATTTTTTTCAAGTAGTTGTTGACACTTGACGGGGTAGTTATAGGTAAATCCACGCTTTCATATTATTTTATTAGTTATTACTGTTACGGATACGGACACGTGGTGCCATCTAGCATCGGACCAGCGAACTTACCAAGGGAACACAGACAACGTAAATCCCCTACTCGATACTAGATGGCGCGAGGTGTACCTACGAGTAATTTCTAGAAATATCTCATGCTTGTTTACGCATATCGGGTTTATTCTGGGACGTTCCGGAATTTTCTGAGATTCGATCCGGCCCGTATAAATAGTCGCAGACAGTCCAGCCGGAGTTCAGTTTGATACCAGCGATCATCAAGGCGACTTCGAAGTGACAACAAGTGATCAATAGTGAGTGACAGTGATAGTGCTTAGTGTTTGGACTTAGTGATTTGTGTGAGCTAGTGTTTGTGAATAAAGTCTTCAAGAGAGTCACCAGGTCTTTCTCTCCGAATCCAACGAACCCTAGCACGTAACATTACGAATAAAGCACTTTAATGTAAATGTAATCGATATCAACCCAGTGCAATCAGCTGTACGAGCTGTTTGACGTCATATTGTTTTAGTGACTAGTTGAGCCGCAGTAGGAAGAAAATGAAAAACGTTCAATTACCTGATTGTTTTCATGTCCGTTATCTTCAAAACGCTATAGGTACTACAAATCACTAACTAGTTGAACGTTGAGGGACGGTCGTTCAATCGACGTTCGGCCGAGTCATTTAACTGAATGGTGTCATTCAATGAATGCGCTAGTCATTCAATCGAATCGCGGATTGAACCAAATGACTGCGACATATCGATCGTAATCGAAATAATTTCTTTGGTAGCATCAAAGAAATAGCCGATCGATCGCGACTAACAATGATAATAATCCAGATTTACCAATATTATAAATGCGCAAGTTTGTCTATCCGTCTGTCTGTCTGTTACCTCTTCACGCCCAAATCGCTACACCGTATTTGTCGAAAGGCATGGAGGTACTTTTAGTCTTGGGAAATACTAAAAGTACTTTATATCCCGGAAAAATGTACGGTTTCCGCGCGATAAACAAATTTTTGCGCAATGGAGTTGCGGGCATCGTCTAGTATACAGGGTGCAATTAAACCTTCCTGCCAATTTTTTTCCAGGGCTTAAGTATCATTAGGAGAGTCCTTTTAATCAAAAAAATTGGGCGCGGGGGAAGCGGTGGTGACGCGGGGGGAGGCGCGCGCGCGGTTGCACGTCACGCGCGGGCGACGCGTCGTGTCCATTAATTGTAGTGTTTTTTTTAGGATAACTTTCGGAAGCTATTTCTCAACATTTTAGTGCTGAGTGACTATAAAAGAAAAAATCGTGTTTTTTTTTTATTTTTAACAAGGATCAATATATCAAAATTTGGCAGGAAGGTTAAATTGTACCCTGTATACCTATACAGGGTACAATTTAACCTTCCTATATTATTACCTAATTTACCTATATTATTACCTAATTTAAACTAACCTAACCTATATTATTACCTAATAATTATTATGTAATACAACCCAAGTAAATAACGCAGGTCCACCGCAATCAATATCTCTGATACATCCAAATAGGTATCTGAAAATCACAGTTTTGATTTTAACTCTGAATCGGGTACCAAATGAAAATTGGATATGGTTTGATGAAATTCCGAGCTCCATTGATTAGTCTGGCCTGTGCTGAATTTAAAGTAGCTTAGAACATTTTAATCTGAACGTTCTAGAGTTAGAAATTGGTTTAAACGGTCAATCGGAACTCGCTGAAAAAATACTTTTAAAAATGGAATACAGAAAGTTTCTAGGTTTTGTGGAAATAAAGCTATTCGTTTCGATTCTCGTTTATGTACCTACATTTCCTTTTGTGTTTGCAAAACATAGTCCGGTCGCAGGATAGAGAGATATTTATACAGAGACCTATCCGCAAATAAAGTTTAATGGCCAAACTCTTTATTCAGAAACCAGACTTTATAATATGAGACATACCTACTTATAATAGACAAAATGTTGATTGTATTGAAAACACCTATTGATTTTGACTATTACTGCATCCACTTACATTAGGTATGTTCCAAAATATATGCTAGTGCATTGACGTAAATATGTAGATAATAATAGATATCTTTGTTGGCATGTCATTATGTCACACTTGTCGTCAGGTAGATGCAGTCGCCTTAAGCATTAACCAGTACTGGGTTTTATTTCAGAACCTAGGCATGTAGCACTAAAATGACACAGTATTCAACATTAGCCCGTCAGTTAATTAAGCGGCTGGCGAACCGCGTACAGTCCCCAACGCTGCGGAACAAACGACTCTGTTTGTACAGTGCGTTAGTGGCTACATGGCCGTTTACATCGAACTATATAGTACACCTTATGACCTTCAATTTAAGAGCCTGCTGGAGGGAAAACAACTGAGAATGCACTACATGAGTCTGAAAACATAGTAGGCCTTATGACCTTAAAATTAAGGTTTTCATGGAGGTAAAATAGCTGAGAATACAGTACATGGGTCCGAAATCCGAATGGAAGTCATTTATTTTGTACTTAGACTGTATTTATATATAAAAAGGATACTGTTTAAAGCCACAATAAAATAGTTGGCCTATGATTGACAAATGTAAGCAATGGCGAATGCGAAGAGGGGCATAATTATGTTTGTCCATGATCAACGTTCTTTGTGTGTGCTATTGATAGCTTCTACCATAGTCTAACGAACATAACAATTCTGAAAATATCCACAATCTTCGTTTTTCTATGAAAACTGCAATTACTACAATATATTAATAAGCTGTTGCCCACAACTTCTTCTGCGCCAATTCTTATTAACATTTTTTCCGTTTTTTCCACATTTTCCATTGATTCTTCGCTCCAATTGGTCGCAGCGTGATGTAAGACAGCTTAATGCCTTCCTCGATGAATGGACTATCCAACACGTTCCTGCGATTAGCGCGTTCAAACAAACAAGCAAACGAACTCTTCAGCGTTATAACTTTAATATTAGTTTACACTTAATCATCACCCTATTGCAGGTATGATATATGATACCCAGATAAAAACTGTAAATCACATCCAAAAACAGCAAACTAAAAAACCGAAGCCACAAACACGAGCTACGAGCTAGATTACAATCGGAACGGGAGCGAAATAAATACAGATAAATTCCATTAAATTCAGCGCTGTTCCCAAACAGCTCCCCGACAGGAACAAACTAGAAAAGTTAGCTGCGACAGAGTTGTCACGTAACAAACTAGACAAGGTTCTAATGGAACCTGCGCACTCTAATAGTTTAGTCGTCATAATCAGCGACTTTAGAATTTGGCCTGAAAAAGGTTGGTAAAAATTGATGGATCAACCGCATTTACGAATCCATCCGACCCTTTTTATTTAATCTCAACAGTCGTCGTCGTTGCAAGTACCTAATGCATATTGCTTATAATGCATTGCTGAGTGTCATGAGTGTCACTTTGCAAAAAATAACGCTTTCAATATTGCTATACTGTGGCTTTGCTAAGTGTCGTGACAGTCAGCGATGCATTGTCAAATCCCATACCTACATTTTTGATAGTAACTTCACTATCGAAACCTAATGCCGTATGACTAAGCACTCAGGTTCGTTCGTAATCGCTAGTGTTTGTCCATCATTGGCTAACGTGTAGAGCCATATAACGTTATTTTCTAGCTTAGTAAAATTTTTAGTACAATCATAAAGTCTACAATGGTTGGAAGTTTATTCATCAGCGTTTCATGATCAGAACTATACTTTCACATTTTATGTCTCCATGTGATTAGACATAAAATGACTACTAAACCTAGTTCAAACGTTTAAAATGCATTGAGCCACTACGGTTACATTTATAGCATGCGATGAAAGTGTCATAAAAACTGCAATCCCTTTTAACTAAACATTGTCAGCTTTCAACTGTTTAATGTTTATGTCACCGTAAGTGTCTAAACACACTAGGCTGAATTACGCCGGCGTAAATTCCGCCGCGTTTACGCCGCGTTTTAAACTCATACACACGGGCGGAACGCGAGAGACGACACACTATTCCGCCGTATTTTGTATGCGTTTGACATTTAGCGTAATTCAGCCTAGTGTGTTTAGACACTAAGGGTTGATTCAGAGTTCAGACCGCAACGCGACGCGTAGATGCATTAATTCTAAATTTGTATAGATTTGACAGATTAGCAAGACGTCTCACGCAATTGAAATCTGTCAAATCCATACAAATTTAGAAGTTTAGAATTACAAGTTTAAATTTAGCAGTATTATGGATCAGGCTGTTGATGAAGATGATTATGATCGGTGAAGTGCATCTGAACTTGGTATTGGATTAGATT
The DNA here is from genome assembly GCA_905333045.1 of Lysandra bellargus. NCBI lineage: Eukaryota > Metazoa > Arthropoda > Insecta > Lepidoptera > Lycaenidae > Lysandra > Lysandra bellargus. The sequence goes on from HG995357.1 coordinate 8,850,301, forward strand.
TCAACTCTTTTTAGGCCAAAAATTAGCCTATTGGAACTAGGCCCTATTTTAACAGGTATGTTTTTGGTGGGATAGTAAATACCGTAAGATTGTGATATTCCTAAATCCTAAGGGCCAACGCTAAAACTCGCGCGGACGCACGCTCGCGTGTGTATAGTGAATAATATAAACTAAAAAGTATTAAATAACTCTTACTCTTGAATACTTTGAAGTCGGTACCAGCTAATTTAATCGCGAGTTCAGTAATGTCAGAATATCTGAAACTTTTGGGACTGGTACCGACTTCAAAGTAATGAAGACTGTAGTGTGTACAGAAATAGTTGAGATTTAGACGAATTCTGAAAAAGGCACTATTCAAGAGTAAGAGTTATTTAATACTTTTTAGTTCATATTACTATTGTTTTTACCTTGGAAGTCGGTTTTAATTTTTTTGTTAAAAATAATAATTTCACTCTTTTTAGTTATGAACAAAATAAGGCTTTATCCGTAAAATATAAGAAATACGTATGTTAACTATTCACATTATGTTACTGTAAGCGAAATTGTGGTAAATGCTTGCAGATATCTATGCTGCAATTTCCAAACTTTTATCTTTAAAGGTTCAGGAGTGCTGTTCAGTGCCTTTGGACCAAGAGACACCTTCGTATGAAATTTCTCTTATTCGTAACTTATGTTTAACTTACTAGAAACAACATTTTAATCACTACGAGTGTTTTGATAAATTTCAAGAATTTCCCTCGATTGCTCATAGATCCCATCATTAGACTTTCGTAATTGTTATATAAAATTAAGATTATATCCTATACAACAACACAAGAATTTTGAAAATCGGTCCACAAACAGCGTAATCATCATCAAAAACATATGCTTCGATGCAAAATATCACGAAAAGTACCAGTGATTGGGTCATAATGTGATGATACATGGCATAATTAAAGTTGTGATGATGATGATTAATCAAATTGATATAATGGCTTATGCTTTCAGCTGTTTAAACAACGCCGAAATCCCTGAATCTGTATCTATAAGGATTCAAAAGTTCTGTTCGGTACCTTCGGATCCAGGGTATAACCTGGTGCAAGGTCTTACTTTTTGGTAGTATATTTACCTTGAATGCTTCAGAAAAAAATGAAATCACTATATATTTCCATACAAATTTCAAGGAGTCCCCTCGATTCCTCATGGATCCCATCATCAGATCACCACTTTTGTGAACATGGTACCAAATTCGGATTCAACCCTGTACAACAACAAAGGAATCATGAAAATCGGTCCACAAACGGCGAAGGTATGATTGAACATACAAAAAAATATATAACGACGAACATATAACCTCCTACCCTCGAAATTCTCATACATACGTAATACCAAAATCATTTTCGCATACGAAAATATTTAACATGTTTGAGTTATTTTTCAACTTAAAATAGTAATTACCTAGGTTCCTGTACAAAAAATAACTTCAAAATATTTAAACACAAAAAAAATGTGTATAATTTTTTTTAGTAAATTTACTACTAAATATTTAAACACTAAAAAATAGAGTAAAACACTAAAAAATATATAAATAAATATTAAATTTACTACAAAATATTCCAACTCAAAAAAATATTGTTTAGTATTTAAATATTTTGTAGTAAATTTGATATATATATATATATATATATATATATATATATATATATATATATATATATATATATAAACAGTAAATTTACTAAAATTTTACTGTTTAAATATTTTGAAGTTCATTTTTGTTCAGGAACCTAGGTAATTACTATTTTAAGCTGAAAAATAACTCAATCATGTTAAATATTTTCGTATGACGAAATGATTTTGGTATTACGTATGTATGAGAATTTCGAGGGTAGCCCGGCCCCTTAATGTTGTTGCAAAGTAAATGATTTAAACTTGGTGTTGCGGTTACCTAGTTGGCAATTTGATCATGGGATCTATGAGGTACGTAGGAAAAAACTTTTTTGAAAACTGCCTGAGTATAGTACTTGTGATAGTTTCATACCTAAATCCTATATATCTACAACTGACAGCTTATATGTTTACCGGTAAATAACTAAAAAGAGTGAAATTATTATTTTTAACAAAAAATTAAAACCGACTTCCAAGGTAAAAACAATAAGTAATAATATGAACTAAAAAGTATTGAATAATTCTTACTCTTTAATAGTGCCTCTTTCAGAATTCGTCTAAATCTCAACTATTTCTGTACATACTATAGTCTTCACAGAATCACCTAATTCTAGAACTACTTCTTAACTCTTTTAAACTTTTTTTAATCAATTTTTCTGCTCGCTGTTTGTTTACATTTGATCGCTTAGGAATATTACAATCTAACGATATTTATTATTTAACAGTTCACATTCTAATGGAAAAACAGATTTTACTCGACAAGGTAATAAAAACCCAATCCAAAGCTAGTGCATATGTAAATCCAAAGTACACTTGTTATACGACCTTAATCTTTTACTTTCCAGAAGTTTCCAGAACAAAATACCAGGCAAGCAGGAGCTCGAGGAGATCACGTACGGGACGTAATGGCGTCACGTGTACTCGCAGCGATCAGCATTACAAATACTTGGATTGAATCTTTTGTTAAATCAAGCATTTCTGTGCATTTTACTATGTTTAAAGGACAGTTGCAGCAAATGTATTTTCAACAAGATAACGACCGTTACTACGTATACATGGTTACTACGTTATAGTAGGGGAGGAGAAGGTGCTATTTGTAGTCACTCGAGCGTCATGGAGACCTGTGTTTATTCAATGTCTCTTTTGTTCAACACATGTTGAACAAAAGAGACATTGATTTTCAATTAATTTATTTTATTTGGGACTTTTAAGTTGTAGTCATCTAACTATTTCGACAATCAATCTAATAAAAAATTGAAAAACTACCGTGCTGATATAACCATATTATATCGTAGGTACACTTAGAAAAGTGTACCTACAATACGAAATCATAGGTACATTATAGGTTTGGTACTGTTTCAATGTATGTTTCTAGTTTTAAGCAACGATATCAAAATACGTTTTAAGTACCTACCTAATCATGGTTTTTTATGCTACCTAGCTACCAAATCATGAATTTTCATCTTGTTTCAGTAATGTTAGTAATTTTTTAATTAATAATGGATTCATCCATGCAGTCGGATTTTGGTTTTTTCTTATTTTATTACTAGCGGTCGACCGCGGCTCCGCCCGCGTGGATGTCGGTGAGCTCTGCAAAAAGCATACCCAGGAAAGACTCGGTCAGCAAAATGATTCCCAAGTCAATTCAGAGACTCCGACACTAACATCGACGACGCAGGCTGCACCCTGCACAGATTGTCTTCCTCCCGCACGCGGGCGCACCCGTCTTGGTCACGCCAACTATCGTAATATTTTAATTTCGCAATAATTTCAAAACCAAATACCCAATTTTATTCATTCAAGGACCAAATATTATCTACATAAACTGTACTTAGTAATGGAATAATTTATTTTGATAAGGATTAAAAGAATGAGTAAAATAAACGCGTTTAAATTTAGTCCAAAAAAATTTCAAGATTTTTAAATAAAAAAGTGGTTATTGTGCCTCACACGACATAGATAGGTATAGTGTGTCGCGGGCTTTTTTGTAGATATTTGTAAGTTCTACAATTATTTAGAATTTTATGGTTTTATCTTTTATAGTTTAGGCAGCGTACGTAAAATAAGTAACTTTTCTGGTTGATTTTTTACACCTTGCGTCGGAAGAACCCAAATATCTTACGGTACCCTATTTTTTTCCAAAATAAAATTCAGCCTTTGTTCAGCCAAAATGATGTAGAATTCCAATGGTAAAAGAATTTTTCAAATCGGTCCAGTAGTTTCGGAGCCAAACAAACAAAAAATCAAATCTTTCCTCTTTATAATATTAGTGTAGATTTATTGTTCTATTTAATATTAAAACTGCAAGTTATATACATATTTAGAATCAGTGTTTAAAATCCTTTATTTTGATACCCCACTCGATATACTTGGTAGAATTTTTATTTTTTTTACCTCACAATATGGCGTCAAACATCTGCCATTTTGGTTTTTTTAAATGTCACCTATCTAAGAACACTTGGGTCATTAAAACAAATCTAACGATACCTCAAATGTGAAAATCCGTTCAGCGGTTCTGAAGATACAAGGTAAGGAAGAATATTACAAACATACAAGATACGCGCTAAACACATATGACATAACGCTCCCGGCAGTTGGGTAAAAATACGAGTATCACATACGAGCTGTATGTGAGGAATGCTCCGCTAGCAAAACTCTTGTACGTGCGTGAAATGCTTAGGTACTACAAAGTTTATTACGGAAGGAAATAAAGTTAATTGTTACTATGTATTTTGTGACATGAACATAATGTAATGTAGTTAAGGCCGTCCCCCGAGCACCTTGACCATACATTTGCCGCGTTGCCGAGATCGCACCAAAACCCTATTTTTTTTACTTATCTTAGTTCCAAATTGACCTAAAAAAAATTAAAACGTGGAATATGTAGTTTATGATATTGTCGATCTATTGGCGTGTGTTTATAAAGCTCTAAATACGGTAAATTACGGAATCTCCGTAGGGAAGGCCCTGTTGGTAAATGCAGTCTCTTGAAATGACCCATGGACCAATACAAGCGATTAAGTGCGTGTAGAGGGGCTTGTCTAAAGGCAGCATTCCTTTATTTGCGGCCTGCGACCTCGACCGACAAAAAATCAAATAAAATTAATTTCATTTCAACTTTTGTCGATAGTGGTGGCGGACCGCGAGGATCGGAAAACCGTCTCTCTCTTAATCTCGATCTTTCATGATCAACGACGTAGTTTCATTCAATGAATTCGCTAGTCATTCAATCAGACAACAGATTCAACCAGATGACTGCGACATAATATGCATGCAGCATCACATGACGTCTTTATTCTTGAGTATACAGGGTATAAGCACGGACGTAAAAAAACGGACGAAGCATTACACTATAAAGAGGTGAAGTATGCAAGGTACGACAATTTCGTTCATTATACACGTGACCGACACTTACACACGCAACTAGGTACTACAACCCGCCGCCATTGTACATTGAGTGACGGCGCCAATTACACGCACACATCCAACACGGGCGGCCATAACTGTGCTTCACTCGGGATTAGACAAGGTTACGTCCGTATTTTTTTTAAGTCCGTGGGTTTAACTAATTTAGAGTGTGTATGGGTCTCTTAAGAGCCCGGGTTACTCTCGAAATTCTCATACATACGTAATACCAAAATCATTTTCTCATACGAAAATATTTAACATGTTTGAGTTATTTTTCAGCTTAAAATAGTAATTACCTAGGTTCCTGTACAAAAATTAACTTCAAAATATTTGAACACTACGCTACTTAAGTAGAGGTTGCTGTGAAAGTAACTTTTCAGAACCTACGTCAACGTGTAGTACACTGTCGAGTACTATGTAACCTGTCAAAACTGAACAGTTCAACTTTGAATCAGTTAATATGAATCGCGTTACAATAGCTGTATCATCTAAGCTTTACAGTTACCCTGTACCACTGCAGTATGAGGTGATGGATGGCCGCTGTTTTTGTTCCCCGCTCAACACACTGTAAAGTCATCCGCCAGACTTTACCCAGAAAATTAACAATGCACGCGACTCCATATTAGGTTACACGGATATGTGCTTAAATGGAACCTCTACTTATATTTATACAGAACGGGTTTTTTCGATAAAAATCATCGGAATATGATGACCGTTTCTCAAAAATGAGAATTTTATTGCAACACTATTGACGCGACGCCATTTTGTTTTAAGCAACCGATTCTTGGCAATATAAGTTTTAGCGGTTATGGTTATCGTTAAATATGGCGTCCATAAATCTATTGACTTTAACCAAAGATTTGACATTTTGCATTGTAGTTATAGTTATGGTGCAAGTTGCAACTTGCAACCCACGCTAAGGGTTATTTTAGTGGTATTATTATAATATTACAGTCTCCGTCATCACACTGATAATGTAGGCGATTCACGCAGGAGCAATTTAGAAGAAGAAGAAGTATTCTTTGTTCTATAGTCTATCGAAATGTCAATTATAGTTGACTTGTTAGAAAATGTAGGTATTTGTTAAAAAAATATTTGCTTTTGTGTCAAATTGAATTTGAAAAGTGTCATAATATTGTTTTTACCATGAAGCTAAGTTTTTACTTTTACAAATATGCAAAAATTCGGCTATTATGTTGTCGATTCAAAACCCTTATTTCATCTAGATCTACGTGTTATCATGCCAAAAATACCGAATCTTCGTAACATTCAGGTAAGAACATTTTGTATTAGGAAAATTATTAAATTGTCGTTATTAGCATATTACTCGCATTTTTCCATTATTTCTCATCTTTAGAACCTTCCCTGGACTTTTACGAATATTTTAAGACTAAAATCAGCCCAATCCGTTCAGCCGTTTTCGAGTTTTAGCGCGACTAACACATTTGAAAATCCGTTTATATATATATATATATATATATATATATATATATATATATATATATATATATATATATATATATATATATATATATAGATAAGAAGATGTGAAGAAATCTACTTCTTATCTTTTTTTCTGGTACCAGTATTTTGAAACAAAAATCCAAGGTGCCAATAACAGAATGTCCTGGATAATTACATTAAATAGTAATTACAGGGCCTAACTACCCTACGTACAATCCTAACCGACATGGACATCGTCATGATTATCAATCTACGACTATCAATATAATATATAATATCCATACTTCTTATAATATCTTATATATAAAATTCTCGTGTCACAATGTTATAGTTACCGTACTCCTCCAATTTTATTTGCATATTCAGTAGGACTGACAATCGGCTACTGCCTACTGGGTACTTTATATATAATCGATAAGTGCATTTGTTGAATAAATAATAATAAATTATTACAACTCGAGACTGAATGACGGCGACCATTGTTTGTGCGACTGGATAGCGATGGACGTTGCCATGGTGCTATACTTATTTGGTAACTACAATAAAATAATATTATGGGCGAAATACTTTATATGGCAAAGCAACATAGTACAGCTAGTAATATTATAAATGTGAAAGCTTGTGTTCGTCTGTCTCACTGTCTGTCAGCCTGTCTGTCTGCCTGTCTGTCTGCCTGTCTGTCTGTAATACCTCTTCACGGCCAAACCGCTGAACCGATTTTGCTGTTTGGTATGGAGATACTTGGAGTATCGGGAAAGGACATAGGATACTTTTTATTGAAAAATGTACAGTTCCCGCGCGAAAAACGAATCTTGGCGCAACGGACTTGCGGGCGTCATCTATGGGTTTCTTTAAAGATAATACCACATCTAGTGCACTAAGTCTGCGGTCCTTAATTTTACACGACGTCCATTTTCAGGGCTAAACGGGTCATTATTTTGTGGGTGACTTGCAAAATTAATTGCCTCTATTATCCAAAGCTTTGGCAACATCTACGTACTTAATATACGCCAGAGCTGGTTTATCTAGAGTCTAGACTCTAGACTATTCCCTTTACGTTACAAGTCATGTTCTTGTAGATCCTCTTGGATAAAAAGTAAAAGTTTAAATTGTGGATGGCGCAGGAATCGTATATTTTCCGGGATAAAAAGTATCCTATGTCCTGTCCCGGAAGTATCTCCATACCCAATGTCAGCAAAATCGGTTCAGTGGCTTAAGCGTAAGGGGGTGACAGACAGACAACACACTTTTGTACCAATATTAAGTAAGGATGGAACTAAAATAAAACCTTCCATTACCCATACAAAACGTCAGGAATCAGAATGGCGAATACAAAATATTGAACCGATCCTATCACTGGAAGTTGCTTATTACAGGTCACAGCACACAATAATTATACTCGTATTTCGTCCTCGAGATTAGTATAATTAGAATATGAACACATAGTATTTACGTCAGTGACTCCACTCCAGGCACTATGTTTATAGATTATAACTCTAAAAAATATAAATAAAAATCTTACGGTTGCTCTCTGGTACTTATATACTTTATGGTCCAGTCCGCGGCTTCCTGTTCCGGTGACTTACCTCGGCCAACCGCCATGATTCGACTTCATTGAGCGTTTAGTGCCCGTCCGCTCCAGTAATTCCGCGTTCGTACACAAAACTATTTAAAAAATGCCAAAAAGGTGAAATCAAGATAAATTGGTTTTAATAATCAGAAAGATACGTAAGTTTGAAAAACAAAATATAAAGCGGGATCGCCATTATGGGCAACAAGATTCTTCTAGCTTCTGTTACAGCTCTTCGCCCAGTTTTTCTGAGTCTACGATGGATGAAATGAACCACCAGAAGTATCGGATGGTATGCATTTATACACAATATTAATAAGCCTAACGTCCTTCGGGGCATAATTTTTTCCAGCATCCACGTGTTGCTTTGACAGGTGGAAATATTTTCAGCATACATAAATTGGATAAATTTTTACGAAAGAACCGTTTTCTCGCGTCACAATAGTCGCTTGGGCTGGTTATTTATAACGGATTCTTGCAAAACAGCGCTTTTCAATCGCATGAAATTTAATGGAGCACGTGGTCGGTCTTCCCGACAGCAACAGCATGCAATAGCCTATACCTATAGCCTATAACCGGTTTCTCGCGTCGAAACAGTGGTTTTTCGCTGTATGGACGTGGTGTGTCCGCTCACGGCGGTTTTCAGATAATAATATGGCTACAACCGGTTCTCACGTCACAGCAGTCGCTCGGACTTGTAAAGACGCGGCGTTTTACCGTTAACGACGGGTTTCAGATAAAAATATAGCCATATTATTATCTGAACAACTGTTTTCAACAAAAAATATTTTAAAACTTCTTCAATTTATACATGCTAGATGTAAAAGTTTTAGAAGAACAGGATAATTAAATAGTTAACATCAATGAGTGCTGTATAATAGTCGTATATTATCCTTGTGCTGGTCAATTAATTGGTCCCTGGTAATTCCTAAACCAATCTGGATATAAGTAACACATTTTGAAGCTTATAGAATAATAATATTAATAATCAGCAATTTAAATTCAAGGATATTCAGACCAACGAATACTATAATCACAAGGAGATTCGCACAGTGTTAATCTCATTGTAACAAAATGACTCTTATCTAGCAATGTTACACTTGAGGGATGCATGTTTAATATTTTTTAATCACTTATACATAATTGTTCACCATTCTTCTAGATATTAAACTTATCTCTATGTTGGCCAACAAAACATTGAACTCATACAGAGTTCAATGTTTTGACATATTATTTTGGTTTATTGTTTATTAATTAATATTTAATATACCCCATATTATTTTCACAACAATGAAGCCTTTGGATCTAATGGTAACTGTCCTCGATTTATCTCGATATTTAGCTGATTGGGGCTAATTAAGACGACGGTATTTAAGTGGAAACATAGATATTATACGAAAGTTACTTTTGAACCTACTGGGGTCTAATAAAGACAAAGAGATAAAAGGGTTAAATATATCCATCAAAGACAGTAAGATATTTATAATCACAGATTCAGGTATATGTTTATAATATGTGATTGACACACACAACTGTATTTTAAGTTTGCTTTAAATAAATAAAGATATACTTCTTATATTAAGTAAAACAAACAATAAGTAACTATTCCGTTATGCAGTTAACTTTAAAGATGTAAAACAAGTTTGCAAACTGCAAAGTTAATAAATGGTTAATACATAAGTACCTTAATATGTGTTTATTAATAGTTTCCTACTTTTAGCATCTCCAGCCATAGAATATGTATAAACTAAGTAGTTACTTATATTAATTTAGCAGAATTTTAAGACAAATACTTACATGACAAGTCTACTATGTATAAAGGCCCGTATTCACTTTCATTAGTAATAAGTGCAAGTGATTAGGGCAGGTGATTAGTTAATAAGAAAAAGTGGACAGCGACTGTTTAGTGCAAGTAATTAGCCGGCTGCGTAGCAACGTGATTAGTTCTGTATTCACTTTGATTAGTGATTAAGTGCAGGTGACTAGTACAGGTGATGAGTGATTAGTAGAAAGTAAATGTGGACAGCGACTGATTAGTCCAAGTGACTAGTCGGCTGCGTAGTAACGTGATTAAAAGCGTGTTCTATTTTTTTCGAGCGCAAGTGCAAGTGCGTGACAGATGAAAACCAATTTTGGTTTTGTTTGACAGCTCGAGATTGTTACTATTATTCCGCTAGGTATATTAACTTTATGGGCCAGACTGACGTGGTGTGCCGTGTGAAGCGTCCATAGATATATTATATCATTATTATATTATATACCTATTAAAAGTACAAAAGGACACCCTTTCAATAATTACTTCCATACTAATCCATACTTATTACTTACTAATATACTAATAATATTATAAATGCGAATGCGTGTCTGTCTGTCTGTTACCTCTTCACGTTTATGCCTCAGAAGTCAGAACCGATTTTGCTGAAATTTGGCATGGAGATACTTTCAGTCCTGGGAAAGGACATATAAAAATACTTCATGGTCAAATAGTTTTTAATAAAACCAATATTAAAAATGAAGGACATGTCAAAATGGCAGTTTTATTTTTGAAACTTGGACGCTTGTGTTGACAGCTACTACTGAATTTACTAAATTAAATTACTAAAGAGCCACTAAACAAGAATTGGACACTACTTGCACTACACACCTGCACTCCACTGCCTCAATTACTAGTCACTTGCACTTGCACTAATCAAAGTGAATACAGGCCTTTACTTAATCTGTGATGACAAGTTCACTTTTGCTGAATTTGTATTAAGGTTTAATTAGGTACATAATTTATTCAAATAACAGTATCAAAGGTGACAATAACAGCTGAGGTCCAGAAATATCTCTGACGCCTCAACTATGGGGTGCTATGGGGTAAGGTTCCAGCTGTGGAGATCAAAGGGCTAGCAGCAGTTGACCTCAAGATAGAATTTGACTTTCATATAAATTATTTAAAACTTTTTGCAGCCTATTCTGCCTTCAAGATAATTTATTTGCAAAAAATTACTATAACTGATAAATTTTATTGACAAGGGATAATACAGCAGCTACTAGTTACGTCAATAATTGTTTGGGAGATATAATATATAAGGTGCATTGGGGTAATGTCGTAAACTTTTTGGAAGAGTGAGGCTATTGTGTCATTGTTTCAACTTTAGAAGACGAATTGTATATATTTTTAACTATAACTCTAACATTTCAGTTATAATAAACATATTTCCATGTGAATTGTATCTTTTTTTAGTTCGAAAGTATTTACGGATTCTGGTATAACTACCCCTTTAAAATATAAACCCTATTTTTACTTTTCATGGGTAATTTCGAAAACTCAAAGGGTAATTTCGAATAACAGCGAAACACGACCTAATGTAAAAATACATTTAAGGCACACATTTATTTTTATTCTATTTTACCCCATACAAAAACATTGTGTATACAAGCCATAGAAGACATCAAACTAAGTTTTAGCCTGAAAAATTTTCGAAATTACCCCATCGGGGACGCAGATGTCCTCAACATTTGGAGCAAAGAAGTAAATAGATAAGAACAATAAAAAAGCCAACACTAGATAATATTATTGTATTTATTTTAATTTAATACCCAGCAAAACTATAACTAACGAAATAAAATAGGAACACATTTTTTGTTAAAAATAAAAATAATTTTTACCCAGTCTCGTAAATAGCTAAATCAAAATTAAAACTAAATTAAAAAAAAGGAAGTAGTTTTCAATTGCAGAGGAAAGGCGCGCCTTAGCTCTGCATTTAAAAACCACGTCAGCAATCAGCACCCGAGCAGTTGACACCTGCAAATAATAAAAGTGGCTTCTTCACTTAAACCATTTTTATATAGTCGTACAGGTTCCCTAGAACAATTTTTTTTATTACAATCAAGCAAATTTTTCGTGAGTAGCTTCATTTTGATAAGACGAACAACAATTTCCTCTGCGTAAATTCTTGAAAGTGGTAGCTAACAGAGATAGAACTATTAACCTATCAATATACACAAATCAGCTAGTTAGGGTTGTGTTTTAGGGTTCCGTAGTCAACCAAGTTTTGTTGATTAATGAACTAAAACGACTAAAACGGAACCCTAACGAGCTGATTTTTTGTACTTATATTGATAGGTTAATACATAGTTATAAAATTCAAGAGTAACCTTGTCCTACAAAATATAGAACAATCCAGATTTTAGGACCATCAAATAGAAATATTAAAATTTAAATCCTTTCTATCTTTGTTAGCTACCACTTTCGAGAATTTACGCAAAGGAAATTGTTGTTCGTCTTATCAAAATGAAGCTACTCACGAAACATTTGCTGGATGGTAATAAAAAAAGCAAAAAACGTCAAAGCTTCTTTAAAACAAACAAATTATTACGTAACTTACCTAATTTCTGTGTAAAACAAAACGGGGTAATTTCGATAATCCCAAAAAATCATAAAATTGCACTTGGCGCGAAAAAATAAACTTAGCGCACACGCACTCCCGGCTGACGGCTCGAGGGAAAGGAAGCGGGGGAGGTGATTAAATTGGCGTCTCGGTAAATGTGGCCAGAGCTCAAAATTACTTTCGGTTTGGTAATTATTTGCCATTTTCGAAATATCCCCATTTTTTTTTTCTTCCGAAGTTACCCCAATGCACCTTACCTTCCAAGGTAGCAAGGCACTTTTGGTAATGGTGTAAAGTATTCAGAATAATTATTCTTAATATTTTTGCTCTATTACTTATATTCAAGAAGGACCCATCTAGAGGTCAAATAGTCTATAGATAATATGAGCTGCTAGTAGCTATGTGATGAGAGTGATAAATGCACTAGATGAGGTCCGTATGAAATGAAAGTCTAGACTTACTGATCCAGCACACTATATTGTCCAAGCACATACACTAGGTTCATATCTATAGTTCGAAAGAAGGTGCAGAATAGGAGATGAAAAGCACAGTATGATATAAGTAAGCATTAAATGATATATGAGTTTAAGCACAGAATAGTGAATTAGCGAAATATTTAAGCTGCGGCGAACTAGCGAGTGACGTACGCTCCGCGTCAATATCGGGGAACGACTGGTAAGCTTCTAGAAATCATGCGCGCGCGCCGCTCCGGCGGGACCGGTTATGTTATCTATCGATAGTGATAGTGCGAGGCACTGCTCGATAAACCGCTATCGATAATTTGCCGTATCGATATCGACGATCTGGTATGTACACTTAATTTAACTGACAAATAAAATATATTTTGGTAAATATGTAAAATATGTATATATATATATATATATATAATATTAAAACATGTACAAGTAAAATTGTAAAAATAGATTAGTAAGTGTATATGTGCTTGTAAATATAAAATCTAAAAATGTAAATAAAGAAATAGTAAATATAAAATGTATAAAGGTAGGCCACACCACCCCCCACCAGAGTCCCTCAGGGACGATAATAGTCTGGGAACTTTATAACTCGCCCTGAACGAGTTGTTTTAGGCAGTGGAGGACTTTCAGGTGCGAGAGTGTCTTTGACGTTGTCCAGTGTGAAAGCTGGTTTCAGCCGGTCAATAGACACTGACATCTCCTTACTGTTGAGGAGAATCTTAAAAACTTTGTCCCCTCTGGAGAGTACTTTGTGTGGACCGGAATAAGCAGGAGTAAGTGAACCACGAGTAGTATCATCGCGAAGGAAGACTTGACTACACGTGTCCAATTCCTTATATACAAATACTTTCGGGCTACAATGGCGTGAAGCAGGAATGGGCCGTAGCTTATTAATGATGCCCTTAAGCCTCGCGGAAAAATCTGAGATATCAGACATCGTGGTGGTATTAGACTCCCAAAACTCACCAGGAAGTCTCAGTGGCTCTCCGTAGACAAGCTCAGCTGACGAGCTTTGTAAGTCCTCTTTAAAGGCGCTGCGTATTCCCAACAGGACCAACGGCAACGACTCAGTCCATCTGTCATTTGCATGACAGACGATAGCCGCTTTTAGTTGACGATGAAACCGTTCAACTAAACCGTTGCAGGCCGGATGATATGCTGTCGTCTTCTTATGCTCGAATCCTGCTGTCCTAGATAAGCACTGAAATAGGGCCGACTCAAACTAACGGCCCCGGTCAGTAGTAATGCTTGTAGGACAGCCGAACCGAGCAATCCAGGTAGGCAGCAGGGCTTTTGCAACGGTTTCTGCCGTGATATCTCCTATCGGTATTGCTTCTGGCCAACGAGTAAAGCGATCTACTGCGGTGAGGCAATACCGATAGCTGTTGGAAACAGGCAGAGGACCAATCAGATCTATATGGATCTGTTTAAATCTTGCTCGCGGTAAGCTAAATGTGCCCAACGATGAAGTCACGTGTCGGTTGACTTTAGATCGTTGGCACGACAAACATGTGCGAGCCCACGCCATGCAATCTTTTTTAATACCCGGCCAGACGAACCGGTCGGAAACTAGTTTTGCAGAGGCTTTGCAACCAGGGTGACTTAAAGAATGCAAACTATCAAAAATCTGCTTACGCAGAAGCTTGGGTACAAAGGGCCTGGTAGCCAGTGTACTGACATCGCAGTACAAAAGGTCTTGGCTTCCAGGGACATGAAGTTTCTGCAGCTTTAAGGAGGTACTGCCGTTTAGCAGCTGTTGAAGCTCCTGGTCGGAGGCTTGATGGTGGGCTATAGTCTCGAGGCTGACTGGTGCTTCTAGTTCCTCAATTCGCGACAATGTATCCGCCACAACATTGTCCTTGCCACTAATATGACGGATATCTGTCGTGAATTGAGAAATGAAGTCCAGGTGCCTATACTGACGAGGCGAACAGTTGGTCTTTCTTTCATGAAAGGCAAAACTTATCGGTTTGTGGTCAGTATAGACAGTAAAGTGACGAGCCTCGAGCATATGACGGAAGTATTTAATAGCCTCGTATATGGCCAATAACTCTCTATCATAAGGAGAGTACTTGGCTTGAGAGGGGCTAAGCTTCCTAGAAAAGAAAGCCAGGGGCTCCCAGTTATCATTACAAAACTGCTGGAGCACTGCACCGATTGCTTTGTCTGACGCATCCGTAACAACTGCAAGTTTTGCAGAGCAATCCGGATGAGCCAGCATGGTTGCGTTGGACAAGCTCTCCTTACAAGCCTGGAAGGCAATTAAAGCATCACCGGTAAGGTGAATTGGCTGCGATCCTTTCACTGCTCCTGTCAAAAGAGCATGCATAGGGGCTTGAATTTGGGCTGCTCGGGGAATAAACCTCCTATAGAAATTGAGCATGCCCAAAAATCCTCGCAGTTGCTTGACAGTTGTCGGTGGCGGGAAATCAATGATTGCCTGCACCTTAGACTCCAGGGGTCTGCATCCATCAGCTGAAATTTGGTGCCCTAGAAACGTTACCTTTGAAGCGCCCAAGACACACTTGGCCGTGTTGACAAGCATGCCATACTGCTTAAGCCTGGTGAAAACTGCTCGTAGGTGCTCCTCGTGCTCTGCTTCGCTCTTGGAGTAGACAATAAAGTCATCTAAGTAGGCATAAACAAAGTCAAGTCCTCTGGTGAGTTCGTCTACAAACCTTTGAAACGTTTGGCCTGCATTACGTAGACCAAACGACATATAGGGGAACTCAAAAAGACCAAAAGGGGTAGTGATGGCGGTCTTGGGAATGTCGTCGGGACTGACAGGTATCTGATTAAAAGCTTTTTCAAGGTCAAGAGTGCTAAACACCTTACAACCGGCAATATCATAAGCAAAATCTTGAATATGCTTAATCGGATACCTGTCAGGCACTGTACGAGCATTCAGGCTGCGATAATCCCCGCAGGGACGCCATCCATTGCCCTTTTTCGGTGCCAAATGAAGTGGTGAAGACCAGGGACTCTCGAACGGTCTAGCTGTACCATTAGCTACCATGATCCGGAATTCTTCCTGGGCTATTTTTAATTTATCCGGCGCTAAACGACGGGGTGGTAGAGATACTGGAGGGCCTGGTGTCGTTCTAATATGGTGGACAGTGTTATGTGGTGTAATGTTGTGCCTACCAGCTGGTCGAGTAATTTCAGGAAATTCATTAAGGATCCTATGATACCGGGACTCACCAGTTACTACCTTTACGGAGTGCACGTCATTACAATCAGCTACAGCAGCTATAGAAGTAACAGAAGTTAAATTATCAATTAAGCGTCTATTACGACAATCAACAATAAGGTTATAAAAATTTAAAAAATCTACACCAATAATTGGTTTAGTTACATCGGCAACTACGAAACGCCATACAAAAGATCTACGTAAGCCAAAATCTAAATTTAAATTAACAAAACCATATGTAGCTATGTTGGTACCGTTTGCAGCACATAAACTATATCCAGTCCGAGAACGACGATCGCAGAGCTTCGACCGTGGGTAAACGCAGAGGTCGCTTCCAGTATCGACCAGAAACTGCGTCTTCGTAGCGCGGTCGGTTACGAACAGACGACCAGTGGACGTTGATGGGCAATCGTCAGTCGCCATTATCGACTGCCCATCGCGTTTTCCGCCGACTTGTAGTCACATGGCCGGATACACCTGCTGGCCTTGTCTCCGAACTTGCCATGGTACCAGCAGAGAGGGTATTTCCGGTAGTTCGACTGGGATCGTCGCCTCGAAGAGCTCCTCTGCCTGCCTTGGTGTCCACGCGTTCTGGATCTGCTCCTACCAGATGACGCCTGGAACTGCTGGAACTGCTTCCGGAGTTCTGCGACTTCCCTCGCAAGATCGCCGAGGACTGAGCCCGGGGCTTCACGGCTCACTGCAGCTACACTTGGCGAAGAACAGGCCAAGTCGTTGACGCGGTCAGCTAAGTCGCAGAGGTCTTCGGGTGAAGTCGATGCTGGCTGACCAGCGAGCACCATCTGCACGCCACGAGGAAGGCGGCTAGTCCAAATGGATTTGATGAACTTGTCCGGTACTCCGTGGCCTGCCAAATCCTTGAGGTGCCGGAAGAAATGAGACGGCTTGCGGTCACCGAGCTCTTCATGCATCAGCAGCTTCTTAATTTTCGTCTCGTTGGAAATGCCCAATCTACTAATAAGCTCTGATTTCAGCTTCTCATACTTCTTGGTTGCAGGCGGGTTAATAATTATGTCTTTAACTTCTCGGGAATATTGGTTGTCTAGCTGGGCGATGACATAATGAAATTTCGTGGAGTCACTGGTAATTCCAGAAATATTAAATTGTCCTTCGACTTGAGCGAACCAAATTTCCGGTTCGTCAGCCCAGAATGGTGGCACTCTTACGCCGACCTTAAAAACATTTGTCGATAATGTTGGATCTATCGACACTGTCCCCGCACTATTCTCTGATGACGCGCCTGCGCTAGGCTCGAGTGCATCTTCAAACTCCGATGTCTTGCTCATGTTTACAGGTCACCAGTATAGATAATATGAGCTGCTAGTAGCTATGTGATGAGAGTGATAAATGCACTAGATGAGGTCCGTATGAAATGAAAGTCTAGACTTACTGATCCAGCACACTATATTGTCCAAGCACATACACTAGGTTCATATCTATAGTTCGAAAGAAGGTGCAGAATAGGAGATGAAAAGCACAGTATGATATAAGCATTAAATGATATATGAGTTTAAGCACAGAATAGTGAATTAGCGAAATATTTAAGCTGCGGCGAACTAGCGAGTGACGTACGCTCCGCGTCAATATCGGGGAACGACTGGTAAGCTTCTAGAAATCATGCGCGCGCGCCGCTCCGGCGGGACCGGTTATGTTATCTATCGATAGTGATAGTGCGAGGCACTGCTCGATAAACCGCTATCGATAATTTGCCGTATCGATATCGACGATCTGGTATGTACACTTAATTTAACTGACAAATAAAATATATTTTGATAAATATGTAAAATATGTACATATATATATAATATTAAAACATATACAAGTAAAATTGTAAAAATAGATTAGTAAGTGTATATGTGCTTGTAAATATAAAATCTAAAAATGTAAATAAAGAAATAGTAAATATAAAATGTATAAAGGTAGGCCACAAGTCCTTAAAAGGCTATAACATATTATTACCATTTTTTGGTACTTTGCAGCAATGACTGTCATTGACTTATGTGTTCATGGCTCAGTGGTCCAGATTCTTTTGCAATAGATGCTTTTATATCAGATAGATCCAAAATGATTTTTTTACATTCCCTTCAGTAATAATTATTCTCCAGTATTCAATAAAATAATTATTTTATTCAAGGCACAGGGTATTGCGGTTGTACCGATGTGGTCTACACAACCTTGTAATCGGAACATTCACAAAAACAGTACCATGGTTGCAGGGATTTTATCAGGACTGTATTATTACAATGAGAAAACCCATGTGCTTCAACAGATGTAATTTTAGCTTCAATATTGAAAAGTACCTTAAAACAATATGATGTATGCTACAGAAAATGGTATGTTTTTAATATTTTTAATATAACTGTATGGACCTTCAGTTCCTATTGCTTATACTTAATACCAAAACCTTTCTTTTTAAAGATGGTGACCAATAATATGGGACTATCAATTCTTATAGATCTGCTCTTTCATCTATTAATAAACATAATTATACCTGATAATGTTAGGATTTCCAGGTTTTGTAAGGGTGTGTTTTGATTAAGATCATTATTATCATGTTATAACTTTACTTGGGACGCAGGTGTTACAATTAACTATTTAGCTACATTTTTCCAAAGGAAAAGTTGACACTTGAACAGTTAAAGTTGGGAAGTGTGTCTTAGTTTTTAGTCACTGCACATATAATAAGTGCAAAAATTATCTAAAATTAAATTAAAGGCTACTATAATGATAAAAATCTGTACTTTAATTAAAACTTCAAGATCAGGTACGAAACCATTAATATTATACATAGGTACTTACTTTATTTTTATTTCATTGGAACATTCTCAGATCTTTCATGCTACCGCATTAGGAGCACAAATAGGTCTAAACATATTACAAGACCTGATAATTAACTCTCTCTTAGGTTTTAGAAAACCATAATTAGACATTCAGAACCTCTTTCTTGGGATTAAAATTACATTAATGGATAGTGAAATTGACGTTTTCATGTTTAAGTCTAAAAGTACAAAGCATACAGCAACTTTTATAACCGAGAAAAAGACACTAACATTAATTAATGTTACTATTAATCCTTCAGTCCCCGCGCGAGCACCGGTGATCGCGACAACAATAGAATACAATAGCAATTCCTGGAAATTCCGACTGAAGTATTAATAGTATCAGACAATCTGCTGGGTGAAGCGGCAAGTCTTCTACCTTTATTAAGTCTATGATAGACCTATTGTTAACGACGTAACCTGTCTTTTATATATACATTGAGGTTCTATAAAAATAATGACAAATAAATAATTTGTTTATTGTTCATTATTTAATGTATTTATTTAAATAGGTATAACAAAGTATTGTTCAAAATAATGTTATAAGGTATGGACTATATTACATTTTAACCATGGGACATCATTTGTGATATTTCTTACTCTAAACATCTACTATGTGTTCATATTCTAATTATACTAATCTCGAGGACGAAACACGAGTATAATTAACGATCAAACGAACTTACCTGTACGTGAAGTTCGATCGTAATTATACGAGTGTTTCGTCCGAAGAGATTAGTATAACCCACCCTCGCTAACAGGTAAGTATACCCATAGATGAAATATCACAAATATCTCTCAAGGAATGAAGTCGAATCATGGCGGTTGGCCGAGGTAAGACACCGGAACAGGAAGCCGCGGACCGGACCATAAAGTATATAACAGAGAGCAACCGTAAGTTTTTATTTATATTTTTTAGAGTTATAATCTCTAAACATAGTGCCTGGAGTGGAGTCACTGGCGTAACTACTATGTGTTCATATTCTAATTATACTAATCTCTTCGGACGAAACACTCGTATAATTACGATCTAACTTCACGTAGTAAGTTCTTTTGATCGTTAATAATATATTAACTCTGAAAGGGATCGGCACCATATCGCCTTGAGCCGTTTAATATTGTTTGTATAAAACTCCCTACTGTAACGCACACTAAGCGGAACCGTAGCGTAATCGCCTCGCCTCGGAACAGGCTCCGAACCGGGATGCGACGTGTGGTCAACTAGCAATCCCCCCGCTTACAGCTCGTCGTCCCCCCGCTTACGGCTCGTCGTCCCCCTGCTTATCGCTCGTCGTCCCCGTGCGCCTTACGTCGCTCCGTACTCAAGCTTACGTTTCTTCGTCCACCCTTGCTCCTTTCCCCTTCCCAGAGCCGTAAGCGAGGCATCACCCAGCCGAGTTGACGTGCAGGCGCTACTATCAACGCTTTGGTTACGTGCATACGAGTTGACGCCTGGTTAACGGCAAGGCGAAAGGCGATACGGTGACGATCCCTTTCAGAGTTGATATCATGTGTGCTGTGAGTTGTGACCTTATATCTGTTACGAAATGGGTAAACCCCAAATTTCTGGCATTGAGAGGCCAATGATGATGAATTAGCTTGTAATATATTCTCAATCATGTCATCTTAAAAAAACTAGATCAAAATCGGTCCACCCGTTTGGATGCTACGATGCCACAGACAGACAGACGCGCTAAACTCATTTAACATAAGAGTCCGTATACGATTGTAATGTTGTAATTTCATATTCATCGGCAAAATTTCGTATACGGGCTCGCAACAACAACCTTATGTTTTTGTCTAGGATAAAAAAATAGCAGAAAAGACATTCTTTAGATTTTAGTTTTTATAGAATTTAAAACACATTTTAGTTTCTACAAAATATTTTATTGGGTTTTATTAAAATCTCAATATATTTTGAACAATCTCATTCCACAATGGCGGAGATATAATTTAAAAATATAATGGGGATTGTCCATTTTTTTTTTAATTTTGCTCATTACAAAAACATTTCGAGGAATAAGGTCAGTGATCGTTTTTCTGTATATAAACGAAAAAAATAACCATTAGTTACTTATATAAAAATATAAGTACAAGAACAAATATGTATAACCTTAGTTTGACCTTCAATGGCGTTAAATTAGCAATAAATTCGACCAACATTACGTTTCGAACTTTTGGTAAGCTTCTCGTATCAGCTTTCACATAATGAGAACTTGCATTTGATGAACCAGCCATTATAAATAAGATTGAAAGGAAAAAAAACATACTGCAGAGGTCAATTGGCCGCCGATGATGACGTCAGAGCGAAACTTTAAAAAATTATTGAGAAAAAACTAGCCAATGAATTTCAAAATTATTTAATTTATATTCTTAAAATACCCTATTTTAACGAAAAAAAATATAAAAAGTACATGTGATTTTTTTTGGACAATGCCCATTGTTTCCTCAAAAAAAGACGCAAGTTCTCACAAATTGTTAATTATCAAAAACTTGGAAATTCATTTACAAATTAAAAAGCAACTGTCAACTGACCTATTGTACGGTACTGGGAATGAAATGTACAAAAACTTCGTTACTACTTAAACAAGTTAACAAGTTAGGGAGTTGTATTTAATTTAAGATACCCGGGATGACAGTTAGCATAACTCGTTACCGAGATAACTTCGAGTTTCGTTATAACTGACTTTTAAACTTAGAACACTGTCTATAGTACAATGATTTAAGGTGGCACCAGCGGTTATTGACCTTGATAGTCTTAAGATGCGCTTACACGGGCAATAATTACGGCAATAATTGCTCGGCGAGATGAATGGAGCGATCTGGAGCAATTAGTGGAGCAATATGGAGCAATTTATTTCATATCGCTCAGTGTCAATCGCTCAAATTATATTCGATGGCACTTAATATTGTATTGCGCAATATTGCTGCTCGTTGCCTCAAATTGCTTGATGTAGTCGTGACGTCAAAGTTGACGAGAATTGACTGGAGTTGAGCAATTTTAGTTGCCCGTATAAGCGCACCATTATAGAAGCTTTATATTATTATATTCGCACTGTATTTTGTTAACATAAAAAAGATTGAATTCTTATTGACGAAAATGACCGCAACGG
This sequence comes from Lysandra bellargus, assembly GCA_905333045.1. Lineage (NCBI taxonomy): Eukaryota > Metazoa > Arthropoda > Insecta > Lepidoptera > Lycaenidae > Lysandra > Lysandra bellargus. The sequence goes on from HG995357.1 coordinate 8,872,385, forward strand.
ACAGAATTTGGCAATTTGAAAATAGGTTGAATTGAACGCGGTTTGATGATGGTCCATTCTGTTAAATAGGATATTACATTACTTACTCCATTTGTTGATACAGCACCAGCTCAGATAGTGAACAAAAAGTTTTGTCCGACGTTTGACAACGTTTCTGTCAATAGTCTGATAGTTGATACTAAATGACGCCCGCAACTCCGGGATATATTTCCGGGATAAAAAGTATCCTATGTCATTTTCCGGGAATCAAAGTATATCCATACCAAGTTTCAGCAAGGTTAGTTCAGTGGTTTGGACATGAAGAGGTAACACGACAGACAGTCACACTTTCACATTTATAATATTAAATTTAGTATGGATGACGTGTGCAACATGTCGGATTTTGGTCGGATTATTAAAATTTACTGTATGTGCTAATAGAGCCCTCTGCTCCCACTTCACCTTTACGAAATATTCCTTAATGCATATTTTGCTTAAAAATTTAGAGCAGATGCTAGTTTTTATTATTCTTAGGCAGATGCCTATAAAGTAGGTACTTAAGTATTAATTCAAAGCATTGAGATTCAAAGTATATTATTAGTCTAATGTCTAAAGAGTTTCATGATGATCAATGAATTTGTTTTGCGTGTGAAATCATAAAGCAAATAAACTAATATATACATTAATCATAAATATTAGTAGGGATTTTCTCGAATTATTAGAGAAAATCCCTACTACTTAATACATTGTTTCAATAATGTTTATGTTGTATTAGAGATACAACCTAAACATTATTGAAACAAGTATTCAAGAGACATCTAGTAGAAAAAGGATGCATTAGCACTGAGCATACACTAGGAAAAAACCATGGGTAGTAGAGTCTAGTCTTTTTCACGAAAGAATTTGGGCATTAGAAGAAATTAAATCTGCTATTCTCTTTCACAAAAGTCATTATCATTAACTACGAGTATAATATTTTCTCGGGCATGTAGCACTTTTTCCAACCTAGGGTTTGTAAACTGTAAAGAATTTAGTTAATTAGTTCCACTATTTGCCGCGGGACTTCTTTCGTGAAATGCATTCTACCTTGAAACATCGCCTAAGTAACAAAGGACTTTGGTACTACAAAATTACTATAGATGGCGTTCTTCCCTGCCAGTAAAATAGCTCCCCTTACGCCGTGTCGCTACTGGGCTTTAAGAAAAGTGCTCTGCGATAAATTCCGTTGATTAAGATATAATAGATTTTAACTATGAATGAAAGATTTTAATGAAATAAAAAATGTCGAATCTTGTACATTGCAAGAAAAAAAGATACATTATTAGTGAAATTGAGCCAATACATAATAGAGTCTGGCGAACGAAAGCTGTCCACGGCTTTTTTGAAAAACTTTGAAATAGCAACACTTTTTGCCTGTCAGTGTTGTGACGTTGAAGTTTGAGCTCGACTTATTTTCAGAATTATTCTTTAACTCTCAGACCAATAAAAAAAGAAAGACGGAGTATTTACAGATAATGGCGTGAAGTCGCTGTCGATCAATGTGTGCGTCACGCCTAGCATAAATACGCTAGGCGTGCGCTTGTGTGCAAAAAAATAATGTTGCCAATTCAGGGTTTCAGATTGTCAAACTCCCATCCTGTTGCAGTCTTATTAAACTACTAAGTAATGACTACAAAAGTTGCTATCAAACTAGATTGTTAATCATCATTCATTAGTAATTGCTGAAAAAAGTAAATACTTAAATATCTATATCTAATAAATTATGTGTTTCAACTAAGAACAGACAGACAGACAGACATACATACAGACAAAAATTGTAAAGAATGTTGTTTGGTGTATGCAGTATGTATCGTATACAGATTAATATGCAAATAGTAAAAAAATCTTTCAATACTACAAACAGACACTCCAATTTTATTAATATTAATAGATTTTAAATGAATAACGAATTTTAGGTTAAAAATAAACATTTGTCAGGATAATACAGCACGTAATAATATTTTTCCCCTATTATGGGGAAAAATATGGGGTTGAGGTTCTGTGTTCCGAGACTCCCGAGACAATTTTTAAAACTAATAAATTAAATTCGTTATTTCGGTGGTAATACATAAATATTCAACTAATTACTTGTGAAACGTAATCCCACAAGGTTTCTTTTGAGCACAAGAATTGTTTTTGCACCATTTAACGATGCAGGACGGCATATTTTGATATTTCTTGACACAGATGAAAACGACATGCGCCGTCACTCGTTGAAACCGGGATGGCGGGCGGCCGGCTTCCTATGGCCGTATCGGCTTCCTATTGCCTGCCTCACCGCGTAGCATGGATGGCTCTGTCTATCTTTTTTTATTGGTCTGAGCTTTAACTTTATTACATTGTAATAGTTGTTAATGATGCCGAAAACCGTAAAAAGCAATACAAGGAAGATTCTGTTCACTATGATTGAGAAATTCAGAGATGTGCAAAGTGAAATAAATCGGACTAACACAGAAAAAATACGACAACTAGACTCGATAAACTCAATTTTAGGTTAGTATTTCATAGTTATACGAAAACGTCTTGATACTTTATACATTATTTTCAACGAATTTGCGACAATTCTCACAATTAATTAATTTTATTTTTTGTTCATTTTTTTCAGAAAGTATTGACAATAATTTGGAAATAAAAAACAAAGTGGCAGAAATTGTTAGTTTACTGAAAGCTCTTGAAAGAGACGAAATGCTAACAAGTGAAACACGTTACTTGGAAAAGATATCGTTGATGACAGGTATTTTATCTCATGAAATATTTTTTCTATAACTATTTAATAATAAAAATAGAGTGGTCCCCCAGTTGCCCAATGTATTTTCTGGTAACCAAGATGGCAATAGGAACAGGCCTAGTGTTTATATTGTCTATCTACTATATTATTGATTCATGAGTATCGTAAATTATTGATGAAATATATGTATGGAGTCTTTTCATTGTTCAATAATTATAATTTAAGCTATAGAGGGTCAATAGTATGCATAATAAATATACTTGAGAATAATAAATGTCTGAAGGATTTTGTCTGTATTGTATATAAAAGTCACTTTATTTATTTATTTCAGAAATAAGTGTTAAGACATTAAGAAGAATAAAAACTGAAGGTTCTATTAATCAGGGACAGTGGAACACTCCGCGAAAAAAGCGACCACACCCAGCCCATGTATCTAATTTGGATAATTTTAATTTAACAGCTATCAGAAATAAAATAAACGAATTTTACTGTGTGAAAAAGCAAGTCCCGACACTGCGCACTTTGAATACTGAGTTGAAGTACTCAATAGGATTTGGAGGATGCCGTGAAACACTGAGAAAAATTTTGCACAATAATGGATTTGAATTTGGAAACAATAAAAATTAACAAGCTCTTATAGAAAGATTTGAGATTGCTGCATGGAGACACAAATACTTGAGAAAAATACATCAAAAGGGACTTGAAGGTAAACAAATTATTTACATTGATGAAACATATGTGCATCAAAATTATAAAGTAAAAAAATCATGGCAAGGCCCTTCTACTAGCGGTGTTATCAGTAACATATCCTCTGGAAAAAGATATATAATTGTGCATGCAGGATCTGAGGATGGTTTTGTACCAGGTGCATTAATGGTCTTTAGCACCAAATCAAAATGGGCTGACTACCATGACAATATAAATGCATCTAATTTCATGAAATGGCTAGAGGAAATGCTGATACCAAATCTGACAAAACCCAGTGTACTTGTGATGGATAATGCAAGCTACCATGTAAAACAAGTTAATAAACCACCTACTATGTCTGCCAACAAACCTATTATCAAAAAATGGCTTCAAGAGAATGGCATTCATTTTGAAGACTATCATACAAAAGATGAATTAATGTGCCTTGTGACAGATAATAAACCTGCACCTATTTATGAAGCAGAAGAAATACTCAAGAAATATAGCCACATCCATAATCATGAAATTTTACTATTACCTCCATATCATTGTGATCTTAACCCAATTGAAATGGTCTGGAGTCAGGCAAAAAGAATAATTGCAAGCAAAAATATAGGTAGACCAGGGACCGAAATGCAAGATTTAATCAAAGAAAGCTTTTTGTCTGTAACTGTTTTGGACTGGAAGAAACAAGGACTAAATCATTTAGTTTAGAGCAAAATAAAATGTCTGCGAAGCTTAGTTAAGAAAATATGAAGCTTTATTTTTTTATATTTTAAAATGTCCCTATAGGCTTACCTAACCTTTGAATCGTCAGTGCTTTATATGGAAGCTTCTTTGGGGTATGCTAAACATCCCCTATCTTAATCTGACAGATCCGACGATATTTCAATATTTAAAAAAAATCCACCACGTGAGAAATCTTTGATCATCACCACGTGAGATTTCTATACCATGATAACTAGACACATGTCGGAAGTCTATATACAAGCTTAATCTGACACGCTCGAGCTACTCCCGAAATCCCCTCTTCCTCTCCTCCGAAAACATGGCTGTACTACATAACATACGAAATTGTCGTGTCTCAGTGATTGTAAGAGAAGTCGCAGAAGTCAGAAGCACTATCTATGGGTTATAATAATATGATTGCATTGATGCCTGTATTCGTTTATTGCGCGTAAACCGTACATTTTTCCACTACAAAAAATATGTGAAAATTAGGTATTAGAATCGGTTCACCCATTAGAATCGGTTCAGCCGTTTTAGGGTGAAAAGGTTTTAGGGGGGTTTAGGGGGAAAAAGAAAAGGGGAAAAGGAAGGTTTGGTTTGACCAGGATGAAAATCTCACATTTACCTAATTTGAATTTGGAATTGTCTTCTGTAAAATTAAAACTTTTTAATGGTACCAGAATCAGCCAGATACAATTGGTATAGCCCAAGAGATTTTATGACAAGTTCATACATACTATAATGCGAAAATACTTTTTCCCTAACCTATTATGAAAATAAAATAAAATTTTTGGCCTACGGAACCCTTAGTGCGCGAGTCCGACTCGCACTTGGCCGATTATTTGTAGTAACTAACCAAATATTGTAGTCACAATGACTACAAGAATTATGTTTGCACAATGTTTGCATAGCATACTAATGCGTTTACATCCTTATGGCGATGGTTATAGAGTTTATTAATCCTTGAGATGGTAATAACAAAAATTTTCAATCAGCTGGCCAGAGTAATATGGAGGACCTAACCAATAACCATTATTTATTGTCAGTACATACAGAACTGTTTACTGTGTTAGACGCAAGGTATGATGTCATATTGTGTTTATTACAATTACATTATAAGGTCAGCACTTCGGACGCACTTGGATAATTTTACTGAACATTTTTTAATTAAAACTTAATAGTATGTCAAAATCTTCATTACATTTAAAGTTAATGATTGCTGAGTGATACTCTGAGTGATTCCGACTAGGTACTTACAATTTTGTGCTTCTTCTTTATCCCTCATTGAAGTGAAAACTTCTTTAGCGGCGTTGAGCACTTTTGTGGGATGGGTAAAAACTGTGAAACTCGCGTCAGATTCTCGTGCTGATCGAAAAACCTTGGAAAAACCGTAAGACGGTTGGAGAGTAGTGTTTTGTGTCGAACTCGAACTCGAACTCGAATTGATTGTAAGGGATTAATTAAAAAAATCGATCTTTTAAAAATCGATTTTCATAAAAAATGGGTTAAAATTTAATCGATTGTAAGGGTTTCGATTAATTAAAAAAAAAAACGATTTTTTAATAATTGATTTTCATAAAAAATGGGTTAAAAAATGCACAACGTTAATAATCAAGTTTTCACTTCTGCCGGCACTCCCGGAGTGCAACCCGTCTTTTTTTATTTATATCTAGTAAGTAGTATACAGACAGGTTACAGTCATTAAGTACCTACATATAATAATAGTAATAACTAATAACCAATTATTAAGTTCAAGGCTACCACAATACAAGGTACCCACAATTCGCCTAACAATCCTACATCGCGCTATCGAAGTTCCAGCGAACGGCAAGATATATACAACGTCTAAAATGACGTCAGTGGGCTTCGGCCTGACCATGCTATCTCTCTCGGTCGGAAGATCTTCCTTTTCGGCTGCCACTAAAATTGTTAAAAGCTTATACTGCGCCGCATCGTCTTTCTCAGGCAGTGGTGACACTTAGGCGATGGTTTCCTCCTATCCGTCCTCCTGTCGGTCCAGGTAATGACCGAAGGTAAGGGCGCCCCTTGAATGTGCCATCCACTATTGCAGTTTTTACCGGATCGCGTTCACAGTTCTCTGGCAGGCACAGTTGGGGTTTCCGTCCATCCCAGATGGATGGATGGAACTTGATAGTCTTGCCAGATGCGTATTGTAATGACATGCGCCTGGTGGCGCCATCAGGTTACCAGGTCTGGTAGCACCTGCTCTCCTCGCTTTTTAAATTCGGTTGTGTGTTGATACACCCTCCGAAAACACGCGAACCTCCACATCCCATGGAGGGGACCCTGTCAGCGCAACGCCGCTTCGCCGGCTAACGATTCGATAGCAGCGTAGTATCCGCACCGCTACAGCATGCTGGGGACTTAATTAGGGAATAGGGTAGTAGGGGAGGGTAGGGATGGGAAGGGAAGGGAATAGGGGAGGGATGGGAAGGGAATAGGGTAGGGATTGGGCCTCCATTCAGTATCCACTATCCAAGACCAAACCTACTCCACAGATCTGCGATGCGCAGTGATGCTTCCGCCGTGGCCGGGCGGTGCTTCCAGGGCCCATAGAAAAACATGTCCTACGTCTTTTCGATTGCGACTCGCAGCTCCAACGCTTCTATAAGCGCCACAACCTAAGACTCACCTACTCTCGGCAGGAATATTGTCTCCTCAAACATGTCTCCGTGGGCCAGCATGTATGTGTCGTCTGGATAGCAGACCAAACGTAGCCTATGGAGATGGGCCGCTCGCAGGATACATCATGCAATGGTAGCCGATGTTCCACAGAACAAGGCCAAGAACAGACTCCTACCAGATCAGACCACCTCAAAGTATTTGAGGTGATCTGGGGGGTGAGCCAAAATCTTTTCGTTTTCGCTTCGTTATAGAATTGCCGATGAAAATGTATGGAATTGACATAAGCGTTCGTTAATATGACGTTGACGTTCGACTCGTCCTATGTCAATTCCATACATTTTGATCGGCGATTCTATAACGAAGTGAAAACGAAAAGATTTTGGTTCACCCCCCAGGTCTTAAAAAAGTATTAACTGCTTTTAGGCAGTTTAAGGGTCTTACCTCTAGGAATTTTAAAGATACACTCCCATACAACAAAAATGTGTTTTTTTGGACGTTAAGTATACCAATAATGGCTACACGTAAACAATTAAGTATTTTGTGAATATTTCAACTGCCTAGTTTAAATATTCACAAAATACTTAATTGTTTTTGTTCTTAAATGAACATTTAAAGGTCTCCCATAAAACATTATTTTTTGCCTATCTTTGCTTTATAATCCTTCGTGCGCGAGTCCGACTCGCACTTGGCCGACTTTTTTATTTAGAAGGGCGCCACTTTTGGTTTTCATACCACCTGAAAATTTGACTAGGACCGGCACTGGTCCTCACCCTCAAGCGGCCGGAAAAACTGTACTTGTACTCTGAACCCATTTCATTTTGACCGCGCGCTTGATAGGGGGCGCTAGGATAATATTTGCACACGGGCGCCACATGAGCTAGAGATGGCCCTGAATACTAGATGACGCCCGCAACTCCGTTGCGCCAAAATTCGTTTATCGCGCGGGAACCGTACATTTTTTCGGGATAAAAAGTATCCTATGTCCCTTCCCGGGACTCAAAGTATCTCCATACCAAATTTCAGCAAAATCGGTTCAGCGGTTTGGCCGTGAAGAGGTAACAGACAGTCAGACAGACAGACAGAAAGACAGATAGACAGACAGACAGACAGACAGACAGACAGACACACTTTCGCATTTATAATATTCGTATGGATCTTTATAGTTTAGTGTTTATTTTGTCGTACCACTTCACACTTGTCGTACCACTTCTAGGTAGAATTGCGTTTTTTTTTTTTTTTTCGAAAGGGTCTAAGCTACTGGTCTGGTTAAGACCATGGTAGTTTAATCGTGGCTATAACTAGTCTGTTGCTAGTTGGTTTGGAGATAAACAATGAGAGGGCCTAAAGTCACACGTGTGACATTCTAATCGGGCAATATTGGGGAGAGCTACGAGAATAAGCTATTTTCATCTGACGAGGGGACACGGATCCCCCCTGCTCTTAAGGGGTCCGACCCCTTACTCACTCTCTGACGAGTGAGGCTGCTCGCGCGCGGTAGCACAAACTAGCTGCGTACGAGTTATCGCGGTAGATGAGCTCAAGTTATTAATGTTATTGCACAAAAGAGGGCCGTTCCTCTCCCCTTCCGAGTCCGGTTGGGGTGACATACGCGTGTATGTTCTAATGTCAAAGTAAGGTAGAATTGCGTGTTATTTTGTAAAGTAAGTAAACAATTGTTATAAGAAGTGGTTCGTGACACACCAAAGAGTGACGAGTTTTTTTATTATCCTTTTTTAAGAGTAAAAACGGAACCCTATTATTAAGACATCGATGTCTATCCGTCTGTCTGTCAGTCTATCTGTCTGTCTGTCTATCTGTCTGTCTGTATGTCTCCAGGCTATAACTCAAGAACCGCTTTAGCTAGACTTCTGAAATTTTCACAGATTGTGTTACATATTTGTTGCCACTATAACAATAAATAGGTACTAAAAACAAAACAAATTAAATATTTAATTTTGGTATAAATAAAGGCTCCCATACAACAAACGTATTTTTTTGCTAGTTTTTGCTGGATATCAATAACGGCAACATATTATAGGCACTTGAAATAAACACGAAATACTCAGTTGTATTTGTAGTTTAATAATTTATAATAAAATTTACATAAACTCAATAATTAAAGAGGCTGAAAATTGTGTATTTTGTATGGGAGTCCCATACAAAATACACATTTTTCAGCCTCTATTTTTGCTCTATTGTCGTACGGAACCCTTCGTGCGCGAGTTCAACTCGCACTTGACCGATTTTTTGCTTTTGCTATCCTAAATATTAAGGTTTTTTTAATAATTACTTACTGAACAAAATTTTCTTGTTCTTAACTTTTTTTTTATTTTTAATTTCAGATGATGAAAATAGTTGGTTTGCTTTTAACGCTGATATGTCTCAGCAAAGCGTATCGTGTTCTGGTGATCTTCCCAGCACCATCCAAAAGTCACAGCATATTAGGACATGGAGTAGTCAACCATTTGCTGAATGCTGGTCATGAAGTATATTTTATCCTTCTGATGGTCAACTCAGCCCGCAACGCGACGCGTAGATGAATTTCTTAATTTGTACGGATTTGACAGACTTTAATTATTGCGTGAGACGTCATGCAAGTTTGTCAATTCAATACTAATTTAGAAATTCGTCTACGCGTAATGTTGCGGCACAGAATTATACATATTAGTACAAGTTGTTGTGGTCCGAACTCCGAATTGACCCAGCCAGTCCACATGACGCGTTGCGTCAGAGGCCAGCGCTACGTCGATGCAGCGCTGCCGTTGCGTTGTTTTACATACTCGTACAAATAACCAAGGTTTGAACACGGCGCGCTGCGTCGTCACAACGCACACGATATGACTGACAGCAGCCCCCGTTATTTCGTCTATCTAGAATCTAGATTCTAGGCCCTATGGCAATCTTGAAAATGGTTTGTTTATAATTATTACTGTTAAAAGGAAGAAAGAAGTAGAACCAGTAATGTTGTGTTAAAGTATGATTGTACTTAAAATACGTCGCAATCGCAATATATAAATGTCTAAGACCGACCGCAGACTTACAATTTCAAGTTGGCCGACTATCGTACAACTAAAGGTTTTGTGGGTCATCGGAAAGGAATCGCGGTTCTTATACGATTGGTGTCCAATTATTTAGTTGTACAATTTAGTTGGAAAAATATGTGAGCTCTCATAAGTCGCTATAGCCATTAGTATACCATGCGATTTAGTTGGCCAACTTGAAATTATAAGTCTGCGGTTGCTCTAATATCCACTTGTAAATGATTCCAGGTAGTCCATATAACTCCGTACCCCCATGGAAAAACTGTCAAGAACTTGAAGGAAGTGGATTTAACATCCATTGCTGAGTACTTCAACGCTATAAAGGACAGTGGCAAGTAGAAAAGCCAATGTTTGTTGTTAGTAGTAATTTATTTTTTCAGCAATAGTTTTGTATTTTATGACCCACCCGGGAGTACGGGAGCCCTAGAACAAAAATTTTTTTGATTACTATCCAGCAAATTTTTTGTGAGTAGCTTCATTTTGATAAGACGAACAACATTTTTATTTGCGAAAAATCTTGAAAGTGGTAGCTAACAGAAATAGAAAGGATTTCGTACTTTGAATTGATGGTCCTAAACTAGTCCATATTTTATTTGTAGGATAATATTACTCTTAAATTATATAATTACTAATAACCTACCAATATACCAATAGGGCTTCCGTGCTATTAGCGATTTAGAATAATAATTAATATATTGTTATAAATCTAAAAAAAAAAAATACAATCCACAGCACAGAAAAGTAACTCAACCTTATGCTTTCATTTCAGCTGGCGAATTCAAACTAAAGAACAGAGTTGGTAAACGCGACGGTGGACCGTCCATCCTCATGTACTATGTCATGTACGAAATGAACAAGAAAATACTGACGGACCCCACTCTAGTGAAGTTCCTGGAAGATCACAAAGAGAAGTTCGACGCTGTTATCGTTGAGTGGTTCTTCTATGAGAATGTTGCTGGGTAAGATGTCAGAAAAAGGTTAAAAGGAATCCATACTTCCATCGACATCCATACTAATATTATAAATACGAAAGTGTGTCAGTCTGTCTGTTACCTCTTCACGCTTAAACCGCTGAACCGATTTAGCTGAAATTTGTCATGGAGGTACTTTGAGTCCCGGAAAAGAACATAGGATACTTTTTGTCCCGGAAAAATGTACGATTCCCGCGCGATAAACGAGTTTTAGCAATTACGTAGGTGTTTTGAGACAGGTAAGCAACGAGTAAATATTGCAAAATACTTGCTAGTTGTCAAAAATTTCGTAAACGAAACATAAACGATAATTCAACATTTATAATTTTGGAGAATTTTGGACAGACAGTACAAAATTACGCCATATCTGCTGTCAAATGCATGTTAGCTATCGAAAAGTATATTGTTACGGATACGGACACGTGGTGACATCTAGCGTCGCACCAGCAAACTGACCAAGGGAACACAGGCAACATAAATCCCCTACTCGATACTAGATGGCGCTAGGAGTAACTACCTACGAGTAATGTCTATAAATATCTCATACTTGTTTACGCATGTCGGGTTTAATCTGGGATGTTCCGGAATTTTCTGAGATTCGATCCGGCCCGTATAAATAGTCGCAGACTGCAGCCGGCAATTCAGTTTGATACAAGCGATCATCAAGGCGACTTCGAAGTGAGAACAAGTGATCAATAGTGAGTGACAGTGATAGTGCATAGTGTTTGGACTTAGTGCTTAGTGTTTGGACTTAGTGATTAGTGTGACCTAGTGTTTGTGAATAAAGTCTTCAAGAGAGTCACCAGGTTTTTCTCTCCGAATCCTCGAACCCTAGCACGTAACAACATTTTAACTAATTTTTCTTTCAGTATCGCTTCCTTATTCGGCTGTCCACTGATATGGTTCTCGACGACGGAGGCCAGCTGGAATGTGGTGAGACTCGTCGACGAATTGCCCAACCCGTCGTACAACGTCGACATATTCTCCACGAGCAAACCACCGCTTGACTTCTGGGAGAGAGTCCAGGAGCTATGGACCGTTGTTTGGAGATCTCTACAATTCAGGTAAAAATATTATTAATGCATAAGAGACTCTGTCTGTTTGTCTGTATGGTGCTTCTTCACTTGTACTTTCCCGAGGCTCAAAGTGTCTCCACATAGTTTGTCCCTGTGGTTTGCCCCCCGCCTCCCGTGAAACCAAATGGTTGATGGCGTAAAGACATATAGAAGTCACTCTCAGCTCCAATCTTTCTATCTGGAATTATGTTCATTTATAGATATTAATCTTATTTTCTAGTGTCGTCTTCACTCCCCTCGAGAAGTCAGTATACAATTCAGTTTTCAACGAGATAGCAGCGAAGAGAGGAATAACTATTCCGTCCTACGACCAAGTGGTATACAATGCGTCGTTCCTCTTTATAAACTCACACCCGTCGTTTGGAGGCGCGTACAGATTGCCGCAGAACGCCAAATACGTTGGAGGCTTTCATGTTGAGACTAAAACTAAACCGCTGCCGAAGGTAAGAATATAAAAGTCAAAAGGTTATAAGGATGCTGTTAAACGTTCGTGTTCCATCCCACATCGGACTAGTTTTGAGTAATCGGCGTTTTAAGTTTATTTGGAATAATCTTTATTTTCTGCTTATTTTAAGAAAAAAATGATATTGTGCGGTATGTTTTTTTTTTTGTTGAAATGTGTTGATTATGATTATGAAAAAACATTTTAATATTACATTCAGTTTTAAGAGAAAACGTATAAAAATTGTTAATGCAATATTTCTATTACATATATTACGTTATTACTTTGTGATATATTCTGATTTGTTCTTTCAATACAAATTTATGTGCTTATTCTAACAAAATGTTATAAAATTACCTGGTCACGCCCAAACCGCTGAACCGATTCTTCTGAAATTTGATATGGAAATACTTTGAGTACCGGGAAAGGACATAGGGTCCTTTTTATTCCGAAAAAAATGTGCGGTTCCCAGGCATTAAACAAAAATGATTTCTGCTTATACCGCTACGTGGATTTCGATGATATTTGGTATACTGATACGTTATATCTCGGGAAAGGACATAGGATACTTTACATCCGGGAAAAAGGTACGGTACCCGTATGATAAAGAAAAATGATTTGCGCCTAAACCACTGAACCGATTTTGATGAAAATTGGTGTGCACATACTTTGACTCTCGTGAAAGGACATATAGGATAATTATTGTCCTGAAAAATGTACGGTTACTGCGTTATAAAATTTCCTATTTTGCGCCTAAGCCACTGAACAGATTCTGATGAAACTTGGTATGGAGATACTTTGAGTCCCGGAAAAGGCCATAGGATCCTTTTTATCTCGGAAAAATGTACGGTTACGGTACGGTACGATTTTAATGATATTTGGTATGCAGACACGTTATGTCTCGGGAAAGGACAGAGAGTTCCCGCTTCTTCTTCCCTTCCCGCGCTTCCCGCAGAGTGCTCTTATGTATTGCGCACACATTTGGGCACTATGAAATTACTCCTACTTAAATGGCATGTTTTCATTAAAATCAGAGTGCTCTTGTGTATTGCGCACATACTTGGGCACTATAAAATTACTCCTGCGTAACTGGCCTGGCTTCATTAAAACCAGAGTGCTCTTGTATATTGCGCACACACTTGGGCACTATAAAATTACTCCTGCGTAACTAGCCTGGTTTCATTGAAACCAGAGTGCTCTTGTATATTGCGCACACACTAGGGCACTATTAAATTACTCCTGCATAACTGGCCTGGTTTCTTTGAACCCAGAGTGCTCTTGTGTATTGCACACACACTTGGGCACTATAAAAATACTCCTGCTTAACTGGCCTGGTTTCATTCAAAACCAGAGTGCTCTTGTGTATTGCGCGCACACTTGGGCACTATAAAATTACTCCTGCGTAAAAATGGCCTGGTTTTATTGCAACCGACCACCGCCACCAAAACCGGTGTGGGAGTTTTATTGACATAAGACATAATTATTGAAATACTCGTTAGTCGTTAGTCTAATTAAATTATTAATCTAATTATTTCAAACCAAAATTAGAATACATTTTATACATCATATTATTTTTAATCAACTTACGGGTAATATCAGATGCACAATTACTTCATCGATCTGATTAAAATAATATAATTACTTTTTGCCCAACTCTGCACGTGATAAAAACTAATTACCTATTTCTACATTAACTTTTATTCAAAATCGGTTCTGCAGCTTAAACGCAAATTAATAATGTTTATTGCGTGAAAACCGAACATTTTCCATGATAAAAATTATGTATGTCCTTCTCCAAAACCTAACGTAGGTAATATCTATATGTATGTACCTACTCAATATCGATATCATAAGCCAAATTCATTTTTGTTGACTGCGCGGGAACCGTACATTTTGTAGGACAAAAAGTATCTAATGTCATTTAAATTGATTCAAAGTAACTGCATACAAATTTTTATCAAAATCGGTTCAGCGGTTTGAGCGCAAATCATTTTAGAAACATAGTATATAAATGCTATATACAAAACCTCACTTAGAGGAATAAGCATTAACCATTTTTGTACTCTAGAATATGCTACAGTGGGTTTTCAAAAAAATGGATTTCACTGTCGTAAACCTTATGTTCTAAAGAATAAAACTGCACTATTAACTCAAAATCCGATTTTATGTGGAATTGATCACCAATGCTAAACAGCAGCCATATATGAGTTTGTCCACACTAGAATACGAATATAGATAAGACCAAGATAGATACGAATAAATAATACTTTAACAAAAAGTTTTTGTGGATCTTTAATCTTTATGCGTTGACGATAGGCGCCTATCAACTTTCGTAAAAGATGCAAGTCATTATGTTTGAGTTTTTTGGGATGGGAAGGCCTTCGGATATGAAGTTGTTTTTTTTGTTTACTTGAATTAAGGTTAAATATAAATATAATACATACATAATTATTCATCCAGACAAATTACTCTTCTTATTCGTCTCAATAATCATCATTTTGCTTTTACAGTGATGTTACTTTCACAGTGAAGTCTATATTATAAGGATCACATACACACCCTAAAGTATATTACAGCACTTACAGCCTATATTTTAGCGTATAATATGATGCTCATGGATATTATTATAAAATTTCAGGATCTTCAAACTTTAATGGACGGAGCTAAGGACGGCATAATTTACTTCAGCATGGGCTCCAACCTGAAGAGTGAGGATATGTCAGAGCACATGATCACCTCCATTCTGAAGATGTTCGGTAAACTAAAGCAGACAGTGCTGTGGAAATTCCAGACCCAGTCATATCAAGTTCCGGCTAATGTACATTTAATCAAATGGGCACCGCAACAGAGCATACTCGGTAAGTTACAAAATAATGAACATTAACCCGATGGAATGACCCTGGTCCCATGGAATGTGGGACGGGCCCTTGTGTGGGACGCTACTTGCGTCAACACACTCGCTTCGTCCCATATTCAGGGCACCTCCAGCTGTGCGGGTGCAGCCGCAAACCAAGCAGAGAACCTGAAGCGGCGCAAGTATGAGAACCTCAGCGGAGATCTCATATTTTAACCGTTTGGGGTGGAAACTCTAGGCGCATGGGGTCCGGGGGCACATAAGCTTTTTAGAGGGATATCTAAGAATCTTGTTGAAGCCACCCGAGACCCCAGAGCTGGGAGCTACCTGGCACAGAGGATAGCAATTGCCATCCAACGTGGCAATGCTGTCAGCTTGCTGGGCACTCTGCCAGATGGGGACTTGGGCCTATAGCCTTCCTCGATAAATGGGCTATCTAACACTGAAATAATTTTTTAAATCGGACCTGTAGTTCCTGAGATTAAGCGCGTTCAAATAAGCCCTTTCAAGTTATTTCCTCCCGTTTTTTCCACATTTTCCTCTATTTCTTCGCTCCTATTAGTCTTAGCGTGATAAAATATAGCCTATAGCCTTCCTCGATAAATGGACTATATAATACTGAAAGAATTTTTCAAATCGGACCAGTAGTTCCTGAGATTTGCGCGTTCAAACAAACAAACAAACAAATAAACTAACAAACTCTTCCGCTTTATAATATTAGTATAGATAGACCACGTGAAGGGACATAGGCTATTTTTTGCGGGAAAATGTACGGTTGCGTGAAATTCCTAAATGGAAAGTCAATTCTGTACATTGAATATTTTTGTACAATAAATAAATAATACTTGGGATGTGATCTACTATGCTAACGCGGACGAAGTCGCGGTCAACAGCTAGTTATTCATAACATTTATTATTATGTTGTTCTCCAATAAATAAAAGACATTAGTCCATACTTATACCTACTAATATTATTAATGCGAAAGTGTGTCTGTTACCTCTTCATGCCCAAACCGCTGAATCTATTTTGCTGAAATTTGGTATGGAGATACTTTGTGTTCGGGAAAAGGACATAGGATACTTTCATCCCGGACCAATATCCGCGCGATAAACGAATTTTGGCGCAAAGAGTTGCAGGCTTCATCTCGCATCTTATACTTTTTTCAGCCCATCCAAACCTCAAGATGTTCATAACACATGGCGGCCAACTATCGACCATAGAGTCCATACACCACGGAGTACCAGTAGTTGGTATACCTGTCATCGCTGACCAGCATGTCAACATGGCGTCCGTCGTTGACAAGGGCTTCGGCGTCGTCGTTGACTTAGGAGATGACATGGCGGATGACATGGAGATCGCCACCAAGAAAATACTTGGTGATAACAGGTACGGACTGTCGAGCTTGATTCGTAGGTTAGGGACCATATTATGTAATTTCATCAGGTTATAACAGCCGCCAAATCGCGACTACTATAATAATTGATAACAAAATGCGACCGAATGACGTAAACCATTTGGCTTTGCCTGTTAATAAATTCCGCCAAAATAAAAAGGTTCATTCACTAAGCTACGCCCATAATATTATGTCACTTCTTGTGCAATGAAACTGGCCATCGTCACCGAAACCATTATGGTAGCTTTATGTGATTATGAAACAGGTATAAAGCTGTATAATGCTGTTCCTTATCCTTATCACTGATTACTAAAAAGTTTCTTATCTTTACTAGGAAATAGAACCTCATAATGCCATTTTTATTTTCAGTTATGCGCTAAAGGCGAAAGAACTTTCCCAACTATACCACGACCGCCGGAATCCTGGTGAAGAGATGGTGTACTGGATAGAACATGTTATAAGGACAAAAGGAGCCCCACATTTGCGTTCCCCAGCCCTATCACTGCCCTTCTACAAAAGATTTTACCTTGATCTAGTAGTTGTAATAGTTGTATTGATCGGATCAGTAATCGCAGTACAAAAATTGATAAACAGATTCAAATCAAAAAAGCAATTAAAAACAAAGAAGAATTAAACGATGACAAAGCATATAATATAGTTTTAAGTTCTACCAATTTTCCTACCAATCAAACCGTGAATTTATAGTTTTAAAATAACTACAGTTCGTAAACTAATATGTAGTAAGTATAGCCAGTGGCGGATTAACCCTTAATCAAATTAATGCCTACAGCTAGGGCATCACGTCTGAGGGGGGGGCACCGGAAAAGTAAGATTCAAAGACCGATTTTAGTTGACGTACAGAGAGGATGACGCACAGGCATGGATTGCTTAGGGCATCAAGTAGTCTTAATCCGTCACTGAGTATAGTAACTAGTCGTTATAAAAATATATCTGTAATCGGGCTTCAGAAAATTAATAAGTGGAAATAGGTACCATCGAGGAAATTGATTCCTAGGCTGTTGACAGACCAACGCGACGTCATTTGGTCGGAATTATTGTCATCTGAGGGCTGGGTTTGAAGTAACACGACCAAACAACGTATCCCCCATCTGCCTAGTCAACTTCTCTGATAGTAAGTACATTCTATTTCCACTTATTCTGCGATATTTTTAAGCTAGAGGCAGCACCTCAACCATTTTTTATTCCTTGGGTACGGAACCCTAAAATTATAATATCATGAGGTAAATACGTAGGTAATCTAGAAATAAACATTTTATTTAATTCAAAAATTTCCGACACTATTTGTTACAAGCACGTTACAAGTTACAACTGTGTATAGACGAATTTTGCGAAGTTCAATGGCATTGTACAAATAAAGACGACCAACATTTCATAACAATATAAGAACAGTTACTAATTTTTTCCCTTATAATTGCAACAAACCTTGTGACTTACATACTTAATCATCTAGCAGCTAGCTGATATATCTAGCTACACATTAAATTCACAGTTTTTTTTATTTCAAATCATAATTTCGCCCCAAGCCTCCATTATTGCAAAAAACGTCATTGTTTACCTGTTCCTTTCACACAACTCTTTAAATATTATGTTCGAGGTAATTATTTAGTATTACACAAAACGGTACGAGATCGAAATTCGAACCGAAAAAACCAGTCGCAGTTAGGTGTTCGGATCGGGACAACATGTCCACATTGTGCGTTTATATTCTTGTGTGTGTATTGTCAGTTAGTGATGCATACAATGTGCTGTTATTTTTCCCGTTCCCCGGCAAAAGTCATGCGATCCTCGGCGATGGTTACGTTAGAAATCTACTGGATGCTGGTCATAATGTAGGTATTGTTTTTTAATTTATACCTGATTGCACTAGGAGGGTTGTGTGATATCGTGATGCAGCTTGAGAGATATCGTCAGATTCATGTTTACTGTTAGAGTGTACCAAAAATCAAAATGCAGAGCTTGTTAGTTTTTTTTTTTCTTAAGTTATATTACTCCAATGTTTTCAAGCTAGAGGCAGCACCAGCATAGACAGTAAGCAAAACGTTCCGTTCGACGCTTGCCAACGTTTCTGTCAATATTCGTTGGATTTTGATCGGATCGGATGGATTTACTATATGTGCTAGTAGCGCCCTCTGCTCCGACCTTTCGCGTAATATTCCATATTAACTTTTTTTCTTCTGTTTTGTTCCATCAGTAGTCCATTCTTAGTTATTTTAATTCTTTCGCATCTATTAGACGGTAGGTTTTGCTGTCAGTTTTACGACAGTCATGGCTGTGGCCAATGATGTTTTAATAAAGATGGCGTATGTTCATACAAATTGGTCCTCAGATTTTGTTCCTATACGACATACGTACTTACCTCTGTCATATCTATAGGTTACCATAGTTACAACAATGAATGCGACAGATAATACGTAACGAATGGTATAGAAAAGGATAACTATATGTTTTGACAGGCGCATCGGCGCGTCGATAATTTTGGAAAATATCCAAACAAAAAATTAATTTCTACATGTTTTCATGTACTTTCGTGTGGTACGTAACTGCTTCATTCTTTTTTACTTTAGTATCATAATTTTTACATTTTCTGAAAACGCAGCTTGGCATTTTAAGTCAAAAACTTCACAACTCGTCACTCACTCGCTGCCAACATGCAACTAATTCAAATTACACTAATTAGGTTGAATTGGCCGCTAAGACTGTACACGCTAGTGCGATATCCACCTTTTTTTTATAATATTATATCATAGGCTGTGACTGATGGATAACCTACCGTGTAAGAGCATGACTGACGGTTGCATGAAGCTGATTGATGAAAATCTGGATAATATTTTGATTTTTGCTTCGTGCAACCATCAATCACGATTTTGAGTGAGTTTTGTCACATCTGACGAAATTGGAAAAAAATTACAGTCAGGGCATTTTAATAGGCCACATTTGACATCTGTCAGATTAATCTCCATAGTGAGGTGAGCTGCGTAAAAATATCGACCAACTACGAATAAATCGATACGGACTTGAAATTAATGTTTGAATTTTATACGTTTGAAACAAACTCCTGTCCCACTATTACTTTTTCTTTTGCAAATTCAAGGAGCAAAATAAGACAAGTACATAATTTACAAAAAAAATGCATTTATTCGCTTGAATTATAAAAACTGTTAAATGTAGTATTATCATTATTCATTTCACATAAATATGTGTTACTTTTCACAACGTGGTTATTAATTTATGGGGATATTTCGTTACAAGTAATCAATGCATCGATACTATTTATTCGCTTTCGATTTTTAGGGTAACTTCCCTAGAGTTTAAAAAGAAAAAAGGTCAGCTGACGTAACATCGTAACGACGTGCAATTATTAAGATCAGAATTTGTTTATTACGTTTAGAATTGTTTATCAGTAAAATCAAATCATTAAATAATTCGTATCGGTCATATTTACAATAAATATGTAATCGTAATTGAAAAAAGTTAGTCAATTGTGCAGTTAAAACAAAACGAAAATATTTATTTTTTATGTACGTCGCTATAAGGTTACCTGGTACAATTTTGATGAACTGTCAAATGTGGCCTATTAAAATGTCCCGACTATAGAAACGTATACCTTTGAAAATTTTGGTTTTGACTGACATAAAACTGAAGAGAATTGAGTGACCGTCTAATACCATTCGTCAGTCCATCAGTCACCATCAGTCAAACATAATTCATGACTAACGGAATTGACTGACGCTTGCATGCCCGTGTAATGGATGCCGTACAGAAGTGGTACTTATGTCATAGGTACTAAGGCGTGTGAATGGCAAAATAAGTCTATATGGCATAACTGTCAGAGCGCAAATAGCTAACGGTTTTATTCGAAAGGCAGTTCGCTTTCAATATAAAGCCCGTCGTACACAGTGGACCAACGCATGAAGCCAGAGCGTATTGGGCCAACTTGTAGAGTATGGAATGTCGCTCCCAACTCATGGCCATAGGCATCTACACGTTTGCCAAATGCGCTGGCTCCATGTGTTGGCCCAATGTGTACAGCGGGCTTTTACACTCTTGATAACTTGTACAATACTTATGTTATCACTTATCACAGTACCTGTCCGATGGAAACTCTTTTTTTTAATCCTGCGACCACGATTAAGACCACAATTTGTTCTGTACTTCACAAGTATGTACTCACTAATGAAATACAACAAGACAAACATGTAATCAGACATAGTACTATTACTATTGCAACAGAAATACCTCAATCTGTGTGAAATACACAATCTGTGTACATTTCAAAAGTCTAGCTATAGCGGTTCTTGAGATACAGCCTGGACAGACAGTCAGACGGATAAACATCGAAGTCTTAGTAATAGGGTCCCATTTTTAACCTTTGGGTACGGAACCCAAAAAACTATATATTTATTAGCAGCACACTACAGGCTACAAACTAAATTTCAGTCAAAGTAACGTAAAAATTCATATTTAATACCTATTCATTACTATAAATGCGAAACTGTCCGTATGTCTATCTTTTGCCTCTTCACGTCCAAACCGCTGAACTGATTTTGCTGAAATTTGGTATGATGATACTTTAAGTCCCGGGAAAGGATATAGGATATTTTTTATCCCGGTAAAATGTCTGGTCCCGGCACGATAAACGAATTTTGGCATAACGGAGTTGCGGGCAACAACTAGTTGCATTAACATTAACTGTTAAAAACCTGTTCCAAACAAAGTCATTGACTCGCAAAACAGTATACTTATATTTTGTTCACTTCGAAATAAATTAAGGTCTTAGGGCTGGTTTACACGTATTAAGTAGATAAGTAGTTAACTAAATTTGTTTTGCATGTAAACACAAAATTTAGTAGCAAGTAGCAAGTTAAAATTGTCCTTAAGCTAGATGACAATTAGAATTTAGTTACTACTTATCTACTTAATACGTGTAAAGGCCTGTATTCACTTTGATTAGTGCAAGTGCAAGTGACTAGTAATTGAGGCAGTGGAGTGCAGGTGTGTAGTGCAAGTAGTGTCCAATTCTTGTTTAGTGGCTCTTTAGTAATTTAATTTAGTAAATTCAGTAGTAGCTGTCAACACGAGCGTCCAAGTTTCAAAAATAAAACTGCCATTTTGACATGTCCTTCATTTTTAATATTGGTTTTATTAAAAACGAGCTTTTGCCCGCGGCTTCGCTCGCGTTAAGAAGTATTGTTATATACAAACTTTGATCCCCTATTTTCACCCCTTGGAGGTAGAATTGATCAAAATCCTTTCTGCCTCATGATGATGCCTCATGATCAAAAACCTGCATGCCAAATTTCAGCCCGATCGGTCCAGTGGCTTGGGCTGTGCGTTGATAGATCAACATGTCAGTCAGTCACCTTTGAGTTTTATATATAAAGACCACGAAGTATTTTTATATGTCCTTTCCCAGGACTCAAAGTATCTCCATGCCAAATTTCAGCAAAATCGGTTCTGACTTCTGAGGTATAAACGTGAAGAGGTAACAGATAGACAGACACACATTCGCATTTATAATATTATTAGTATATTAGTAAGTAATAAGTATGGATTAGTATGGAAGTAATTGAAAGGGTGTCCTTTTGTACTTTTAGTAGGTATATTATTTAATAATGATATACTATATCTATGGACGCTTCACACGGCACACCACGTCAGTCTGGCCCATAAAGTTAATATACCTAGCGGAATAATAGTAACAATCTCGAGCTGTCAAACGAAACCAAAATTGGTTTTCACCTGTCACGCACTTACACTCGCAAAAAATAGAACACGCTTTTAATCACGTTACTACGCAGCCGACTAGTCACTTGCACTAATCAGTCGCTGTCCACATTACTTTCTACTAATCACTCATCACCTGTACTAGTCACCTGCACTTAATCACTAATCAAAGTGAATACAGAACTAATCACGTTACTACGCAGCCGGCTAATCACTTGCACTAAACAGTCGCTGTCCACACTTATTTTTTCCTAATAACTAATCACTTGCCCTAATCACTTGCACTTATTACTAATGAAAGTGAATACGGGCCATAAACCAGCCAATAAGGCGAAGACAGCTGCCAATTCGACATCTTTGTGCAGTTTTCTAGACGTATGTATTTCATTGATTGGCACAAAAAAAATATATCGACGCCCCCAAGCAAAAAGTCGGTAACCGAAAAATCCAAATTTTACAGGAGCGATGATTTACTGTTTTTGTGTATATTTTGGCAACGCGGGTAAATATTTAAAACATTGATATATGAAATACCTAATTTTTTGGTGCATGTAATTGTTTAATCAGTATGCAAATATGTTTAATCATAAGCTAGTAATCTGTGAAAATAAATAATACAGGACAGGTCATGAGTAAAAATTACGCTATTAACACTTACAGGGTTTTTGCAGTAACTTTACAAAAAACTACCATCCGTAACATTATATTATGGACTTTTATAACGTAATTCATAATGTCAAACAGGGCGCGTACGTTAATATTACGACGTTATTGCGGTTATATAATATTTATGCAGAAATTGTATTGCTAAATTACATTAGTTTTAATAAGAAATTTAACACGGTGTTAGCACTAATATTTATTCGACAAATTTATTAATTATAATATTACAAGGTTTGAAGGAAACACACAAAATATTGTGTATTAATAAGGTTTATTCATATCAAAACAAATTATTGAACTCTCAAATCAGTTTCATGAAAAACAAAGTAATTAAGGGGGTCTAGGTTAAGAAACGGACGATTTTCAAGATTTAAACGGGGGACAGGAGACATAACAATATAGTAATTTAAATTATGAAAAAAATATATGTGTTAGTTAAGGATTGAAATTCATATTCCACTACACAATATCATGAACTTCACTTGATAGAAAAAAATCCCAAAGTTACATCTCTTTTAACGAAATTGCCATACTACTTACGTCCAAATTGTTTGTTTGATGTTTGGATTTGAGAGTTCAATAATTTGTTTTGATATGAATAAACCTTACACAATATTCCTTTGTTTTTTTGTTTCCTTCAACACAACAATATTTTATTCTTTACATTTTTTTTTCTATAAGTACAAGCATGCATAGAATCCCCCTCGTTTTGACAATGGCCTGTTTCAAAAAATCTATGAGTTATAGAAATCGCAAGAAGTTTAGCAGCATAAATATGTAGCGCAAAAATATAACGATTTTTGTTTTGTCCATACCATCCATCTGAATATAGTGAAACTTTATTAAAACCTCTTTTTCACTTTTGAAAAATAATCATAAGGCATCTTCCTATTTCTGTGCTACCTCTTTTGGCTATTTAATAATGCCACACGTAACAATATCCTATTTTCCGAATAGCATCGTAAACAGTAAAATTGTAGCAAGGATAATATTTCCGTTTATAATGGAACGCTGACACTTCAGATTGAGGTATACTCAATACCTTTTGCATAGCAATTAGCATTTACCAAAACCATAATGAATTTATTTTACGACAATAATTCGGTAAACAGGTGTTACCAAAATAAGATGAGAAATATTTATTTGTAATATTGGGTTACAGTACTTTTGCTCGTAAAGTTTTATAATTTATTTCCGTGCAATAAACATTTATTTCATTATATCTTCATAAATATCACTAAGAAAATTTCAGAAAAAATTCACAAGGTGTATTTCAGTCTTCTGATTACGAATTTCACATAATATAGGTGTATCAGAATCTGATGGCAAAAAGTGAGAAAGTAAATTGACTCTAGTCTAGCAATACCGGGGTAATTGAAATAAAACATTTCGATCCTTTTCTTTTAGCAGCCAATCTGTGTATTAAACATGCAAATATAAAAAATTATCCAATGATTTAGGATATCTTTTGAAAATTTGCTGTCAAAAATTGCCATCACATTCTGGTAGACCTATAACAGGAAAAAGTCCATAATAACACATTACGGACTTTTTGCTTGGGGGCGTCGATATGTGATTTTTGATTATATTTGGAAAAGCTTGTCTAATTATTTAAATAATAAAATAATGTACTGCTACTGGATGAAAAAAAAATACCAAAGTTACACCTTTCAGGAACTTTAAACAGTTGTAACTTCTAACTAAAGTAACAATACAATGTCTCAGACCAATAAAAAAAGAAAGACGGAGTATTTACAGGTAATGGGGTGAAGTCGCTGTCGATCAATGTGTGCGTCACGCCTAGCATAAATACGCTAGGCGTGCGCTTGTGTGCAAAAAAATAATGTTGCCAACTCAGGGTTTCAGATTGTCAAACTCCCATCCTGTTGCAGTCTTAATAAACTACTAAGTAATGACTACAAAAGTTGCTATCAAACTAGATTGTTAATCATCATTCATTAGTAATTGCTGAAAAAAGTAAATACTTAAATATCTATATCTAATAAATTATGTGTTTCAAACTAAGAACAGACAGACAGACAGACATACATACAGACAAAAATTGTAAAGAATGTTGTTTGGTGTATGCAGTATGTATCGTATACAGATTAATATGCAAATAGTAAAAAAATCTTTCAATACTACAAACAGACACTCCAATTTTATTTATATTAATAGATTTTAAATGAATAACGAATTTTAGGTTAAAAATAAACATTTGTCAGGATAATACAGCACGTAATATTTTTCCCCTATTATGGGGAAAAATATCTTGCGACCAGCATGCAGCACTGGTTGAGATTCTGTGTTCCGAGACTCCCGAGACAATTTTTAAAACTAATAAATTAAATTCGTTATTTCGGTGGTAATACATAAATATTCAACTAATTACTTGTGAAACGTAATCCCACAAGGTTTCTTTTGAGCACAAGAATTGTTTTTGCACCATTTAACGATGCAGGACGGCATATTTTGATATTTCTTTACACATGAAAACGACATGCGCCGTCACTCGTTGAAACCGGAATGGCGGGCGGCCGGCTTCCTATGGCCGTATCGGCTTCCTATTGCCTGCCTCACCGCGTAGCATGGATGGCTCTGTCTATCTTTTTTTATTGGTCTGAGTACAATGTTTGCTTTGAAAATTTGTTTATTTGATACCTTTTACAAAAATCCAAAGACTGCCAGATTAAATTTTCGGATTTGACGTCTAGATTTCCCATAATATATTTTATTATTTCCTCTAACAAACGAAAAATGTATCCAGGCTACCGAGAGAACACTTCACACCTCTGTTTCTCTGGCATGAAAATCGACAGTGGTGCGAGAGTGATGCGAGATCAAGGTCATTGGCAGTTGTCAGCGTCTTAACCATTAATATCTTCTCTTAATTGCACGACTCTTACGATGCGATAATATATATAGGCATTTCCAAAAAAGGTATACTTTTTTTGGAAATAAGGTTTGAAAAAAGGTATTATAATACGTATTTTTGTTACGATAAAATAATTGTGCAAATATAAACGGAAATTTCTAAGAAAACGTATAAAGAATGTCTGCAAATAATAATCTCATACTCCGTTTCGATACACGATTTGAATGTAAACATAACTCAGTACTTACCTATAATAGCCATTGGTTTAAAAAAATACATAAATTGTATTTTTGGAACGAAGTTCCTTAGCGTGCGTTCGGCGTAAAGGCTAGATAGGCTAGACAGAACAATATATTTTAACCTCGACACTTTTTTATTAGTACCTGCATGGTAGCGGCAGAGGGCGTTGCGAGTATTCCTGTGCACGTCAACTATATTATGATTTTTTTTTGAGAATAATCCGATGCGTTGTTAGTATAGATGGCGTTTTTTTTAAATAATTTTTTGAGTGTATATGTATACAATAAAAATCGGTTGAGCCGTTTTTGAGGTGTTAACGATTAACGCGCACTGTGATACGAGTATTTTATATATTAGAAAAAATAAATTATTATAGCCATTATTTTTTAATTGCAGGTCACCTACATAGCTTCTGCACCATCGACAATAAACAGTTACAGACTTCGTCAGATTGATTCTTCTGCATGTATAACTTTATTTCCCAAAGGTCAGAATTACATTTTTAGAAGTACTATCAGAGAAGTTGATTCCTAGGTAGATGGGGGACCTACGTTGCTTGGTCGTGTTGCCACAGAATACATAGTATTATTATGGCGTTGCGTAAAACCTAGACAACGACTCGTGGAATTGACACTACCCAACCAAATGACGTAGGTTTGTCATCTGCCCATAAATCAATTTCTTTGATGGTACCTAAATAATTCGTACTACAACCTTTATGCACTAGAATAATAATATAGAATATCCGAAGGCCTAGCGCTCCTCCTGTGTAAATAATGATTACCGAGGGTGTAGGGACAAAAAGCCTATCTTGTTTTTTTAGCCTGTGGTATATTCACACGCTAAATCTCACAAACGATTTGGCACATTGATGAGATTTAGCGTGCTTAAACCAACTCTTTGACTTTATAACATTAGTTATGTAAATTATAGATGCTCAGAAATTGGTAATAATTAGTTTAATGAACTACGTATATTTTCAGATATGTTTAACATAGATCAGAAAGTGAACAAAGAGTCTAGAAGTATATCTCTGACCACCCTGATGCACAGCGTTTACAACTACACTTTACACATCGACACTGTGCAACACCTTATGAGGGATCCAAACGAGAAATTTGACGCCGTGATAGTAGAATGGATGTATAATGAAATCGCAGCTGGGTAAGTTGTTATTGAACTAGATAAGATCCGCAACTCGGGTGCGCCAAAATTCGGTATCGCGTGGGAACCGTATATTTTTCCGGGATGAAAAGAAAGAAGATTTGACTGCTGATGTTTCAGAGAAGTTATGTTTCGTGTTGAAACTGGATTTAGTTAATTTTGATCCTATTTTGAGGATTCTGTATAAAATGCAATTATATTATTCTGTATAATGAAGACTGTAGTATGTACAGAAATAGTATTTAGACGATTCTGAAAAAGGCACTGTTAAAGAGTAAGAGTTATTTAATACTTTTTAGTTCATAATATTACTACTGTTTTTACCTTGGAAGTCGGTTTTGATTTTTGTTAAAAATAATAATTTCACTCTTTTTAGTTAAGTATCTACAAAATAAGGCTTTATGCGTAAATAACCAATACGAATGTTAACTATTCACATTATGTTACTGTAAGCGAAATTGTGGCAAATGCTTGCAGTTATCTAAGCGATGCTTAGAACGATGATTTATCTTTAAAGGTTCAGGAGTTCTGTTCAGTGATTTTGGACCAAGAGACACCTTTGTATGAAGTTTCTCTTATTCGTAACATAATATTATGTTTAATTTAGTAGAAACAACATTTTTACCACTATGAGTGTTTTGATAAATATCAAGGATTTCCCTCGATTGCTCATAGATCCCATCATCAGGTCATCACTTTCGTAATTGTTAAGTATACAAAATTAAGATTATATCCTATACAACAACACGAGAAATTTGAAAATCTGTCCTCAAACAGCGAAATCATCATCAAAAACATCTGCCTCGATGCAAAATATCACGAAAAGTACCAATAATTGGGTCATAGTGTGATGAGCCATGGTATAATTATGGTTGTGATGATAATGACCAATCAAATTGCTGTGTTAGCTTATGCTCTCAGTTGTTTAAACAACGCCGAAATCCCCGAACCTGTACCTATAAGCATTCAAAAGTTCTGTTCGGTACCTTCGGATCCAGGGTATGACCTGGTACGAAATCTTACTTTTTGGTAGCATTTACCTCGAATGCTTCAGAAAAAATCAAAATCACTATATGTTTCCATACAAATTTCAAGGAGTCCCCTCGATTCCTCAAGGATCCCATCATCAGATCACCACTTTTGTGAACATGGTACCAAATTCGAGTTGAACCCTATACAACACAAAAAGAATTTTGAAAATCGGACGACAAATGGCTGAGTGTTCGGTGAACATACATTAAAAAAAAATACATACAGCCGAACGTATTACCTCCTCCTTTTTGAAAGTCGGTCAAAAAGAGAATGGACGAGAAGAGATATTGTCGGCTACCGCCTACCAATTAGCAAAAATAAAAATAATTAAAACGCCTGTAAGAATTACATAACAAAATATGATTTGAAGAAACTAAATTAATAATAAAAGATTTAGGCGCTGCAACAAGCTAATTTAGTAACATTTTAGCTGATCGCACATTTTTCAGCACCGTACTCGCCGTATAGTTTCGAACGCACCGTACTACATAAAATTCGGCTCGTACAGTGCCGACGAATGTGTGAGGTTTCATTTGTACAACGAATTCTAAAATCGCGGCGCGTACGGCGCGTGCTTGTTGATCACCTTTTAGGAATCTAATCATTTATGCAAAATTTTTCAGATTAGCAACAGTATTCGACTGTCCTCTGATCTGGTCGTCGTCTCTGATACCTCATACGATGGCACTGTCGCTGATTGATGACAATCTGAACCCCGCTTACACCTTTCATACCCACACAAAATCTCGGTCGTTCACGCTGAGCAATAGAATTGATCAACTGTTTACTACGATCAAGATGCAATATGAAAGATGGTGAGTAAGTAAAGCAAGCAAATTCTTAAATAAAAGACGAATTATGACGCCGTAATGGCCCGTTTACATTTCAGTAGCGATCCAGCACTGGATTGGATTACTGGATTGAAATAATGGAAACCTGCCATTAAACTTTTTTATTTTTTGTGGCAAACAGAACCAATGATTTGCATCATTACTTCCTATGATTAAGCCAACGTTAAAAGTTTTTTTTTTTTTTTTTATACTTACATTTTAATATTTTATTGAAACCATTAATAACACATCCCATACTAATGTTATGCCTAAATGCCAAAGTGTGACAAGTGACAGTCAGTCTGTTTCCTCTTCACGCCCAACCGCTGAACCGATTTTGCTGAAATTTGGTATGGATAAAAATGTGTAGTAAAAGTGTAGTTCAATAAAAGCTAATTTCACTTGTAGGTCCATCACGAACGACGCTGAAGCAATATTCCGAAGTATTTTTGAACCTATAGTTACGAAGAAAGGTAAAGAACTACCAAGCTACAATGAGGTCCGGTATAACGCATCTTTTATGTTGGGTAACGGTAACCTCATCACGAGTGATCCTATTGCTTTACCTAGCAATTACAAGGACATAGGAGGATATCACATTAATGAGAAAGCAGATCATTTGCCTCAGGTAAATCAAGCTAAAGACACAACGAGAACCGCGCAAATTGAAACCCGTGCTTTTTAACCGACTTCCGAAAAACGAGGAGGTTATATGTTCGGCTGTGGATATTTTTTTTTTTTTTAATTTTTGTATGTTCAACGATTACTCCGCCGTCTGTGGACCGATTTTCGAAATTTTTGTTTTGTTGTATTAGGTTTCACTCCAATTTGGTACCATGTTCACAAAAGTGGTGACCTGATGATGGGATCCAGGAGTAATCGAGGGGACCCCTCGAAATGTATATGGAAACATATGGTGATTTTGGTTTTATGTGAAGTGTACTAAGAATATGCTACCAAAAAGTCAAATATTGGGTCAAGGTATTCCATGGTTTCGAAGATGCTGAGAGAACTCCTGACTCTTTATAGATACACATTTGGGAGTTTCGGCATTGTTTTAAGAACAGAAAGCATATGCTACCATGCAATTCAAATTCATCATCATCATCGTCGTCATCATCATCATTACCACGTCGTGTTAAGGTCACCAATGTCTCATGGCACAGAATAGATAATAGTACAAGGCATAGGTATGGATACAATAATAATAATTATATACATAACAACACCAATTATAGGCTGTTTAATATACACGGCGGTCGGCGCCGCAGAGGCAACGGCGTCGCCGCGCGCCGCGCGGGCGTAAACATCGTAGGTATTCAAGTTCTAACCTGAATGTCAGGGCATGCGGCATGCCGTGCTGCGAGCATTTTTCAGCACGTGTTCACTTAGATTTTTTTGTAATGTATTGTTTAAATGTATCTATCTACCTGATATTTGGGCCTTGGGGTATGCCGTATGACTCTTAACAGTCTTAACAAATTGTAATAAGATACGTAGAATATACGCAGTACCACCGACGACCACTTATAAATTCGCGGACTATGACGGAGGTCAACTTAATAACAATTATACGAGATCAATTACCACTCAATATTATGATTTATGTTGTCAATTCAATGCTCACTGCTCACACCAAGCAGCAAGCTCACTGTTGAGTTGTCAGTTGCTTACAAACTTTCAACAACACGACAGAAATCTGTTACAAGTTACAATTACCTATGTAAAACTTCTACGTACAAGCGATAGCGCGACACAGGAGCGCCTCAGTGACATCTAGTGAAGACAATATGAAACTATTTTTTTATACAATTTAAATTGGCACTAACAGTTTACCTACTAGGTAACTAAAAAGAGTGAAATTATTATTTTTAACAAAAAATTAAAACCGACTTCCAAGGTAAAAACAATATTAATAGCATCCTTATAATATGAACTAAAAAGTATTAAATAATTTTTCCTATCTATGAAGATTGAGTACAGAAATAGTTGAGGTTTAGCTGAATTCGGTAAAAGGCACTACATATTAGATAGGAAAAATTATTTAATACTTTTTAGTTCATATTATAAGGGTGCTATTAATATTGTTTTTACCTTGGAAGTCGGTTTTAATTTTTTGTTAAAAATAATAATTAACTACAGTAAGTATAGTAGGAGTAAGTACGGGAGCCCTAGAACAAAAATTTTTGTGATTACTAACAAGTTAATTTTTTGATAAGACAAACAACTTTTTTATCTGCGAAAAATCTTGAAAGTGGTAGCTAACAGAGATAAAAAGGATTTCATACTTTGATTTGTCGGTTCATATGGATTGTTCTATTAGTAATCACAAAAAAAATTGTTCTAGGGCTCACTAACCCGGGATCCCTCACTAACAAGTATTAACTACATTACTAATTAATAGTCCTTATATTATCCTTTCGTCTGTTTGTCTGCTACTTCTTCACACTTAAACAGCTTGTCCGATTCCGATTTTTGTTTTGAAGATATTTTGAAATATAGGAAAGGACGTCAGATAATCCTCAGCAGAATTTACTGCTGTGGTACTACTAATATATATTCTGTGCTTCTGTCCAATCACAAATTACAATTTAATTATAGACTAGCAGCTCGCCCCGGCTTCACACGGGTATTTGATAAAAATACTTTCTTGATTTTAAAGCGACTCGACAATTATATGAATAAATGAATAATTATTGACTCAATAAATCAGAATATTTTCACGTTTTACAGAATTTCAAAACAGTCATGGACAATGCAACAGAAGGAGTAATTTATTTCAGCCTGGGGTCTCTTTTAACAGTTCGAACGATGAGTGAAGAAATGAAAGCAAAATTTTTAAACATATTCAGCAATTTGAATCAGACTGTTATTTGGAAATCGGATGTAGCCATCCATAATGTTTCGAAAAACGTGCATGTTGTGAATTGGGCGCCTCAACAAAGAATATTAGGTAACTTTTTTATGTATAGTTATTATGCGGGCTCCACACTCGCGGCGCGATTGCGGCCGCGTTTCCTGGATGAACACGACGCGAACAAATACGGTCCTCTACACTCGCAATCTTCGCATTTATGTTCGCGCATTTTTGAGTAAAATGGACGTTGAAGTCACTGTTGCTGCTGCTCTGACATTGTGTGCGACAGCGAATAAAAGCGAGTGTGGATGATGTTCGCGCTTCGCAAACCCTTTGTCGCGGGCGAAAAAACCGCCACCGGACGGGAAAAGCCGCGAAGCCACGAAACTCTCCACACTCGCGATTCGCGGCCTTCACGTGCTTTCGCGTCGCGAGTGTGGAGCTCGCTTTATCAATGACAGACCAAGGTTAAAATGATAGATTAGTTTAAATTACTACAAACAGGATATACCTACCGCTACTCGCTAGAGGCTGTACCAGCAAAGACGGTAAACAACATTTTGTTCGATGTTTGACAAAGTTTCTGTCAATATTCTGATATGACGTGTGCAACATGTCCGATTATTAACTGTATCTGTAGCGCCATCTGCCTACCTTTGCGTAATATTCTCTATTGTTATTTAAAATTATTTATTATTATTATACTATTGTACGGCTCCTAGGAGATTTTGTAAGAGAGGTCGCTAACAGTATAATCAATAATGAAATGTAGGCCTGTCAAGTTTACCGGCAGTGCAGAGTAAATTATTCACGTGCCTTCCAAATCTAGTGTAGTGGCGAGACCTAGTGCCCTCGGCCGAGCAATCGCTATGTATCCATACTAATATTATAAATGCGAAAGTGTGTCTGTCTGTCTATCTGTCTGTCTGTCTGTCTGTTACCTCTTCACACCCAAACCGCTGAACCGATTTTTCTGAAAGGTATGGAGATACTTTGAGTCCCGGGAAAGGACATAGGATACTTTTTATCCCGGAAAAATGTACGGTTCCCGTATGATAAACGACTTTGCAACGGAGTTGCGGGCGTCATCTAGTATCATAATATATATTATGTGCTAGGCCGGTTGCACTGTCTCGCCAATCGAATCTACTCAGTTGGTGTAATAAGGCCATAAGCTGGGTCCACTCCGGACGATCCGTCTTGGAGCGGCGATCCCGCGATCCAGGATCGTGAAGCGTGGATCGCGGATCGCGTTAGACTGATCCAGGAACTTGGAACTGCGATCCTAAATATGCGCTTCAAGCTATCCTAAGGTGGTTCGTTATTCTGAAGTCAGTCAGTATCTCGCACGATATGGAGTCAGACGTACAGCGGCGGCGAATTGCCGTTGCAGCAGTAACCTTTATTTTGCTTTAAATTGTGGCGCAAAAAATTTCAAAAACGAAAAAGATGGTTCCGGGTAAAAAAATATACAAAAAATCGCTTGGAATCGGGGGCTCAACTTTACACAGAGTTTTACTCAATTTTACACAGAGGGTTCATTAATATTTTATTTCCTTATAAAGCGATATCAGACGGCGACATTGCGAAATATCCCGCGACACACAAAACCGTCCACACCGCTCGCGCCACACATGTCACAACTGAGGCCTTTGAAGCGGGCAAAAAAACCGACAACGTGTGGATCGCGAGCACCAGAGGGGTTAGTGCGAGTTTTATTCGATCATACGCATCGAGCGCGTAAACGCGAATTTATATGGGATCAAAGCAGCGCCATCTACTGGCTAACGTGGATACTGATTTGTTCCCATATAAATTCGCGTTTACGCGCTCGATGCGTATGATCGAATAAAACTCGCACTAACCCCTCAGGAAGCACGCGCTCCAAACCTTGCGCATGGATCGCGCGCGGCACGTCCACACCAAACGCTCCGTGGAGCGCGCTTCATGCCGCGCGCGATCGGAGCGCGTTGGATTGTTTGGTGTGGACCCGGCTATTCACCAATCATTTGGTGATTCAATCATCTGCTTACTTAAATATTTTCAGGTCACCCCAACTGTCGGCTGTTCATAACGCATGCGGGTCTTCTTTCAATCACTGAAGCCGTATACTTCGGAGTCCCTGTGATCGGTATGCCCTTCTTCGCCGATCAATTCAACAACATCAACAAAGCCGAATGGACAGGATTCGGCAAGAACTTTGATTTATCTAAAAATTCTTTGGATGATTTAGAAGACGTTATTGATGAAATGTTGAACAAACCGAGGTAACTTAGCTATGGAATCATATAATTATTATTATAGACCAGGGGTTCCCAAAAGGTGCGCCGCGGCGCCCTGGTGCGCCGTGGAAAGGCAAGAGGGGCGTCGTGAGACGATCCACCATCATTATCCGTAACCACTAATATTATAAAAAACAATTAAGGACCCTGAGCCATGTAAGGCCATGTTCCTTTGAAGGCCAACTATCAAAAAGTCGCAGTTATCGTCATCCGAAAAATCCAAAGAAATCAATGCCGATGCTGATCTATCATTTATTACAAAGAAGATTGACTCCATGAGTCCACGACCGAGCTGCAGCTCTCTATCTATTCGACTGGCTTGCCTGTTTTGTGTGTGTTCAATAGGGGCAAGCGGCAGACTTGTGCCAGACCGGGCGGCCCGCGGGCAGCCCGGTAGTGAATTCCCCGCTTAAGTCATCGATAATAATAATATATAATAATTTTGAACAAACCTTGTACGACTCGGACGAATTTAAAACTATCCAGAGCACCTAGACAAGACGTTTTCAGATCACAAAAATCTATGTGCTATTATTACAGAATTATTACAGAATTGAAATAAAAAACTTACGGTGCAAATGCAAATTTTCGTAATCTCTTTAATTTTCGGTCATTACTCATACAAAATATATCATGACTATTAGAGTGTATGCTACATAAACGAGTAATCTGGCTCGGCATCCAATTCGGTTCGTTTCTTACTAAACGAAGTACGAACGGCATTATAAAAATAAGATACTCCATACTGATGTTAGTCAGACCCTCGTTTATGAATTATGATTAAATTGTTACATCTTGCATAACACAATGTCCATGGCGACTTTGTAAAAATTTTGTAATTAAATTATTTTTTGATTATTGCATTTTTACAATAACATGTACACTTAATAAGACAAACACAAAGAGACCGGCTTAATTTTACGCAAATACCCTGGCATCCAACTTAAATAAACCATCTTTTTGGGCATGTTTTTGGGTCGGAAAAAAGACAAGAACTTTACCTAAGCATAATTTAAAAAAATTCACTTACTGACATTGAGATGTCTTACTGACATCTTACTGATGAAACTTGGAAGGTTATTCCTGTATTAAAAGTCGTATCTGTATGACTTCTACACCATTTCACAGGGCATTTAGGCATTTTAACAACGAACATTTTGTAAAAAGCTACGTAAAAAGTAAGTAAACAAATTGTAAAATGAGTTTGACAATAATTATCATGTCAACCTGGTTGAATGTCACTCGTGTATATATACAAGAAAAATGTGTGAACACATGCATGAAGTATACATGTATTCGGGTCACATTTTGTAGCCTTTTGGTGCACTTTTTTTGACGGAGTTACTCTTCCTGTAGTTTAAAGTTCACTGTTATAATATTAATTATACAGAGCAGGCAGATGATTATTTAATATTTTTTTTTTATTCTTGGCCTAACTTTAATGACTAAAAGTGTTTTTTTATGTATCTTTTTGTAATCGCTAGGTAAAGTAGGGCACCATGACAAAATATTGTGACTTGTGCGCCGCAGGCTGGAAAAGATTGGGAACCCCTGTTATAGACTATTAACTTCGAAGAATTTCACTTATAAATATCCTTTTTTGGTAATACTAGAGGTACATTTAAAGCAAGGAATTTTAAAGTAACTTGCATTCTTTTCAATATCATTATGAGTGCCTTATAACATATTTTACAATATTTAGGTTTATTCTATGTATACGTGGGAGAGCCATGCTTCGGCATGAATGGGCCGGCTCGACCGGAAAAATACCACGTTCTCACAGAAAGCCGGCGTGAAACAGCGCTTGCGCTGTGTTTCGCCGAGTGAGTGAGTTTACCAATTACCGGAGGCCCAATCCCCTACCCTATTCCCTTCCCTTCCATCCCTACCCTCCCCTATTCCCTCTTAAAAGGCCGGCAACGCACCTGCAGCTCTTCTGATGCTGCGAGTGTCCATGGGCGACGGAAGTTGCTTTCCATCAGGTGACCCGTTACCTCGTTTGCCCCCTTATTTCATTACTACTCGTATTTCTACCAAAATGTTTCTCATACAAGTGAAACCTAACTTTCTCTTGATAATATTCACCGTTTGCCTTCTCCTTCAATACCGTGCTACGAAAAGCGAGAGAAGTAAAGATAGCAGCTCAAACCTCAACATTTTGTTAAAATTTATTTTGCAGGTACCGTCAACGTGCTAAGGAGGTATCAGCTATCTACCATCACAGGCTGACAACACCAGGACAAGAGTTAGCACATTGGGTGGAACATGTCATCCAAACACGTGGTGCCTTGCATCTACGTTCTTACGCTATGAAAGTGGAATGGTATCAAAAGCTGTATTTGGATCTATTAGCCATTCTCTTGATGGCTACAGTGGTTGTTTTGATTATAGTTAAATACGCTACGTCTCAAGTTAATATTGTTGTTAGGAAAAGTAAGAAAACTGACTAATTCAGATATTTATATTTGAATATGCTGTAATGTTTAGGCCTTTTTGTATTCCGTAAGACTGAAACAAAATTATTATATTTTATTTTAAAAATTGATAAAAATACTTTTATTTTCAAAATTGTTTTATATTACGAATAATAAAAATATTTATTATCCCCCATTTTTGTTTCCCTATATTTTCCCATTCACTTATTAAATCATAATATTATATCAATAATTCAAATAGTTTTTCAAAACATTTAGTTTATAATATCATTATATTTACAAGCAACGGCACTCTTATTTTTAGCATTAATTCCTCTTCTTGCTACTTTGCGGCTTATTCGTTGATTTGCATAAACTTCTTATCAGGAATTTAATTGAATAGACAATAGCTAGAACTATTGCTAGCAACACAAGTGCTAGATCTAGGTAGGTCTTCTGATACCAGGCTACGTCGAGTGCTGGTGAGCGAAGGTGTCTAGCGCCTTTGGTTTTCACTACATGGTTGACCCAGTGCACCAGTTCTGCAGAGGGTGCCACTGGTCTGTCGTGATAGATGAAAGACAATTCTTTAGCCTTTTGTCTGTAACTGTAAAGAAAAAAACAAGTTATAAGAGAAAATACGGAAAACTACTTCGGAACCTTAGCAAAAATTTAAGGATTTGAAGAGAGAAAATAATGTAAGATGGAGATTAGATACAATGAAACAAATGAGTGGATGAAACCTACTAACATTTTCAACATAAGAACAATTTTTTTTTCCTTATAATATTTTGTATTAACTTTGTCACTTATGTACATAATATATCTAGCTATACATAGAATCTACTTTTTTTGTTTCAAATCATTTTCGCCGTCCTATAAAGCCTCCATTAACCCATCAAGCCCCATAAGCTCACCGGTGAGCGAGACACAATAGAATAACAATATATTTCCAAGAATCCGCGATCGAAGGATTAATGCAAAAAAGGCATTTTTTTACTAACTACTTTCTTGCTTCATCCACTAACGTCTTCATTAAGCAATGTCCACACTGTGCACTTTCATCTTCAATTTTCGTCATCTTCTTTCATTCAACTTTCGTTATGGCACATTCAATAATTGAATGCGTCAATGAACGCAACGCCAACATTGTCATTTTGTTCAGTTGCAGTGTCTGTGCGACGAGAACATATTTACTGGGTGGATATGTGCGGCTTATTTGGTCATAGTCACCGGTTACACGGTAAAATTTTCATTTTCCATCAATCCGGCACGGATTGACAAAAATTTGATCGTGTACGCCACAGATTGATGGATTGATCGTATTTTTAATATGAACTTTTTATAACCATCGATATTCCGTCAATCAGATTGATGGATCAGATTGATGAGAATTTAACCGTGTAACCTGTGACATAAGAAATTCCAGAAAAAAAAGAACAAAGCGAAAGTTTTGGATACGGTCACAGCGCATACGTCGCGGGTATGCTTCACGTGCGCTGTTGACTCCGCTATAACGCATGCCCTTGATGAACAGAAAAAGGTACAGTGTGGACATAGCTAGTGAGTGACAAAGGGCTGCTTTTTAATTTTCTTGAACATTGTCGATTGATTAAATTACTAAATAATAAAATACTTACGAAGGATCCGATAACACGACATTGATTTCTTCGTGCAGTTCGTCAACCATGGAGTAAGATAGGTCTACTTTTCTAGCGAAACCTTTTTTGACTGCCCTCGCAACGTTTACGAACTGATCAGCGAACACCGGTATTCCAACGATTGGGACACCGAAGTGGATGGATTCGGTAGTGGAGAGAAGACCGCCGTGAGTGATGAATAGAAGACATTTCTCGTGAGCTGTAAGGAAAATGTCATCTTAGTTATTGACAAAAACTTAGTCTTTTCTTGCAATTCTAACCAATTTCAGATAATGTGCCGATGTTAAGTTATAATTATTATTGTAATATTTGTTGTAATTCTTATGTTATAAGAAAAACTGTCAGTTATAATAATTCTGATATCAATCAATCAATCAACCTTAGCTGCAGGTTAAAGCATTTAGTAACATTGCAATCTATTATTTTCAGATCTAACATAAAATAAGGGTACAAGAAAAGAAATTTGATACTCTTTTATTATGAAATAAGGGGGCAAACGAGCAAACGGGTCACCTGATGAAAAGCAACTTCCGTCACCCATGGACACTCGCAGCATCAGAAAGGCTAAAGACTACTAGAGCTGCAGGTGCGTTGCCGGCCTTTAAAGAGGGAATAGGGTAATAGGGAAGGGTAGAGATGGGAAGGGAAGGGAATAGGGTAGGGTAGGGAAGGAAACAGGGTAGGGGATTGGGCCGGTAAACTCACTCACTCGGCGAAACACAGCGCAAGCGCTGTTTCACGCCGGTTTTCTGTGAGTGTGTTTTCTTAAGTCCAAAGTTCCCTTATTTACACATTTAAGTTCTTCACTTCATATTGTCAATTACCTAAAATGCTCTGCTGTGGCGCCCACTGTACAATGTGCAAATTAGCAGGCCTATTCGGTAAATCTTCTTCAAATTTCCAGATTATAGTCTGTTTGAGTTTACCAAACATTTTGACCAGGTCTTGCTTGATTACGTCTGGCAACGTTTTGCTCTTCAGATTCGAACCCATGCTGAAGTAAATAAAGCCATTCGAAGAGCCTTCAATTATTTTCTTTAGATTCTGTAACAGACATGTCAATAATATGTGACGTTATCTGGGAAAAGGGACCTTATGGAGGGTTTTAGTTTCCGAGATAATCGCATTTAAAGTAAAGTGTCGAAAAAAATCATTTTTTCTTTTTTTGCTCCATATTAATAAACGGACTCTAAATTTTGATATGACGAAAACACAGGTTTTAAAAACGATTTTTCATAGGTTAAAATATATCTTAAAGTTTAGTAAAAAAGGGACCTTATTGTCGGTGCTGCAGTCGAGAATCGATTGCGGCTTTCTTTCGGCACGGTATCTACTGTTAGTAATTTGCACCAAGCTGAAAATCGGTAACATCGATTAGAATATCTGGGGGCACGGCAGTGCCCCCGCCAAGTAGAGCGCGAAGCAAACACTGCAGTACCATCATTTACAGGAACCATTTCACCGCATTTTAGGCCCCTATTTGAGAACCTCTAGAGGTCATTAAGTTCCGAAGTTAAGCTAAAGCAAAGTTTCTCATTTATGACACTCACTAACTCACTCAAGATCATAAAAATGGAACTAGTACTTCCTTTAAACTCAGAGAGCTGAAATTTAGCACAGAGTTTAGGGTTTAATGGCCATTTATATTTTATAGGGAAAACCATAAAAATTAGCCAAGTGCGAGTCAGACCCGAAATTAGGTTTTTTGTATGGGAGCCCCCCTTAAATTTTAATTTCAATTTAATCCTGATCAAAGTGATCAACCTGCATTGTCCTAACCAAACTTGGAAATAATACGTTTCCAACGCGGGAATCGAACTCACGACCTCCGAGTCAAGAGCCACGCACTAAACCACTAGACCACGGAGGCGTATGTAACACGTGTGCGGTGTGATGCTGATGGTGACGTTCACACGAGCGCGTAATCCTACACGAGCGATATGATGAAACCCACTACTTACGACTCAGCTTATAAAATCAATATGCCCACATTTCTATAAAAAGAAGTGAAATCCCACCAAAAACATTCTGTAAAAAAACTAGCCAAGTCTCGAATCTCGATGGAGCTGCTTGTTTATCTCTAATAAGGGTTCCTTGTTGACTACGGAACCCTAAAAAGTAATGAAATCTAGACAAAGTCGTACCAAGTCTGAGGTTCCTTTATTTTTATAAAGAAATCTCAGAAATATTAAATATCATAAATTAAATAACGAAAAATATAATTAAATAAATATTTAAATAAATTAATGAAAAAATAAAATAAAAATCAAAAATAATGTTACAACTACGAAATCAATAGTATTTTTGTATCTTATTTTGACTTTTTATACGTGGGAGAGCCATGCTTCGGCACGAATGGGCCGGCTCGACCGGAGAAATACCACGTTCTCACAGAAAACCGGCGTGAAACAGCGCTTGCGCTGTGTTTCGCCGAGTGAGTGAGTTTACCGGAGGCCCAATCCCCAACCCTATTCCCTTCCCTACCCTCCCCTATTCCCTTCCCTTCCCATCCCTACCCTCCCCTATTACTCTATTCCCTCTTAAAAGGCCGGCAACGCACCTGCAGCTCTTCTGATGCTGCGAGTGTCTATGGGCGACGGAAGTTGCTTTCCATCAGGTGACCCGTTAGCTCGTTTGCCCCCTTATTTCATAAAAAAAAACTTTATTAGGTACTAAAAATGTAACGACCGACATTAAGGTCCCTTTTAATATTTATGAATACTTCTATGGTAACTATGAGAAATAACATGTTTTTGGTACACGTCTTGTTACTAAAGGATAATTAAAGTTATTTAAAAAATAAGAACTTCAATGTTAATAAAATGTATATTTATTTTTATGTGATATTACTAAACTTTTAATCACCGACCATAAGGTCCCTTTTGAAAAGTGTTAAGTGTTTGTACCAGCTTTTTACTAAACTTTACCTTGAATTTTAAGACAGAAAAAAGTTACTTTTTAAATAAAAATTTATATGTTTGATCTCATTTGACTATGTTTAAGTGTAGTAAATATATATTTTTGTTGATTTTTCTGATTAATAAGATTAGTAGAAGCACAATGTTTATTTCTTCAATTTTTTTTAGTACAATAAACAATGTTGTTTAATATCGAAGACGTCTCTATTTAATAAAAACTGATCCGTTTTATATTATTCTTTTATAAAATCCAATAGAAAACATACTATAAGTGAAATATTTAGAAAAAACCACCTTGGGCATTTTTATTACATCATGTGCTTTGGCGTGGTAAACAACAGGAATAAAGTTATAAAATTATATAATTGAAGTTAAATTCTAAAAGACCATATAACGTACTTCTCAAAAAACATGATATCTATGTAACTTCCTACAATAACATACTTTTTTAGGATGTCGAAGTTTGAATGCGATTTTCTCAATATCACCTTTTACGACTTTCCAGTTTAAACATTTTTAAAAAAAATATTTTCCAGACCTACACGCATGTTATTTACATGGTTCGATAGCCTATTAAATGTAGATTATGGAGATACTAATAACTCAATACCGACAATAAGGTCCCTTCACGCTGATAACGTCACATATTATGAAAATTCAGAAATAATATTGTTACGGATACGGGCAGTTGTTTACCTGCGCGCGACAGTTGCGCGTACCTTCTAGAAAAGCCCGACCCTTGTTTATGTGAATTGTGTTACGGATACGGGCAGTTGTTTACCTGCGCGCGACAGTTGCGCGTACCTTCTAGAAAAGCCCGACCATTGTTTATGTGAATTGCGTATTTACGTAAACAATCCAGAATAGAACGTTCCAGAAGGCGAAGTGCGCCATATAAAAGGTAAACAAGCCGGCAGTCGGGGCAGTTCGATCCGAGCGATCATCAAGGCGACTTCAAAAGTGAGAACAAGTGATCAATAGTGAGTGATTGTGATAGTGAACTAACGACTCGGCTACGACCTAGGACAGTGATAGTGCTCAGTGATTTGGATATAGTGCTTAGTGTTTGGACTTAGTGATTTGTGTGAGCTAGTGTTTGTGAATAAAGTCTTCAAGAGAGTCACCAGGTCTTTCTCTCCGAATCCTCGAACCCTAGCACGTAACAATATTATTTCTTGTACTCTCGGTAGTACGAAAAGTAAAATTATTTATTAAGTATTAATATAATTTGAATAGATTGAATCTAAAATTAGACTAAGAACGTATAGAGATTGGTATTTTAATATTATATTCTTCTGTTTACTTCAAATAGTTACTACAGCAAAAATAATATTATGATTGTAACTTTTAATAACTACACAGTTTTATTTTCAAGTACTTAATAATAATGCAGTGCTATGTTTGGAGAGCAGTGCAAACATTTTAGGTTGTACAAGGTTTCCTTGGGAACAGTACATATTTATATACCTATTAGCATTAGCTTACCTCTGGTAAAGGTTTGACTTCTTTGTCGATATGATATCCTCCTACATGCTTGTAGCTGTCAGGAAGTCTGTTTGGCACGCCCAAAGATATGTGGGAATTACCCAATACCAGGGAGGCATTGTATTTGACGTCTTCGAGACTTGGCACTGGTCTACCTCTTTTACGTATAGCAGAAGCCACAACTTGTTCATAAATCTTCTTTTCTGTGTCAGCAAAATACCTGAATATTCGATATGATAGTACGTTACTATGGTGTTTAAATAAGTTTTGATCTAAACGTGGACATACTATTTAAAATCGACCAAAATAAAATGATAAGGGTTTTTTTTTATTGGTAATATTATATACCTTCATACATCAGTATGAAGGTATATAATATTACCAATTAAAAAAAACCCTTCTAACTATCAAGTTATTAACTTTTAGCCGGCCCCTAGACGAGCTAAAGCTAGAGAATAAAATTCGCCGGCTTGAGATCAAAATTAATTAAAAACAAGTTTCAATTTATTCATCGAAAAGAATGACTGAAATCTAAAATGGTACTGTCAGAAAAATATTTTTGATAAAAACAACTGATTGGAGAACCTTTTTCTATTAGGCAGGTTTCGAGAGTCAATAAAAGCTATGAATAAATATACTCACATGTAATCTACAACGTGACCCATGATTTGGAATCCCAATTCTGTGAGACGTTGCGTGAACGAGAACGGTGGAATGTTGTTTGAGAATAAGTCAGTCGTGTACGCGGGGTTGGTAGCTTCGTCTATATACTTCAAGATCTTCCAGTGAGGCTCACAGCTCGATAACCAGATCAATGGACAGTCGAATATTGCTGCAAACCTGAAAATTTGTTGCTGGTGAATTTTGAGCGAACAATATCCCGGACGGTGGATACCATCAATATCACATAATATTATATTATTTGGCTGGCATCATAATACTTTAACAAACTAAACAAGTCCTGTATATTGTTTAAGTTATTAAAAAAATTGCAGTTAAAGAAAAATATGCATAGTTTTTTACTATACTTTGTAATGCAGAATCGTCTGCAGTATCTCGCGACGAGTGAGCTAGTCATTAACAGTATCTGATTCTGCAGTTAAAAAAACAATGCATGGTTTTTCAGTATACTTTGTAATGCAGAATCGTCGGTAAACTAGTCATTTTACAGCTGCCAATATTGCACTTAATATCTTGCTATGTGTCAAAGATTTTTGAGTATAGCCTATGATATAATATTATAAAAAAAGGACATCATTGAGTATAACAGATATTGCGATTGCTCAATATCTGCTATATTCAAAAATCATTTTACGGCAACTTACTTTACGGC
The DNA here is from genome assembly GCA_905333045.1 of Lysandra bellargus. NCBI lineage: Eukaryota > Metazoa > Arthropoda > Insecta > Lepidoptera > Lycaenidae > Lysandra > Lysandra bellargus. The sequence goes on from HG995357.1 coordinate 8,916,470, forward strand.
AACACAGATATTGATCTGTGTTGCCGTAAAGTACGATAAACGATTTACAACCGACTGCGCGCCCGGGATGTAAAATCTACTATGATACGTTTTCGCCCTATTATATAAAAGCTTCGCCCTTAATCTTTCTCCCTTGCACAAATCGGTAAGCATTTTAATATGAACTACTTACGAAGCATATATGTCGCTATACAACCATTCGGCTATAACGACGTCGAAATGCTGCTTAGGGTCGTTAATGATAGCTTGGACTGATGATTCTGTCATGACGGAATTTGTGATGTTAGAGAGGAGAGCAAACATCTCAGTCAAGTCCTTGATTGATTTCGTCTTGGACAGTTCCTCTGCTAAGCTGAAGGGGGAATCTGAAAAAATAATCAATTGATGTAGAAATATTTTCTTAATTTTAGTAGCGCCTTCATGGTCCATAAAGGTGATTGCACATTTATCAACACGCACGCACCGTATGCGCCGCACTTTAGAATTCGTTGTACGAAATTATGTGAAACCTCGCACATTCGTCCGTCGTATACGTGGGAGAGCCATGCTTCGGCACGAATGGGCCGGCTCGACCGGAGAAATATCACGTTCTCACAGAAAACCGGCGTGAAACAGCGCTTGCGCTGTGTTTCGCCGAGTGAGTGAGTTTACCGGAGGCCCAATCCCCTACCCTATTCCCTTCCCTACCCTCCCCTATTCCCTTTCCATCCCTACCCTCCCCTTTTACCCTATTCCCTCTTAAAAGGCCGGCAACGCACCTGCAGCTCTTCTGATGCTGCGAGTGTCCATGGGCGACGGAAGTTGCTTTCCATCAGGTGACCCGTTTGCTCGTTTGCCCCCTTAGATCATTAAAAAAAAAACGCGTGCCGTATTTCGTGTACTATGCGGTGCGTACTGCGTACGACGCGTATGGCGCGTACAGTGCTGACAAAATATGTGCGATCACCTTAAGCAGAGCTTGAACGAGTAATTGGAAAGCATTTCCATTTTGGATATGACTTATGACAATGCAGGCCGATCGCCAAATAGTCTGATCAAAGTAAAGAATTAGTAAAGAAGCGCACACACTTAATCGGTTAAAAATGACTCGTGCTTAGCTGGCTTGGTTTCAATAAAACCGGACAACGACACCGAAATGATTATGGGAACTATTTCATCCATCCATATTTTTATTTTTTACTTAGCTCATAGCGTTTTTGATCGACTTCCAAAAAGGAGGAGGTAATTTATGTTCGGCTGTATTTTTTTTTGTATGTTCAACGAATACTCAGCCGTTTGTGATCCGATTTTCAAAATTATTGTTGTGTTGTATAGGGTTTAACTCGAATTTGGTACCATGTTCACAAAAATGGTGATCTGATGATGGGATCCTTGAGGGGACTCCTTGAAATTTGTATGGAAACATATAGTGATTTCGATTTTTTCTGAAGCATTCGAGGTAAATGCTACCAAAAAGTAAGACTTCGCACCAGGTTATACCCTAGATCCGAAGGTACCGAACAGAACTTTTGAATGGTTATAGGTACAGGTTCGGGGATTTTGGTGTTATTTAAACAACCGAAAGCATAAGCTAATACATCAATTTGATTTATCATCATCATCACAACCATAATTATACCATGAGTCATCACACTATGACCCACTTATTGGTACTTTTCGTGATATTTTGCATCGAAGCAGATGTTTTTGATGATGATTTCGATGTTTGTAGACCGATTTTCAAAATTCTCGTGTTGTTGTATAGGATGTAATCTTAATTTTGTATAACAATTACGAAAGTCGTGAGCTGATGATGGGATCTATGAGCAATCGAGGGAAATCCTTGAAATTTATCAAAACGCTCATAGTGGTTAAAATGTTGTTTCTAGTAAGTCAAACATATGTTACGAATAAGAGAAATTTCATACGAAGGTGTCTCTTGGTGAGAAGGCACTGAACAGAACTCCTGAACCTTTAAAGATAAAATTTTGGAAATTGCAGCATCGCTTAGATAACTGCAAGCATTTACCACAATTTCGCTTACAGTAATATAATGTGAATAGTTAACATTTGTATTGGGGTTTTACGCATAAAGCCTAATTTTTTTTTATAGATACTTAACTAAAAAGAGTGAAATTATTATTTTTTAACAAAAAATTAAAACTGACTTCCAAGGTAAAAACAATAGTAATATGAACTAAAAAGTATTAAATAACTCTTACTCTTTAATAGCACGCCTTTTTTAGAATTCGTCTAAATATCAATTATTTCTGTACATATACTACAGTCTTCATTACTTTGAAGTCGGTACCCGTCCCAAAAGTTTCAGATATACTGAACTCACGATTAAATTAGCTGGTACCGACTTCAAAATAATGAAGACTGTAGTATAATTTGTATAGAAATAGTTGATATTCAGAAGAATTCTGAAAAAGGCGTGCTATTAAAGAGTAAGAGTTATTTAATACTTTTTAGTTCATATTACTCGCATAGGCCTGTAATATGAACTAAAAAGTATTAGATAACTCTTACTTCTCGAGACCGGTGTCAATAATTAATGTATTCTTTTGTAAATAGTTTGTAAGATTGTCAAATAAAGGCTTTTTATTATTAGTTCATATTACTATTGTTTTTACCTTGGAAGTCGGTTTTAATTTTTTGTTAAAAAATAATGTTATTTATAGATGGCCTTAGAACTGCTGAGGTGTTCAATGAATTACGATTAATGAAATTATGGTTCTATACGAGCAAAAACAATTTAATTATACTTAATGTCTAAGAATGGAAAAACATTAATTTCAATTAAATAATTTTTGCTTTAGGGTCTGTCCGCACTGCGAATTTTAACCGCGCGTTTTTTATTCTGGCGAATTTTTTCATACAAAATTTTCATCGGCAGTTCGGAAACTCTCATAAGGATGAGTACATACAGAATTGCACAAAAAACCGCGTGGTTTTAACAATATTCGCAGTGCGTGCGGATGGACCTAGCCTTAGCTTTAAAAGCACTTCCACAGAATATATTGGCACTACATACCTTTTTCAGCTGTCGATCCATACTTATAAGTGGTCTCTACTAGGGTAACTTTTGGTAATAGTTTGTCAGGAGGTAGACCACACACGTAAGTTATCTAGAATATTATATCCATGGTCATTAACTGCAGCCCTAGGGGGTTATTCATAAGGTACAACACATAGAAATTAAAGTCAATCTCAAAAAGAGCCATGGTTAATGCGAAAACAGTTTGTCGATCAAAAAATGATCAAAATTTGTTATGTGTTTGTTTGGCGAAGACAGCTACCAATTCGACATCTTTGTGCAGTTTTCTAAACGTATGTATTTCATTGACTGGCACAAAAAAATATATGTGATTTTTGATTATATTTGGAAAAGCTTGTCTAATGTAAATAATAAAATAATGTACTCCTACTGGATGAAAAAAAAATACCAAAGTCACATCTTTCAGAAACTTTAAACAGTTGTAACTAAAAGTAATAATACAATCTATGCTTTAAAAATTTGTTTATATAATACCTTTTACAAAAAATCAAAGATGGCCAGATTTAATTTTCAGTTCTGACATCTAGATTTCCCATAATATTTATTTTTTCCTCTAACAAACGAAAAATGTATCCACGCTACCGAATGAACACTTCACATCTCTGTCCCTCTGGCATGAAAATCGACATAGGTACGAGAGTGATGCGAGATCAAGGTCATTGGCAGTTGTCAGCGTCTTAACAATAAAAATAAAATGAGAATGTTATGGATGCATTTTTTTTTTTTTGGTAAAAATTAAAATGTATCCGTAACATAATAATATGTTACATCGACTGGAATTCTGAGCATGTGACGAATTTTGAAAAGAAGCGAACAAGGGGTAACTAATAAAGTGATAAGTATGAAAGGGTATAGTGCGTCAAGAATGTCTAGGAGGCGAAACTTTTTTTTTAGCAATAGCAACACTCTTTTGACATTTGTCCCTTTGTTGTATCAGTACAAGTTAACAGTTAAGACATAAAATTTACAAAACAAAGATTTTCAATTTGCTTAAATTTTGTTTTACAATGTGAAAACTACATGTTACTGTGATTAATATTAACAATTAAAGTGAAAGACATGTCAGAGTGCTGAAAATTTGAAGATTTTCATTGAAGAAAAATAGTAAAACGCGAAAATATCACTGAAATTCTCGCGTTCACATTTCCGATTCTGATCGCTAAATTGCCATAGTAGCAGGTAATTAAGCGTTTGTTTTATAAATTCTGTTTGTTTATTTTATTGTATAATGCAATTTTAAGTAGCCTGAGTAAGTATTAAGTGGTATAATAAAACAACAATTTTACATAAACAAAGTTTACGTAAACAATGAACTGTCAAAGAAATCTATCCTATATAACGCGCCTAACAATCAGTGGTGTTCCTAACGGCTATATTTTCATAGCTCGCTAGATGCTAGACGCTACATTTTTCAAACGCGCTATTTTTGACGCTACGTTATAACGAATAAAATCTCGATTCGTTTAAGCGCGCTAGTTTTGACGCTTCGTTATAACGAATTTCAAGCGCGCTAGTTTTGACGCTACGTTATAACGAATTTCAAGCGCGCTAGTTTTGACGCTACGTTATAACTTATAACAGTTAAAACGAATGAAATCTCGATTCTTTCAAGCGCGCTAGTTTTGACGCTACGTTATAACGAATGATACGTTATAACGATCGATTGGACACGTTGTAAAGTTACCGACGTTATTGAATTCCTTCGCTAATAATAATTATAACGCGGTGGGTGAGTTAATATAATATAACGTGTTTGTTAGATAACTTAGAATAATATAATCGTTTGAAGGCATTATTATTTATTTGGCTAATTTTATTACGTTTGAAATATTTAAATTAAAATGATTTAAATGAAAACAATATAATTGTATAATAATATTATATTGAAATTGAAAGGAATCGCTTTATGTAAGTACAATTCTTTTTTTAATAAGTTATTTAAATGGTTTTTTAATTTTTTTTAATTTTTGGTAATGTACTTAAATTATTTTTAGATCTTTTTTAACATTTTATTTACTTACATTTAAAAATATAATAACGTATCCAGATTTAGAGAAAATACATTCACATGGAACGGAAGTTACCATTATATTACAGTACAGTGCTCTTCGGAACAGGGATTATAAAACATTATAATTTACCTATGCACGCTGAAAAAATTATGACAGCCGAATTCACCCGATTTGGGCTCGAACGATACCGATGGGTCCTACGTATACTGGCGTAAGTGAAAAAAATAGATTTTACAGGAGAGCCAATTAAGTTGTCAGAACCATATTTTTGGGTCATATCTTGTGACCTATTTAAGCGAATTTAGTGAATTTTTGCATGTAGCCTTACCATATAATGCTTTTCTTATTGCTGGTAGCAAATTTTATGCACATTCAATATTTTTTGAGATTTTACACATCAGCCCTTTTACGTCGTCATATTTCTATAATGCTATGCTTATTGTTCAACGTAAACAGATTTAAATGATCATTCGCCCTTTTACTAGGCTCAACGTAAATATAATATTTTAAGATATTCATGTTTTTTTTTAGCACGTAATTATTTAACTGTTATCACGTTTTACTGTCTACAATGAATCAGTTAGAAAGTATTGCTCATTGTGTAGTTATTTCAGTTTAACGCAGCTACGCCCATATACTGTGCTATACATTAAAATGTTTAAGAGGCCGGGTGCCATCGAAATTCTCATACACACGTAATACCAAAATCATTTTCTCATACGAAAATATTTAACATGTTTGAGTTATTTTTCAGCTTAAAATAGTAATTACCTAGGTTCCTGCACAATTATTTTTTCACAAAATATTAAAACACAAAAAAAAATTAGTGTTTTTAATATTTTGTAGTAAATTTACCACTAAATATTGAATGAATTGAATTTCGATGGCACCCGGCACCTTAAGGTAAGTATTTCAACTTAAAGTGTGTAAATTTATAAATAAAACAATCTGCTTAATTTTTCATACTTTTATTTAAGATAAATTGTTTGTAGGCGGCAATATAATGAAGTAGGCTCAATAATAAACTAAAATTTTCTTCATGAAATCAAATGACAATTTAGAATGCAATCAAGTACCTACTACAAAATATGATAAGTATATAATATTATTGAATATAAAAATATTCAATAATATTTATGACAACTTCTAACCTTTTGTTGACAGTTATATACTGTAAAATAATATTAAAATAAAATGAGACCACTTCTAATTCTTCTGCAAAATCAACTTTTAAAAAGTAAGAGGAACAACATGATAATCTAATCACAATTTTTACTAGTAGAGTATCTCTCAAAAAGCAAACATAACAAAAAAATAAAATATTATTAAACCTTTTCTGTGCCCACTTAATTTGAATCTGGGTGCACGGTAGTGCACCCGCCGAGACGAGCCAAGCGAAGCCCAAGGCCCACTAAGCACAAAAGCCCACTACCTACCTTTTCTCGAAGTGTTTCGCCGTTTTTTGAACCTTCATAGAATTGGTTTTCGTTGTAGCAGATAGTTCATATTTTCAGGATATAATGTCATCAATAGACTTATTAAGCATACAAAGTCTCAATTGAATAGCTTTTATGCTTTAGATTTTATTGATATCCAAAATACACCGATTTCGTCACTGACACACTGATGATCATCAAAATGTTTGGCTACTTCCTGAAGTGCTAGAAAGCTGAAATTTGGTATGCAATCTTAGTTTAGTATACAACCAACAAAAAAATTCAAAAACTTGTAATTTTCGTCCCTCATCCCCTAAAATGGGGGTGAGTGGAAGTTGACCCTCGTAGAGTTGGTTTCCGATGTGCCAGATAGTTTATATTATCAGGATATAATGTCAATAATAGACTTATTGAACATACAAAGTCTCAATTGAATAGGTTTAATACTTTATATTTTATTGGTATCTGAAATACGCCGAAATTTGGTTATACGCCGTAAAATAAGTTTAGTAGGGGGGTAATGGAAGTTTACATAAGACTTTTATCAATTTTATGAATAACTAGCTGTCTCGGTGAACTTCGTGTCACTTTAAAACCTTCCCTGGACTTCTACGAATATTTTAAGACCAAAATCAGCCCAATCCGTTCAGCCGTTTTCGAATTTTAGCGCGACTAACACATTTGAAAATCCATTTTTATATAAGTATATACTTATTAAGAAGAGGACATGAAAGTTTACACGGGATGGACATAAAAACCTCTTAATAAAAAATAATAAAAAACACTAAAAAGACTGCCTAGCAAGTAGCAACTTACAAAAAGGACTGAAATCCCACCAAATACATTTCATGTAAAAGTTACCTCGACGACCACAAAAGGTTTTCTATGAAAAATACATCAGATCTAAATATGTAGAGCCAAGCTTCTGAATCGACGCGGCCTAACTTTATCGATTCTAACTACAACAAATTCTACATATTATCAGTAAGTATGTATGGCTGGTATTGCTGTCATTAATACGAGATGCCTCTACGTAATCATTAGCGCTTGTTAGTTGTAAGTCTGTATTAGTAAAAAGGTCAAAAGACAAATCTTCAACTGCATATTCCGCACCAGAAGGAAGAGGAGAAACAAATCAAAGAAAATTAATCTATACTTTAAAACCATCAGTTACTAATAACCAATAAATATTTATTTGCACTGATATCAAGAAATAAGCATACGAATATAGATTTAGAAAAAAACTCTTATAAATAATCCGCCAAGTGCGAGTCGGACTCGCGCACGAAGGGTTCCGTACCGTTATAGAGCAAAAAAGGCTAAAAAAAAATGTTTATTGTATGGAAGCCCCCCTTAAATATTAATATTACATATTTTGTTTTTAGTATTTGTTATTATAGCGGCAACAGTTATAATAGACAATCTGTGAAAATTGCAGAAGTCTAACTATAGCGGTTCTTGAGATACAGCCTGGCGACAGACAGACAGACAGACAGACAGACGGACGTCGGACGGACGGACGGACGGACAACGAAGTCTTAGTAATAGGGTCCCGTTTTTCCCCTTTGGGTACGGAACCCTAAAAACGTACACAAATGAAATAATTTATTTACTTAATACAAGATAGACTTCTGTACATACGCACTTACGCCACTGTATGTTTTAATGACTTTTAATAATCACGTAATAATTTGCTTACTTTAGGATAAAAGGTGATAAATAATCATTCAAAAAAATAAATAAAAAACCATGTTGCGTTTCATTAGATGCCAAAAATACAATTTTTAAATCAAAGGCGTAAGTGATTACCCTAAAAATTGAACTACGTAAATGGGCGAAAGCGAGTTCACGCCTTTTTACGAAGTATACCATTAAATTACTACTAAATATTAATATTTTGCAACAATGATATGTAAATATCACTTCACTAGACTAAATAACAACAAAAAATGGTTGACTCATCTTACCTGGACAATCAGTTTCATTATTTTCGTCTTCGGTGCTTAAATCACTATTGTATTTTCTTTGGCCAATAATTTTATTTAAGATTTTTTGAGCCCTTGTGATTGGCATTCTTTTTGCTGGCGGCAGTTTTGTTAAAATACTTATTATTATATTATAAAAAAAAACATTATACTGCGCTGAAAACGAGCGAGCATACCAAAGGTAATGGACGTCGCCGCGACACAGTATAACGGCCTAAGCGGCACCTCCGCCCGCGCGCCGCTCCCCTGACGCTTGACTTTGGCTATGTAGATGGGCGAACCGTCTGATTGGGCTTTATACGTGACGTAGATTTACATTTACGCCTTTCTGACTAAAATTTTATTTTAAAAATAATGAACAGAAAAAAAAAAATTCTTCACGATATTATAGATTGGAGCAAAGTGAAATCATTGGTCGTATAATTGGAAAAAGGCGCAAGCGGCAGTTTCGCCTCTATACGTAGGACCCATCGATACGGCAACGAACCAACGAAAGTCGCGACTCGCGCACGATCGGCAGCGCGAGCGGCGCCGCGCTAGGTCAGTGACCGCGCGATACGTTATAACGTAGCGTCTTGTGCATAGTTTTATAGCGCGCGCTATTCGTTGCGAAGAAATAGCGCGCTACTTTTTTCAGCTATACGTTATATTAACCACCACTACTAACAATGATTGATACTTTAACATAATATGTGATTTGCGTAATTAAGTCTGTCTGCTTAGATGTGTACAAAATTCTCGTGTCACAGTGTATATGCTTAACTCCTTTAACACTTTGATGCAGCGTAATATAATATTATAATTATTACGTTTTATGTTTACAGGTAGCAGAAAAAGCGTTTAACGAAATAACCGAAATGACTAGGAGAATTGACCCTATTTATGCAAAATGAGTCCAATCCACACCATTGCCAAAATTGAGTTAATAATGCAGAAGTATTCCAAAATGGCCCTTTTATCGACCCTATGAAGATCATAATAATCTAACAATTTTTTCAGAACAAAACATTTTCACAACAAAGTTACCAACTAACAAATTAATGAGTATTGTTTTTTTTACATAGATCCAAACTAGGTACATGGTCTCTCGAATTTTTTTTAATTAGGCAAGTAGAATCATGCGACTTTGTTGCTGTTTGCATATTAAAAAAGGCTTAGTTCTTAATATTTTACAAAGACTCACGGGTCATTGTGACACAGGCCCGACACAAAATAGACATATCCCATTTTTTGATAGGGTAAAACGACTAGTGATTAGATAGTACCAGTTATTGGACAAAACACAAAAACGCAATATTATTTATAAAGTTTGCTTTAAAAACTACATTTTAAAGTAATAAAAAGCCTGATTTTAAAGATAAACAGGTAGCTATTAAAGCAACCTTAATAAATATTATAATGTTTTTGTGCTGTGTCCAATGACTAGTACTGACTACTGTCCAATCACTAGTCATGTTCACCCTATGTAATATTTATATTCAAAATCAGTGGCTAAGACGTTATTTTATTGATTTCTTTTTTTCTCTTTAGGCCCAGTAAGAAAAGTGCTAATACGAAGAATAAGAATCGTTATTTGCATGTTTTTTGCAATTATATTCAATATCAGTGGCTAACACTTAGAAATTATTATTTTCATACCGTGCCTAAAGAAAAACACAAAACCAAAAAAAAATATTTTGTTTACTTAGGTACATTTAAAAAGAAATCAGTCAAGTGTGAGTTGAACTCGCGCACGAAGGGTTCCGTACCATTATAGAGCAAAATTAATAAGTAGTAAAAAGTTTTATAGTGACCAAGTGTGTGCCCGTGTAAAAAGTCGGTCGTGCACCTGATCTCTCACCAGTCATGTCGGTCTTCCAGTTCGTTGGGTTACGAGAGTAAAGAATAGTGCTCTTGTGTATTGCGCACACACTTGGGCACTATAAAATTACTCCTGCTTAACTGGCCTGGTTTTATTGAAACCAAAGTGCTCTTGTGTATTGCGCACACACTTGGGCACTATAACATTACTCCTGCGTAACTGGCCTGGTTTCATTGAAACCAGAGTGGTCGTTTGTATTGCGCACACACGACCGTTAAGACACGATTGTATAGAGGAGAAAAATCCAGGAAGAACAAGCCAAAGAACCCCATATCCAGGACAAATAGTTGCCGAGTTACAAGCATTCAAACTTTGACATTGACAGCTCGGCAACTGTCAAATGTCTTACAAAAGTAGCCATAACTCCGCTTCCAATAGGCCTAGAGGAACGGGGTTTCTTCCAACCTCAAAGGCAATACCTCGGCTACCCCCTCCCCGAATCTGGACTAAATCGGAGACATCAAAACTTCAAGGACGATTCTTCTACTATATACTTACAATACTTTTAAATGAGTAATGTAAAATTTGTCTATTACAGTAATGTAATGGACAAATTTTACATTGCACATTCTTTGCATTTAATGGACAATAATGGTCCGATAATGGCTCATTATTTTGTAAAATGGCAATGTAAGATACTCCATTACTATTATTTTTTGTATTATTATTATTATTTTTTACATTAAGATTTTTGCAACGTTGCTTGAAACCATCACTACTAATGCGAAAGTGTGTCTATCTGTCTGTCTGTCTGTCTGTCTGTCTGTCCGTCTGTCTATCTGTCTGTCTGTTTGATATCTCTTCACGCCCAAACCACTGAACCGATTTTGCTGAAATTTGGTATGCAGATACTTTGAGTACCGGGAAAGGACAATTCATCTCGGAAAAATGTACGGTTCCCGCACGATAAACGAGTTTTGGCGAAACGGAATTGCAGGCATCATCTAGTTTTAAACATCCTTGTAAAAACCAGAAAAAAGTAGGAGCCCCACATTATATCAGGTAGGTACTTACTGCCGAAGCATACAACAAGATATATTTAGGATATGCTCACCTAGATACAAAAAAATATTAAGTTTTAAATCTAAATTATATTTTTTTTTCATTTCAATCTTTTTTTTGGGAATATAAGCAACAATATAAACTAAAAAATAATGAATATATATTTAATTCTATTACTACATAACCGAAAGAAAAAAATGCCGGTTTTCTTCAAAATTTGAAAGTTCATGAGGCCTCAGTTTATTTAAAAGCAAATTTTATAAGTTAAAATCGTTGTTTCTATTACTAATTAGATCTTAGACATCCAAATCGGGTGCACAGATCTCATGCACGAAAATCCTGTTGACTTGTGTAATAAATCTAAAAAGATGGTTCGCTTTGGATTATATGTATCCCACACTAATATAGTTTTCCTACAAGGAACCCTCCTGTTTTTGTTTAATTTTTGTTGGAAATAGTAGTAATTTTTAACATATTTATGTTTGTACGCATAGAATAAATTACCAAATATACTATTGTAAATTAACTTTACTTAAAATAACAATCAGTTTTAAAGAATACACAATTTTAATAAAAACGGCTTTTTCTCAGAACTGTCATCGTGTGAGTTGAGTCCGGTATGCATAAATAGGTCCAATTTATGCTATCATTTTGAAAAAAAAAACACTGAAAATACAAGGAGTGGGAATTAACCCTTTATTAGGATATTGAAGAGCTGACTATCGAAGATGAAAATGCCTCTTCACTGTGACACCACTGCTGTGACTACATGGACCTAGAAAGTGACGATGATTCTGTTTCCGGCTGCATTGTAGAATATTATTTGGATGATCATATTTTATTAAAATAACAAAACCCTGTTTTTCATTTATTTATTTTTATTTATTTTTTCAATAAGTAGTTCCTTAATAAAACAGGATTGAGCTTCTCTCAGCTCTCATTGGTCATCAAAGTAGCTCTGCAGCTCTCAGGGAGAAGGTACTTAAATAACAGATGTTATAACACTAGTGACTAGCTGATGTGCCGGTGAACTTCGTGTCACTTATAAATCTTCCCTGGACTCCCAGGAATATTTTAAGACTAAAATTAGCCACATCGGTTCAACCGTTTAATCGAGTTATTGCATTTTTTATACATACAGACAAACAAACAAATCTTTATTTCCTACAAAAAAGAATTTTACACGTTAAGTATCTTAAACAAAACGCTGCTCCCCACACTAGGATTCCCTGTGTGGTAGAGAGCAGTCTCTTCCATCATGCACATAGAGTCATAGATACATACAATTAATTTTAACCAGCTAATGACATATTTTTGATAACTAACATAAAGTTACATGTTCTAAAATCTAAAGTATTTTTAACAGAACCAATAAAAATTAAAAACTATTTGTAAGTAAACAGACAATATATATTTTTAAAGTAGGTGATGCTATTGTAATATGTTATATGATACAAAATACACATGGCATTACAAACATAACCAGAGCCACCGAAACCAGCTACGTGTGAGTTCGTGATGAGGTGAGTTATACAAAGATTATAATACTTTACATAGATTAGATTGTTTCTTGTAATATCGTAAATTAAACACACACTACAACCTACATCATAATTATTTAAAAAAAATTAACTACATAATATAAAATTTACAATCATATTTACAACGTGTTTTTTAAACTGTATTTAATATAAAGTATCAAAATCTTTTATAGTGACTGGATATAGTGTGGCCATTAGAGGCCACACCGGAAACAAGTGGCGACTCTATTAATGTCGTGATTTTTTTGACGGGCTATATTTATATTTACCTCATGTCCGTCTTTCAGCAAAGGCTTCATTAACCCCTCAGCGAGAATCGCATGGCTTTTTCCTTTGAGTGGACTTATAAGTAATATCTTGTATGCGTTACTAACGTATACCAACGATAGCAACGGTACGAAAATATATGCCAGCCTCGCCATTGTCTGAAACAATAATAATAATAATAATATCTATGGACGCTTCACACCACGTCAGTCTGGACCCGTGCTAAGTACCCGAAGGACTTGTGTTACGGGTACCAGACAACGGAAATATATTTAATACTTTTATACTATACATATATTTAAGATTTTTATTATATGATACACATATTTAATATACGTCCATGACCCAGGAACTTTACAAACTTTTTGTTCCGTTGGCGGGACTCGAACCCGCGACCTCCGGCTTGAGCTCAACGCGCTCACCACTGCGCCACGGAGGTCGTCAAACAATAGAAATAACATTACGAAAATCAAAAAATAAATAAGTTAAGAAGAAATACGTCATTTACTGTAAAAAACACAAAATTAAACCATTTTATATTATATTTAAAGCTAAGATTATTTAGATTACAATAATTATCTTTAAAGTGTAAATATTTTGAAAAACGATTTTTGTAGTCACTTAAACCATGTCCATGTGCGGGTTTCCTCACGAGTCTCGATGTTTTCCTTCACCGTACGAGCTTCCGTATAATGTACTTGAGATCAGAAAATGTCTCATTGGTACACGCCTCCACCCGGGATCGAACCTGCAGTCTGCACCTTCTAGGAGTGCGAACCAAAGGTCCACCCATTAGGCCACGGACGCTCTTTTGTAATCACATAAAAGATAACATTTTTGGTTGGAGTTATTACTCACTTCCGACAATTTTTTGTAGAGCCAACTTTTTTGTGTACAATCGTTTCGATTTATCGCAAGCAAAAACCTATATTCAGAGTGTAACAAAACAAAGTGATAATACTTTAGGGCAGTGTTTCCCAACCTCTGGTCATCTTTGTACCATACCTACATAATCTGAACTTTTTTGTCATTTATTTTATAAAGTATAAAGTTTTATAAAATAATAATGTTGTATAACATAGTAAGTAGGTAATAATTTATAATATATTTCATTTCTGTGCACGCCCTATCTGATGTTTCGATCAAATTTCTCTTCTTAGGACTGCTGGAAGAAATCTCTTTAGAGATAAGCAGTACCTGTTGTGTCGTCTTTCTTTATAAGTATATCTTGTTAAATGTTTTTGTGTACAATAAATGGTTAAATAAAAAAATAATAAATAAAGACCCCACGAAAACTGTGCTTGACTTCCTATGGGTCCGTGGCTGAAAAAGTTTGGGAAACACTGCTTTTGGGTAGCAGCGCTAAAAGACCAATTTTTGTGGTTTGTATGGGCAAGCGCCCTAGCTTCATGAGTTTCCCCATACAAAAGTAAAAAAATACTCTTTCAGTGCTGCCACTTTCACAGTGAACTCTATACAGGGAACTTATACTCACCCTAAAGTATTATCTATCACTTTGTTCACACACATTAAAACCGCCCAATCAAAAATAAGTGGCTACCTGCTTTTACATAAGGGAAATTGATGCTGCCCAGCACTTACCAGTTTGTGCTACCCTCAAGTCATATATTTTATATACATTTTATCAAAAAATCAAAAGATTATTGTCTGATTTAACGATATGAAATCAACCATGCTTTGTCAATGGTAACACAGGTACATTTCGACCGTGGTACTCTACATGGACTAATCTTATCATAGTTTATCTATGTCTAGTTAAATATTATTGATAGAATATGAGGATCTGTCACAACTCACGCCTTTTTATGGTTCCGTACCCAAAGGGTGAAAACGGGACCCTATCACTAAGACTTTGATGTCTGTCCGTCTGCCTGTCTGTCTGTATGTCTGTCTCCAGGCTGTATTTCAAGAACCGCGATAGCTAGACTTCTGAAATATTGTGTATTATATATACATATTATGTATTTCTGTTGCTTCTATAACAACAAATATTAAAATCAAAACAATATTAATAATTTAAGAGGGGCTCCCATACAACAAACGTGATTTTCTTGGCCTTTTTTGCCTACCTGTTGCCAATATCAATATCGGCAACAGGTAGGTGCTTGAACACAACCGTAAGACAGCTGTTGGAGAGTAGTGTTGTAACATCGAAATCGATTAATCGAACAATGGATTGTTTTTTTTTCGATTGTCGATATTTTTTATCGATTGTAAGGGTTTCGATTAATTTGAAAAATCAATTTTTTAAAAATCGATTTTCATAAAAAATGGGTTATAAAAATTGTAAGGGTTTCGATTAATTAAAAAAAAAACGATTTTTTAAAAATCGATTTTCATAAAAAATGGGTAAAAAAATTGCACAACGTTAATAATCAAGTTTTCACTTCTGCCGGCACTCCCGGAGTGCAACCCGTCTTTTTGACCGACTTCCAAAAAGGAGGACGTAATACGTTCGGCTGTATGTATTTTTTTATACATGTTCACCGATCACTCAGCCGTTTGTCGTCCGATTTTCAAAATTCTTTTTGTGTTGTATAGGGTTCAACTCTAATTTGGTACCATGTTCACAAAAGTGGTGATCTGATGATGGGATCCTTGAGGAATCGAGGGGACTCCTTGGAATTTGTATGGAAACATATAGTGATTTTAATTTTTTCTGAAGCATTCTAGGTAAATGCTACCAAAAAGTAAGATTTTGCACCAGGTTATACCCTGAATCCAAAGGTACCGAACAGAACTTTTGAATGCTTATAGGTACAGGTTCGGGGATTTCGGCGTTGTTTAAACAACTAAAAGCACAAGCTAACACATCAATTTGATTGGTCATCATCATCACAACCATAATCATACCATTGGTCATCACACTATGACCCAATTATTGGTACTTTTCGTGATATTTTGCATCGAAGCAGATGTTTTTGATGATGATTTCGCTGTTTGAGGACAGTTTTTCAAATTTCTCGTGTTGTTGTATAGGATATTATCTTAATTTTGTATACTTAACAATTACGAAAGTGGTGAGCTGATGGTGGGATCTATGAGCAATCGAGAGAAATCCTTGATATTTATCAAAACACTCATAGTGGTAAAAATGTTGTTTCTACTAAATTAAACATAATATTATGTTACGAATAAGAGAAATTTCATACAAAGATGTCTCTTGGTCCAAAAGCACTGAACAGAACTCCTGAACCTTTAAAGATAAAAGTTTGGAAATTGCAGCATCGCTTAGATAACTGCAAGCATTTAGCACAATTTCGCTTACAGTAACATAATGTGAATAATTAACATTCGTATTGGTTATTTACGTATAAAGCCTTATTTTGTAGATACTTAACTAAAAAAAAATGAAATTATTATTTTTAACAAAAAAATTTAAACCAACTTCCAAGGTAAAAACAATAGTAATATTACGAACTAAGAAGTATTAAATAACTCTTACTCTTTAATAGTGCCTTTTTCAGAATTCGTCTAAATCTCAACTATTTCTGTACATACTACAGTCTTCATTAGTTAGAAGTCGGTACCAGTTCCAAAAGTTTCAGATATTCTGACATTGACTGAACTCACGATTAAATTAGCTGGTACCGACTTCGAAGTAATGAAGACTGTAGTATGTACAGAAATAGTTGAGATTTAGACGAATTCTGAAAAAGGCACTATTAAAGAGTAAGAGTTATTTAATACTTTTTAGTTCATAATATTACTTTTGTTTTTACCTTGGAAGTCGGTTTTAATTTTTTTGTTAAAAATATTTTTATTTATATTTGTAAATCAAGCTTTCAATGTGTTTATCAATTTTCAAAAATTTTTACTTATCAATCTTTTCAATCACTATGTCAACTGTCATTGTCCATAATGGTGCGCTTACACGGGCAACTAAAATTGCTCAACTCCAGTCAATTCTTTTTTCGTAAACTTTGACGTCACGACGCGATTTGAGCGATATGAGATTGAGCGATATGAAATAAATTGCTCCGTGTTGCTCCACAAATTGCTCCAGATCGCTCCATTCGCCGAACAATAATTATTGCCGTAATAATAATTGCCTGTGTAAGGGCTTCTTAATAGAGCTACTTAATTCTATGTCAAAAATTTGTTCCACGAGTCTACAAAATGAGTACCGAATATCTACATTCTACATGCATAATTGCATACTCTATGCATGTATTTGGTTTTGTGTATTTATAGAAGTGACAATTATTGTCACTTCTATAAATTTCGGCGTTCGGCGTTCGGCGTTTTATTTGGGTCACCAATCACCATGCTGTACTGATTCCCGGCTGCATGTTAACAACGGCTTTATTTCGTTGAGTGTGTTTGGTAGCTATTGGCATCTTGTAGTGTGCGAAAAGGCACCAAATTCAAAACGGTTGAAGTATTGTATGGGAGTTACGTGTTCCTAATTTTTACTATTCGTATAGTTTATGATATTATTATAGGTATGGACTATAATATTAATACACTGGTCACATATTCAGCAAAATCACACTTATTAAATTAGCCTATAGCGGCAATGACAGCTGACATAATGATTACATCATACGGCCTTCAGATGAATGTAAACATTTAACAAACTATAGACCTACTATCAGCATGCTACGCGTATGATAGATCTCGCTACAGAAGTGCTGCCCCCTCAAACAAAGTATCTTTCGTTGAAAACGATGACAAGTCATTTCGCTTGAGAAGACAAAATATGTCAAATCCCATACATTTTGATAACGAATTTCGTCATCGTTTTTAACGAAAGGGACTTTGGCTACAGCCTCTGGTTCGTGTTCCGGGAATGCTGCTTCCTGATACGGAAATGTTGCTTATTTCTATGGAAATGCTACATGATACGGGGATGTCAGATCGCGCTCAGAGAACGCTTCATGCTACGACAATGCTAAATCGCGCTACGGGAATGCTGACTCGTGCTACGGAAATGCTACTTCATGCTACGGAAATGTTAGATCGCGTTACGGGAATGCTACGCCGCGCCACGGGAATGCTGCGTCGTGCTACGGGAATGCTACATCGTGCTACAAGAATGCTACTTCATGCTACGGAAATGTTAGATCACGTTACGGGAATGCTACGCCGCGCCAAGGGAATGCTGCGGGAATACTGTTACCGTTAGAATGCACATTAACTAGGTAAGCTTCAGTTTACCTGATGTGAAATTTAAATCCTAAAGCTTACATTCGCACTTTACCTAGTTAGTTTGCATAGTAACTAATAGTACATCGTTAAATTGTGGAAGACAGTGAATAAAACAGTAATCCTACTAGTCAGGGAGCCCTAGAATATATATATATATATATATATATATATTTTTTATTACTATCAATCTAATTTTTTGTGAGTATCTTCATTTGATAAGACAAACAACATTTTAAGCTGTGAAAAATCTTGAAATTGGTAGCTAACAGTGATAGAAAGGATTTCATACTTTCATTTGATGGTCCTAAAATATGGATTGTTCTATTTGTAGGACAATGTTACTCTTAAATTATATAACTATTGACCTATCAATATACAAAAAAAATGCTGGTTAGGTTAGGCTGATTACAGAACCCTAACACGGAACGTTAGGGTTCTGTAATCAACAAAACTTGGTTGACTACGGTACCCTAAAACGGAACCCTAAGCAGCTGATTTTTTGTATATTAGGGCTCCCCTGACTATAATCTGAAGTAGTTATAATACATATAGTTCTATTCACATGTTACACAGAATACATAATATTTGATATTAGTAACATGTTATCTTAATCTACACAGACGGACCGCATTTCAACTGCAATTTGCAGTGCAATACGATTGCAATATAACTGCAAACAAAACGCGCAGTCGGATTGCAGTTCTATTGCAGTCGTGTCAACTGCATTCAAACTGCACTTGAACTGCAATTTGGGGTTGGATTGCAGTTGAAATGCGGTCCGCCTGTGTAGACCCTAAAGTGGTAATAAAAACATTACTGATAATTAATAAAAGTAAATATTTAAACTCTATGACTATTGACTACTACATGACATAGCTGAACATATTATTATAATTATTTATCTTATCTCAAAGGCCAAGGCCTTTAATTTAATTATTACATAATAATTATGATTTATTTAACTACCTTTAAAGTAAAACTTAAAGCCGAAAGGCTTTTTGTTATGGTTTTTTTATTTTTGGGAAAAATGAAATAACCAAATACTTGTAACTAAAAAAAATACACAGACGAATATATTATAACTTCCTCCTTTTTTAAAGTCAGTTAAAAATATTTGTTCACATTCTTACTTCTGTTTTAATTTTAATTTTCTTAGTATTATGCAAATATTATGCATTTTATAACTGAAGAATAACCATTTTATTATATTTTTAAAAATGAAATTAGCCAGTGTTTTTATATAAAGTAGTAATATAGCTATGGAATACTGTGGTAATAGCAGAAAAAAATCGACCAAGTGCGAATTGGACTCGCGCACGAAGGGTTCCGTACAGTTATAGAACGAAAGTAAACAAACAATTTTTTTGTATTGGGAATATATAGGTATTTGATTTCAATTTAATTATCAGTTATTAAAGTAAAAATACAATAACTACGGTTTTTGTGAATATTTCAAGTGCCCATACCATTTACTATTATTGATATAGAGCAAAAAAATCACGTTTGTTGTATGGGAGCCCTACTTAAATATTCATAATATTTTGTCTTTAGTAGTTATTTGTTGTTATAGCGGCGTGTTATAGCGTTATTACTGTTAATACATAATTAATCTGTGAAAATTTCAGAAGTCTAGCGTCTCTATATTATGTAAGTATATTATATTGTATTAATACATAATAATATTATATTCTATGGTCTAGCGCTAGCGGTTCTTGAGATACAGCCTTTAGACAGACAGACAGACGGTCTGACATCGAATAGGGTCCAGTTTTTACCCTTTGGGTACGGATTACGGAACCCTAAAAATCGGTATGCGAGTCGGACTTACGCACAAAGCGTTCCCACAGCATATTTTATGGACATCGAGAAGAAAATGGCAACTTTATTGAATGAAAATTATACGGTATTTGTTTTCTTTTTGTGTAAAAAAATCACACTAACAATATTAAAAATGCGAAAGTGTGTACTGTGTACGTCTTTCTGTCTGTCTGTCTGTCTATCTGTCAGGTACCTATTGTCAGGAACCGATTTTACTGAAATTTGGTACAGATATACTAAGAGTTCCGGATACTTTTTATCCCCAAAAATGTACGGTTCCCGCGCTAGAAACGAATTTTGGCACAACGGAGTTGCGGGCGTCATCTAGTAAAATATAATTTTGAAGTACTTACGTAAACACCACATTAAATTAAAAACAAAATGACACGTTTAGAACCACCGCAAATAATCAAATTAATTATTATTTCAGTTTTCTACGTACTTTTATCACGTGAGCAAAAAAATTAAACGACACAACCAACGCGTGGTTCAAACTATACTAATTCAATTTCGGTTATTGTATTCTATAAAGAAGCAAACACGACGCCTACCGAATAACCACAGCTCATTGTATTTTGCTTCCAAAATTATCTTTATGCTAACGAAATAAGGATGACCGCAGGAGCTCAGAGGTAGTATTATCCTAAATGGAGTAAAAGGGGGCGTCCACAAATTACGTGAGGTGTTTAGGGGGGGAGGGGGTCGAGTCAAATCTCATCTAATCTCACGTTGGGGAGAGGGGGGGTCTCGCCAAATCTCACGTAATTTTTTTTCTCAACAAAATAATACTATTTTTATCCATTTCATCCAGATTGTACGTATGTTTATTCGTTATACGATTACACTTAAGATTTAATCGTAAGCATAATCGTTATACGATTAAGATCAGTCACAAATTCATTCGAAAGAAAATCTACTGACTATCAAACTAAACGTTTACGTAAGAAACTCACATTTTGAATAATCTTACGTAAGATTTGGCGGGGGAGGGGGGTTGAATAAAATGTCACGAAAAAATTCAAAAAAACACCTCACCTAATTTGTGGACGCCCTCTAAGTAGTATTAATTTTGCAGTCATCACACATAATAGGTTCTTTACCATGCATTCATCGTATAATACTCGATTGATAAGCGTTATGCTGGAACGGAATTTTTACGGTTTTTTAATACTTCAGTCGGAATTTCCAGGAATTGCTATTGTATTCTATTGTTGTCGCGATCACCAGTGCTCGCGCGAGGCCTGAAGGAATAAGCCACTTATAAAGAGGGTGTTTGAAATTCTATTTGCCACCAGATGCCGCTATGTAGCCTTAGGGTCTATCTTATCAAAAAGGCATAATATTATCGTGACATATGACAGCAGTTTGACACGATAGACCCTAAGGCTACATAGTGGCACCTGATGGCAAATAGAATTTCAAACACCCGTTGGAACAGACAACTCAATACCACGGGAGAGTAGCCTGTCAATACTCAATTCAATGTGTGTTGTAAATAAAGTTCAGTTTTAAATGACTCATTTACTCGCATCATATTGTTACGGACACACAGAGCCATCTAACGTCGAACCAGAAAAACTTATCGAGGGGACACACTACACAAACAACATAAATCCCCTACTCGAAACTAGATGGCGCGGTGGAATGTTCTCGTACAGTCTATGGCTCGCCCTCAGGCCGGTGGATACGGAGGAAATCAAAGATATTATTAAAGATTTGAATTCCAGAAAGGCCCCAGGCCTGGACGGTATCTCAAATAAAACCCTTAAATTACTACCTGCCAATATAATTGAATTGCTCGTGAACATCTTTAACGCCCTTTTACTAGGATGTTCATTCCCAGATATTTGGAAAGTAGCTATAATAATAGGTATCCACAAACCGGGTAAACTCCGGACGGAACCAAGTAGTTACATACCAATTAGCTTAATTAGTTGCCTCGGTAAAATTTACGAAAGAGTTATACTAAGACGCCTAAAAGACGTCATAGTTGATAAAAAACTCTTACCTGACGAACAATTCGCATTCCGCGAATTCCACAGCTGTCCCGCTCAGGTACACCGCCTAACGGAGTACATATTAGAACAAAAGAACAATAGGAGACCGACTTGCGCTGTTTTCTTTGATGTCGCAAAAGCATTCGACAAAATTTGGCACAATGGGCTAATTTATAAACTTTTTAAACTCGGCATTCCCGATAGTCTTGTTATAATAATAAGTAACTACCTCAAAAACCGTAAATTTCGTTTTAGAGTCGAAGGCATTCTGTCTTCACTTAGAGATCTAGAGGCTGGAGTACCGCAGGGCTCGGTTCTCTCCCCGACCCTCTACAATCTCTACACGTCCGATTTGCCCACCCACCCTCGAGTACAAAAAGCGCTATTCGCAGACGACACGGCCCTTTTCTTTGCTCATCGCCAAATAGCTTTCGCGTCCAAAAAACTCAAAGAAGCAGTTACCGAACTCGGTAAATGGTTCGCAAAATGGAGAATCGAACTAAACCCCGACAAAAGTCACGCTATATTATTTAACGGACTAAAACGTAAGAAAATGCAACCTATTAGTCTGCACGGAAAATTAATTCCCGAAGTCACGGCTGTCAAATACTTAGGAGTAGTACTAAACAAGTCGATGTCATTCACGAACCATATATCGAATACCGTACGTAAAGCGAAATTTGTATTATACAAATTATATCCTTTACTCAACGCGAGTAGCAAGATGTCCTTAAGACATAAGCTCACCTTGTACAAAACATGTATAAGAACGATACTCACTTATGCGTGCGTCTCTTTCGCACACATAAGTGACAATCAGATGAACCAATTGCAACGAGTTCAAAACCGTTTTTTGCGCATGGCAACAGGTGCCCCCCGTTACATGCGAAACATCGACTTGCATAGAGACTGCGAGCTTATCACTATCAAAGCCTACATCAAAGAACTCTCGGAAAGATTCTTTGAGAAAGGAAAAGTACATCCCAATCCGCTCATTCGTAAGGCTGTGGACTACGAACATGACGCACGGACATTCCGATACCCCTTCAGGCGGCCTAAGCATATCTTAGCCGACCCTGTAGACCCCATCACAGAATACGTAATGTACGGTGTACAGTTACGCAAACACAAATCACACTCACCCGCGTGGTTAGTACTGCACCGGGGACGACGCCGGCGCCTTCCCCGAGAACTTAACACGACCCGAACGACAAACAGACAGACCGACCGAAATCCGGTGCCGAGCTCGATCCCGGGTTCGAGTTCGCATGCGGATAGCATAGGAACACACCTAAATCATGACCGCGACCGCGACATTGTCGTAGAGAGCTCTACCAATTACTTTGACATTAGAACATACACGCGTATGTCGCCCCAACCGGACTCGGAAGGGGAGAGGGACGGCCCTCTTTTATGCAATAACATTAATAACTTGAGCTCATCTACCGCGATAACTCGTACGCAGCTAGTTTGTGCTACCGCGCGCGAGCAGCCTCACTCGTCAGAGAGTGAGTAAGGGGTCGGACCCCTTAAGAGCAGGGGGGATCCGTGTCCCCACGTCAGATGAAAACAGCTTATTTTCGTAGCTCTCCCCAATATTGCCCGATTAGAATGTCACACGTGTGACTTTAGGGGAGGGGGCCAGGCCCCCTCATTGCTTATCTCCAAACCAACTAGCAACAGACTAGTTATAGCCACGATTAAACTACCATGGTCTTAACCAGACCAGTAGCTTAGACCCTTTCGAAAAAAAAGTCTATGGCTCGCCTCGACTCATATAAATAGTCGCAGGAAGAAGGGCCGAGAGTTCAGTTCGATACAAGCGATCTTGCTTAGACCCTTTCGAAAAAAAAGTCTATGGCTCGCCTCGACTCATATAAATAGTCGCAGGAAGAAGGGCCGAGAGTTCAGTTCGATACAAGCGATCTTCAAGGCGACTTCGAAGTGAAAACAATTAGTGATCAATAGTGAGTGAACCAGTGAACCTACGACTCGGCTACGACCTACGACACTAATAGTGCTCAGTGATTTGGATCTAGTGCTTAGTGCTTGGACTTAGTGATTTGTG
Organism: Lysandra bellargus; assembly: GCA_905333045.1. Classification (NCBI taxonomy): domain Eukaryota; kingdom Metazoa; phylum Arthropoda; class Insecta; order Lepidoptera; family Lycaenidae; genus Lysandra; species Lysandra bellargus. The sequence goes on from HG995357.1 coordinate 8,940,669, forward strand.
TGAGCTAGTGTCAGTGAATAAAGTCTTCAAGAGATTCACCAGGTCTTTCTCTCCGAATCCTCGAACCCTAGCACGTAACAATATTATATCGCCACGTGTGGGTGCGTGACGATGTAATGTGCTATGTGACCTGAGCTTAAGCATAGACTACTAAATTCAAATTCAAATTCAAGTATTTATTTGCCAGAATATGGTACAAAAAAGATGTTTAAAAATGTATAATAGCTCAGACACATTCTTGATTCTGCCACATACGGCGTGCAAATATTTAAATAAGTATCTAAGGTCATAGCAAAATTACAATGGAAATAGATGAAAACAAATTAAATACATTAAATTTATATACTATAGTGATACATTAATTACATTTTATTCAAGTCTTTATCATTAATGAATTCATTTACTGAGTAATAACATTTTTTTTATCAATAATTCAAATAATTGTTTCTTAAATATTCTGGGGTTATTGTTTTTAATAATGTCAGGTAAGTGGTTATGAATTTTAATTCCCATACAGAAGGCATTTTTTTTGAAAACGTCTAGCCTTTATGTTTGTACACATAATTTATTTTTATGTCTCAGAGATCGGCTTGTGTTATCTAATTTTTTGTCAAAAAGATTAATGTTATTTTTAATAAATACATTTATTTCGAACAGATATAAACATGGTAAAGGCAGACAATTAATTTTCCTAAAAAGTGGTTTACAGCTTTCAGTATAATTTGCATCAAATATAGCACGTATACATTTTTTTTGGGCAACAAATACTTTTCCGCAATCTGTTGAGTTGCCCCAGAGGATAGCATATCTTAGCACGGAATACGGATGCAACATAACCATGATATGCTAGCAACGCCGATTCTTTAGTGCTCACGTTTCGTAATCGATTTAATACGAAGACAAATCGGTCTAATTTCAAACAGGTGCTTCTAAGTGCTTTTTCCAATTAAAATATTTATCAATATTTACTCCTAAGAATACTGTATTGTCTACAAATTGTACGATTTTACCATCCAATACAATATTTAGATTCATGGATTTTCTATTAAAGTTTGATATTCTATTATATTATTTTTGTCAATATTGATAATGAGGTCACGTTTTTCTAGCCATTTTTTTTGTCAAATTAAGAGTGTTATTAATTTCATTTTCGAATGTCAAAGTAAGTATAAGTGCAGTTTTATCTTTAATTATTATAGTTATGTCATCCGCGAATAAAATAGAGTCATGGGGTATACTTATTGGGAAATTATTTATGTAGAAAAGAAATAGTTGAGGCCCTAAGATACTTCCTTGGGGGATTCCAAAATCGATTACGATGTATTTAAATCTGTAGATCTTTTTAATGTAGCCATTCTTTTTTTTTATTTTATTTTAGTTATTACTACGCGTTGTGATCGATTCCGTAGGTAAGAGGCAATCCCCCCGAGTAGGCGGCAGCAGACTGCCGCGCGGAGTATCTGCGCCGAAAGCAGAAGCCGCTAACTGGGTCGCTGCAGTTTTCGCCTCAGGCGGGTCCAGCGGCTCATCGCCAAGCGGAGGAGAAGGCACGGACGGGTTTTAGTGGGTAGAGCTGCGGTCAATTTACCACCTTGCCGACCGCAGAGAGCCCCACATATCCGCGGCTGGATTCCCCCCGTCCCCCGCGGAATGCGTAAGAGCATTTCCCGTCCAAAAAAAAAGAAAAAAAAAACAAAGAAAAAAAAAGGTAAGAGGCAATCCAGCTTAAGGCGTTACATCTTATACCATATTTTGATAGCTTATCGAGGAGTATTTTATGATTTACACGGTCAAATGCTTTTGACATGTCAAGAAAAATAGAGACTACTCGATTACCTTAACTTAAGCTCTCCGTAACTGTTTTTGTTAATTTGAAGCATGCTAGATTTGTTGAGCAATTTTTTCGAAAGCCGTATTGCTGAGGAGTTAAAATATTATATTTTGTTACAAATGCTTCAATTTGTCGGTAAATAGCTTTTTCGAAAAATTTTGAGATTACAGGTATTAATGTAATCGGCCTATAATTGTTCATGTTGTCTCTATTACCCTTTTTGAAGAGCGGTTTTACAATACAGTACTTTAAGCTTGTTGGAAAAACGCCTTCTTCAAAAGATTGATTAATTATGTGTGACAGTGGTATCGCTATAAATTTTGCAATTTCCTTTAATATATTTGTATTAATATCGTTGTATCTAGTTGATTTTGTATTATTTAAAGATAAAATTATATTGTAAATATCAAGAGGAGTTGTTGGTCGTAAGAAAATTGTATTATTATTATTACTAATTGTATTATCATGTCCGTTACTACTAATGTCATTATTTTTATTATTTTGTAATATGTCAGTATTTTTATTGAGTCGAGTAAAAAAATTATTAAATTGTTCTGCTATTAATGTAGAATTCGTGATATTTTCATTATTTTCATCTATTATCGTATTTATTTCCGATAGAGCTCTGTTGTTTGTCATTGTTTGTTTAATCACATTCCATGAAGATATACATGATATACATATGAATACAACATATTAGGCTACTTTTGGTCTTGGAAAAACATCATGTTTCTAAAGGAGCTTACAGGAATATTTGCATTTAAGGCGCTATATTGAAAAAACTGTCCTTTTTGACGTAATACCATAGGACCCTCAGAAATGTTACAAATCTGGTAATGAGATATACATATCTTCATAGCCTTATCTAGGTTTGAGAAGAGAAACACGATTAATGTATTTTGCCTCGATACATTTAAAACGAAAATAGATGTATTATAGGAAATCAGTCTAATTGATAGATACCTTTGCAACTCAAAATCGTATCGAAGCATTTTCCTTAAATGCTCCTAGTTGTTTTTTAAATGATTATAATTACGTTTTTTCGCATGTTTTCCAAGCGAGCCGATAGCTTCTGGCCGCAGCGTATTCACGACTTTAAAGTCATACAAATTAAGTATAAAATTGCCCTTGCGGTAAAATTACTTTCGATATAGCGCCTTAACGCGATTTCCAAACTCCACGCTAGCGAAGCCGCGGGCAAAAGTTTAGTAGTAGTATTTCATATTTTAACTTCCTTCTAAATCGTGCATCTTGCACCAAATCGACAACGTAGAAAAAGATATCTACGCAATTATGTTCTGAATTTGGTGTTTTTATGATGTAAAACGGTCATTAACTGCATATTTTAATAATATAAAGTGTTACACTTTACGTATTTACTAATAATCGTACTCGTAATCGGTAAAACTACTTTAATACTTCAGTCGGAATTTTCAGGAATTGCTATTGTATTCTATTGTTGTCGCGATCACCGGTGCTCGCGCGGGGCCTGAAGGATTAATTCATTTAATTTTTTCCCCACGTAGAAACGACCAAGTGGTAGTTAACTCAGTTGTCATATTTTTAAGCGCAATGTAGATGAAGATAACTACAATATCTCGTAAATTAAACATTGTTAGAAGAAATTAAGTATACATGTTGATTGAAGTTGAATGAAGCAATGATAGAAATTTCAATAAATTTGATTGGAAATTGACAAAATGGGAGCATTTTTTTCCTAATAAGCGCTCTCCTGAAAAGTTGCTGTTTTGTTCGATATGGACTCCCCGAGAAATTTTGCAAATGGATCATTGCGCGGGATCCACGGATCCGCGTTTTGTAGGTGCGTGATGCAGCTGATTAAAAATTGGCGTGGGATCCTACTTGGGTCCGATTAAGGCTATATTTAGAACAATATACAATGTGTCCCGACACCGGTGTCCGATCCTTTAATATCATGATCTATGGCATATCATCATAAGAAAATCGTTATAACTTCTAAACTATCTGACTTAGGGCATTGAAGTAAAAGAATTTAAGAAGATCCTCTATCTTTTTAAAATAAAAAAGAACCAGTTTAATTTGCTAGATTTTTCACAAAAAGCCATTAATAAAAAATACACATTTTTTTTCTTAAACTTGGGTTTTTCTATGTTTAATTTCACGAAATTTATAACATATTGCCTATGTAAGTGTGGTCCACAAATTCAGATATCAAATGAGACCTTTTATCTTCATAGGATATTTACATGAGAAGTACTGGTCAGATTAGTGTGAAAGCCCGAGAAAAATTAAAATGGCTGCCATTTTACAACCGTGAGAGAGAGAAAAAATTTTTGAGCCAATTTGTCGATAAAATATGCCATAGATCATGACATTAAAGGATCGGACACCGGTGTCGGGACAGAATTATAAATTATAAGAATTATAAAAATTACTATCAACTTTACACGGATGGCTCGAAGAGTAGTAACGGTGTAGGCGCGTCTTTTTACGATCCGCAGATTAACTTGAAGGCGTATTTTACCTTAAACAGAAAACATTCTATTATGTCAGCTGAATTGCATGCAATTTCCGAAAGTCTCTCGTATATTAAAACTTGTCCTTACAGTAATTATGTGATACTTTGTGATTCTAAAAGCGCTTTGCAACATCTAGCTCGGTGTTCCTCGTCCATACGCGGGCTACCCATAGCTTACGTTATAATTGACTCGCTTTTGGAATTACAAAGAATCAATGTGAATGTCAAATTTCAGTGGGTGCCTTCGCATATAGGTTTGACCGGGAACGAACAGGCAGATGAATTGGCGCAGCTGGGGGCACACTCGGGTATAGTAGTGCATCAACCGCCTTTCTTCACGGACTTATTGCCGGATCTAAAAAATAATTGCCACAGCCTATGGAAAACTCATTTTGATGAAAGATCGATGGAGAAGGGCATTTGGTACAGAACTCTGTGTAATGAGCCACCTAAGATCCCGTGGTTCATTTCTATAAAAGCAGATAGGATTAGGCTAACGACGCTCATGAGACTTCGCTCCGGGCACGTTCCACTCAATGCATTTGGATATATGATGAAAGTTTGCATGTCGCCAGATTGTAGTTTGTGTAAGAAGCGGGAAGATCTTTACCATGCTTTGGTGGAGTGTGCCCGGGTGGAGTCAGAGAGGCGCAGGTTTGAGGCTGATGCGGGGGTGGCGCTGACACAGCTCGGTTGTGTGAGCACCATTCTCGCTCAGCCGAAAGATCCTGTTTGCTGGGGGCTAGTAAATTTGTATTTAAATTTTATTAAGTGTAGAGCTAATTAGTATCTGTTTGCAAATTGTTAGTAATGAAGTTTATAATTTGGATGTAATTTATGAGGCTGGCATTGTCGGTTTCGACACAAGCCTAATAAATAAGAAAAAAAAAAAAAAAAAAAAACATGGTAAAGGCAGACAATTAATTTTCCTAAAAAGTGGTTTACAGCTTTCAGTATAATTTGCATCAAATATAGCACGTATACATTTTTTTTGGGCAACAAATACTTTTCCGCAATCTGTTGAGTTGCCCCAGAGGATAGCATATCTTAGCACGGAATACGGATGCAACATAACCATGATATGCTAGCAACGCCGATTCTTTAGTGCTCACGTTTCGTAATCGATTTAATACGAAGACAAATCGGTCTAATTTCAAACAGGTGCTTCTAAGTGCTTTTTCCAATTAAAATATTTATCAATATTTACTCCTAAGAATACTGTATTGTCTACAAATTGTACGATTTTACCATCCAATACAATATTTAGATTCATGGATTTTCTATTAAAGTTTGATATTCTATTATATTATTTTTGTCAATATTGATAATGAGGTCACGTTTTTCTAGCCATTTTTTTTGTCAAATTAAGAGTGTTATTAATTTCATTTTCGAATGTCAAAGTAAGTATAAGTGCAGTTTTATCTTTAATTATTATAGTTATGTCATCCGCGAATAAAATAGAGTCATGGGGTATACTTATTGGGAAATTATTTATGTAGAAAAGAAATAGTTGAGGCCCTAAGATACTTCCTTGGGGGATTCCAAAATCGATTACGATGTATTTAAATCTGTAGATCTTTTTAATGTAGCCATTCTTTTTTTTTATTTTATTTTAGTTATTACTACGCGTTGTGATCGATTCCGTAGGTAAGAGGCAATCCCCCCGAGTAGGCGGCAGCAGACTGCCGCGCGGAGTATCTGCGCTGAAAGCAGAAGCCGCTAACTGGGTCGCTGCAGTTTTCGCCTCAGGCGGGTCCAGCGGCTCATCGCCAAGCGGAGGAGAAGGCACGGACGGGTTTTAGTGGGTAGAGCTGCGGTCAATTTACCACCTTGCCGACCGCAGAGAGCCCCACATATCCGCGGCTGGATTCCCCCCGTCCCCCGCGGAATGCGTAAGAGCATTTCCCGTCCGAAAAAAAAGAAAAAAAAAACAAAGAAAAAAAAAGGTAAGAGGCAATCCAGCTTAAGGCGTTACATCTTATACCATATTTTGATAGCTTATCGAGGAGTATTTTATGATTTACACGGTCAAATGCTTTTGACATGTCAAGAAAAATAGAGACTACTCGATTACCTTAACTTAAGCTCTCCGTAACTGTTTTTGTTAATTTGAAGCATGCTAGATTTGTTGAGCAATTTTTTCGAAAGCCGTATTGCTGAGGAGTTAAAATATTATATTTTGTTACAAATGCTTCAATTTGTCGGTAAATAGCTTTTTCGAAAAATTTTGAGATTACAGGTATTAATGTAATCGGCCTATAATTGTTCATGTTGTCTCTATTACCCTTTTTGAAGAGCGGTTTTACAATACAGTACTTTAAGCTTGTTGGAAAAACGCCTTCTTCAAAAGATTGATTAATTATGTGTGACAGTGGTATCGCTATAAATTTTGCAATTTCCTTTAATATATTTGTATTAATATCGTTGTATCTAGTTGATTTTGTATTATTTAAAGATAAAATTATATTGTAAATATCAAGAGGAGTTGTTGGTCGTAAGAAAATTGTATTATTATTATTACTAATTGTATTATCATGTCCGTTACTACTAATGTCATTATTTTTATTATTTTGTAATATGTCAGTATTTTTATTGAGTCGAGTAAAAAAATTATTAAATTGTTCTGCTATTAATGTAGAATTCGTGATATTTTCATTATTTTCATCTATTATCGTATTTATTTCCGATAGAGCTCTGTTGTTTGTCATTGTTTGTTTAATCACATTCCATGAAGATATACATGATATACATATGAATACAACATATTAGGCTACTTTTGGTCTTGGAAAAACATCATGTTTCTAAAGGAGCTTACAGGAATATTTGCATTTAAGGCGCTATATTGAAAAAACTGTCCTTTTTGACGTAATACCATAGGACCCTCAGAAATGTTACAAATCTGGTAATGAGATATACATATCTTCATAGCCTTATCTAGGTTTGAGAAGAGAAACACGATTAATGTATTTTGCCTCGATACATTTAAAACGAAAATAGATGTATTATAGGAAATCAGTCTAATTGATAGATACCTTTGCAACTCAAAATCGTATCGAAGCATTTTCCTTAAATGCTCCTAGTTGTTTTTTAAATGATTATAATTACGTTTTTTCGCATGTTTTCCAAGCGAGCCGATAGCTTCTGGCCGCAGCGTATTCACGACTTTAAAGTCATACAAATTAAGTATAAAATTGCCCTTGCGGTAAAATTACTTTCGATATAGCGCCTTAACGCGATTTCCAAACTCCACGCTAGCGAAGCCGCGGGCAAAAGTTTAGTAGTAGTATTTCATATTTTAACTTCCTTCTAAATCGTGCATCTTGCACCAAATCGACAACGTAGAAAAAGATATCTACGCAATTATGTTCTGAATTTGGTGTTTTTATGATGTAAAACGGTCATTAACTGCATATTTTAATAATATAAAGTGTTACACTTTACGTATTTACTAATAATCGTACTCGTAATCGGTAAAACTACTTTAATACTTCAGTCGGAATTTTCAGGAATTGCTATTGTATTCTATTGTTGTCGCGATCACCGGTGCTCGCGCGGGGCCTGAAGGATTAATTCATTTAATTTTTTCCCCACGTAGAAACGACCAAGTGGTAGTTAACTCAGTTGTCATATTTTTAAGCGCAATGTAGATGAAGATAACTACAATATCTCGTAAATTAAACATTGTTAGAAGAAATTAAGTATACATGTTGATTGAAGTTGAATGAAGCAATGATAGAAATTTCAATAAATTTGATTGGAAATTGACAAAATGGGAGCATTTTTTTCCTAATAAGCGCTCTCCTGAAAAGTTGCTGTTTTGTTCGATATGGACTCCCCGAGAAATTTTGCAAATGGATCATTGCGCGGGATCCACGGATCCGCGTTTTGTAGGTGCGTGATGCAGCTGATTAAAAATTGGCGTGGGATCCTACTTGGGTCCGATTAAGGCTATATTTAGAACAATATACAATGTGTCCCGACACCGGTGTCCGATCCTTTAATATCATGATCTATGGCATATCATCATAAGAAAATCGTTATAACTTCTAAACTATCTGACTTAGGGCATTGAAGTAAAAGAATTTAAGAAGATCCTCTATCTTTTTAAAATAAAAAAGAACCAGTTTAATTTGCTAGATTTTTCACAAAAAGCCATTAATAAAAAATACACATTTTTTTTCTTAAACTTGGGTTTTTCTATGTTTAATTTCACGAAATTTATAACATATTGCCTATGTAAGTGTGGTCCACAAATTCAGATATCAAATGAGACCTTTTATCTTCATAGGATATTTACATGAGAAGTACTGGTCAGATTAGTGTGAAAGCCCGAGAAAAATTAAAATGGCTGCCATTTTACAACCGTGAGAGAGAGAAAAAATTTTTGAGCCAATTTGTCGATAAAATATGCCATAGATCATGACATTAAAGGATCGGACACCGGTGTCGGGACACATTGTATAATTTAGTATTATTGTTTGTCAGAGATTATAATAATTAAGCTGAAAACAAACCTAAGCGTCAGTGACAGGGGACGCGGTACGCGATACGGGAGCGTCTGCAACGCGAAACTGGCCGTGCACACCTGCGCGACTACGGTGCGAACCGTCAAACGTTAATATCATGACACAATCTATCAAAACGTATACAAATCAAAAAATCATAAACTAAAGAGTTTTTTGTAATAATATAATATTGTAGTGTGATTGTCGAAATAATTTTTTCTTATTCTTATTCTTATTCTTAATTATTGAAGTTGAATAAAGCTGTTATTTTTTTCTTGAAATAATAATTTCGCTATCTTTTTATAGGTTTTTTTGTAATGCAGCCGTAAATCGTAATTATGTAGGTACAGTTACTATTTCCTATATTAAAGACTAAAACAATGAATAATTATTATAATTTTATTCTACATATATTTTCCATAATTTCTATTTTATACTCCATATTTTTGATTTTTAGTCCATATTTTATGTACATATTTTTCTTTACGCTCTACGCTAGGAATTGGCAAATCATCAGCCAGCATCAATAACTCAGTCAACTTAAATGAGCTCAACACTCATTTCTCAGTCCCACCAGTAATAATTAATTATTATTGTCGACCGGTATACTAAATCACATACAACATCCCATCTCCGCTCTCTTTCCCTCCCCTCCTGTGCTCCATTCTCATTTAAGCTTGTCTCTGATGAAGAAGTTTACAGACATATCATGGCTATAACTTCTAATGCAGCAGGCGATGACAACCTAAGCCCTCGTGTCTGCGAAAGGGACAAGAATAAAAATCGTGGCACAAAATATAAGTGTTTTATTTTATGCCAACAAAAGTGTTTACAATCCGCGGATCGAATTTGGTCTGGTCTGGTCTCATGCGCGCGCGCCGGCCGGCCGCCGCCGGCGCGCCTCTCCGCCCCTCTCGTTCGCCGTAGACTGGTTTGCCGGTCTCCGCGCAGCTCGCTCAGTGGGCCGCCTTCCGCGCCCCGCTCGCCGCACCCCTCTCGCCTTGGTCTCGAACATCCTGGGCCCCCTTGGAAGAAGCTGGTGCTTCTTCCAAAGCATCTATATCGTTAGGAAGGGGGCACACTTTGTTTAGAGCGTGACGTTCAACGCCCCTGTAGGTGGTGAAGTCGGCAACGTGGCAGACTCCATCTTTGCCAGGATATAGCCGGTGAACTCTGCCCAGTCTCCACTTCATGGGAGGTAAGTTCTCTTCCTTGAAGACGACCATCGATCCTTCTCGGAGTTCTCGGTATGGAGATCGCCACTTCGTTTTCTCTTAGGTTTTCTATTAACTGGTATCTTGTTCTGATTTTTCTTTCAGGTGTAGTCGGAGGCGATGGAAGCGAGGTCAGCGGCCGCCCGATCAGGAAGTGCCCTGGGGTCAAGGGAGAAAAGTCGTTGGGGTTACATGATAAAGGAGTGAGGGGTCGGGAATTGAGGACGGCTTCGATCTGTGTACAAAGCGTACTCAATTCCTCAAACGTTAAATTAACATTTCCTACAATTCTCTTTAAGTGAAATTTTGCGCTTTTAACACTGGCTTCCCATAAGCCGCCAAAGGTTGGCGAATAGGGGGGATTAAAAATGAAGCGAATGCCCTCCTCTGCAGTGAAATTATAAATTGAATTAATGCCTGCCTTTAATACTCTGCTTAATTCATTATTGGCACCTACATAATTAGTAGCATTATCACAATGAATTTGGCTTGGTTTACCTCTACGTGATATAAATCTACGAAGGCAAGAAATGAAAGCATTTGTTGTGAGATCACTAACAATTTCTAAGTGTAATGCTTTAGTACAGAAACAGACGAATAGACAGATATAGCTTTTAGATATTCTATTACCACGGCCAGTTTTACTCGAAATTAAAATGGGGCCCGCAAAATCGGTCCCACAGATTTGGAAAGGATAATTTTTAGTTACTCTACTGGCCGGTAGATGGCCCATCAGCGGCTCCATAGTTTTGCCTCGAAATCGGGTACATGTGACACATTGTCGTACTACTTTACGTGCTAACGTTCTTCCCCCCAGAGGCCAAAACTGATCTCTGAGGCTGGCCAGGAGCAGTTGAGGGCCAGCGTGCAGTAAGCGTAGGTGCTCGGCTCGCATCAACAGTTTCGTGAAATAATGTTTTCCATCCAGCAACACAGGATGTTTCTTCTCGAAATTGAAGTCTGTGTTGCTGAGCCGGCCACCCACTCTTAAGACACCGCTGTCATCGATGAATGGAGACAACTGTAACAAAGTGGAAGAGGTAAGTTTTTTATCCTTTTTAATTAAATTGATTTCATTTAAGAATGTATCTGATTGTGCTATTTTAATAAGTGTTATCAAGGATTGTTTAAGTTCAGTTTCTGTTAAAGAGCCTGTAATTTTATTATTTTTATTCTTACAATTATTTATGAATCTGTGTACATATGCAAATATTCTTTTTAATTTTAATGAATTTGAATAGTTTTCGAAGTTAATTAATGGTATGTTTTTATTGACTTCAGGTTCTTTTACTATTTGTAGAACCTTTAGTTCAGGTAAGTCGTTAGTTGTTGTTTTAGGTGTTTGAGGCCACTGGGACTCGTTAGATTTTAGGTACTCCGGGCCATCCCACCATTTTAAACAGGAAATAAGGTTGCGCGTCTCGATGCCCCTAGATGCCATGTCGGATGGATTTAATTCGGTAGGTACATATCTCCACTCACTTCTACTTGTGAGTTCGTGAATTTCATGAATTCGATTACAAACAAACGCCTTAAGAAGCCTTGGTTGGGTTTTTATCCAGCCAAGGGTTATGGTCGAGTCTGACCAGAATGTTTTTTTTTTAATATTACAACGGAGAGCTGTACTGACCTTTGCTACAAGTCGAGCACCTAGTAACGCCGCGCACAGCTCAAGCCGTGGTATAGTTACGGTTTTCATAGGAGCAACCCGGGTCTTCGAGCAGAGAAGTCTAACTACGATTTTGTTAGACAATCGGTCAGTGGTACGTACGTACACACATGCAGCGTACGCATCCTGTGAGGCATCAACAAAGCAGTGAAGTTCACAATTTGTTGAAGAGGAAATCAGTACGTGTCTAGGAACCGATACTGAAAGTAAGGTATGGAAATTTTTACTTAAATTATGCCAAATATTCTTTATGTTATTTGGTACAGGTTCATCCCACGTTAAGTTAAGTTGCCATAATTTTTGTAACAATATTTTTAGTGTTACAGTACAAGCACTAAGTAGACCCAGAGGATCAAATATTTTACAAGTATTTGATAGAATTGTTCTTTTTGTAATCCTATCAGACGTGTTATCAATATTTATAGAAAACATTAATAAATCTGTATCAGGTACCCAACGAATACCTAGAACACTCGACTCTTTATTTAAGTCCAATGACTGAGTCACTGTTTCTTCAATCTGTAAATTAGGACAATTTGTACGGAACTTGTGAAGTGGAAAACACGCTGAAGCTAAAGTATTAGTTACTCCTTTCTTAATATGTGCTAATTCGCTTTCAGAAGATGCCCCTGTCAATAAGTCATCGACATAAAAAACATTTTTTATTACTTCTGACACAACAGGGTCGGAACATTCTATGGCTAGCTGAAGAAGACAGCGAGTGCTTAAAAAAGGAGCTGAGGCGGTTCCATACGTAACCGTATTTAATTGAAGAGTACTTAGGGGTTTCGTTTCCTCTTCGCGCCACAGTATAAGCTGAAGGTGGCGTTGGGATGGCTGCAAATTAATTTGTCTATACATTTTTGTTATATCGCCTGTTAAGACGTACTTATGTTCGCGAAAACGAATCAAAATGCTAAAGAGATCAGTAGTACAGGACTACTGGACCTATTCCTTGTATATCATTCAGCGACTTATTTGATGTAGTTTTTGCCGACGCGTCAAAAACTACGCGTACCTTTGTAGTTTCGCTGCTATCACGAATTACAGCGTGGTGTGGTAGGTAATAACCAAAATCTGGTTTTTTAATCTTCGATAAATGACCTAAAGATTCATACTCTTTAATGAATTGAGTGTATTGTAGTTTAAGTTCAGGATTTTTATTTAACCGTTTTTCTAAATTAAAGAATCGTTTTGCTGCCATTTTATAAGAATCACCAAGTGATGTTTCGGGTTCCTTAATAGGCATTAATACGGAAAATCGCCCATCAGGCTGACGTTGAAAATGTTTAACGAAATGTTCCTCACAAAATTCCTCGTCGGCTGAGAGTGGACATTTTGTGAGTGGAACTTCTTCAAGGTTCCAAAATCGTGTCATGTCTTCATGAATTTGTTTCGTGAAGTTGCAGTGGACTGCCTTCTTATTAGGTTTAAGGCCAATAGGGCCGGCTAATACCCAACCAAACTGAGTACTTTGAAGAGTAGGCATATTAGGGCCTAAAGAAATTTTTTCAGGAAGTAAAATTTCAAAGAACACATCAGCTCCTAACAGCATATCAATATCTGCAGGGCGGTAAAAATTAGGATCAGCTAACTGGAGTTTAGGTAAGTTTAACTGAGTTATATTAACTGGCAAATTAGGTAATTGCCCAGTTATCTTAGGTAAAATTAAGCATTTTAGGTTTGTATTGAAAGGACTAGTTATGGAACTAATGTTTACGTCACAACTGTCCGAAATAGATACAGGAACATTATTAATGCCTGATATTATTAAGGAAACAGGATTACGATTAATAAGTCCTATTTTTTGTTTTAGGTTTTTAGTCATAAAGGAAGACTGGCTGCCGGCGTCAAGTAAAGCACGAGCAAGGTAAGTATTTTTATTGACAGGGTTGGTGACTTCTACTAAAGCAGTACCAAGAAGAACCTGTCCAGTTGAATATACTGACATGGAAACCGGTGAGGATTGGGGAGAAATATTATCATTATTATTTGTTACGTTGTTAGAAAATTCATCAAGATTTTTATGTAACATCGTGTTATGTTTTTCGTTACATAATCGACAAGAGCCTAAGCGACACTCCTGGGCCTTGTGGCCTCGTCGTAAACAATTTGAACAAAGATTTAATTTCGTGACCTCAATGTTTTTGCGTTCAGGAGAATAGGCTTGGAAGATACTACAATCTACTATCCTATGAGTTTGTTTGCAAAGAGGGCAAGAAGACGACTTAAAATGTTTAGGTTTAGAAGTGAAAAAACTTTTTTGTTCATGTTTATTACTTTGGTATGCATTTTTATTTTCATATTTATCATTTCTATTAGCTACTATGGTTTCAAGAATGTCAGCTCTATTGCGAAGAAATTCTATAAATTCACTTAACAGTGGTAAGTCGGATAAATTATTTCGATATTCCTCCCACTTACTGCTAGAAACCGGATCTAGTTTTGTGGAAACCATGTATATTATGAGGGCGTCCCACTTGTCAATAGGCTGTCCAAGAGTTTCCAAAGCTCTAAGATTTTTAGTAACAATATCAATAATGTAACGCAAAGACTTATGCGATTCCTTTGTAATAGGATCAATTTTGAATAAGGCTTTCAAGTGATTATTAATTAGGATGTTTTTGTTATCATACCTTTGACATAATAAATCCCATGCAACCACATAATTTTGAGAAGTAAACTCAATTGATTTAATGACAAGAGCTGCACCCTTTTCCAAGGAAGACCGCAAATAATGAAATTTATTAATATCGGGGAGCGATTCGTTATTATGAATCACGGACGTAAAAGTATCACGATACTCTAACCACGAAAAATAGTTCCCGTCAAAAGTGGGCAATTTAATAACCGGTAATTTTATGTTAAATTCATTTCGCGAATTAGAACTAACACTTTCACGTCTATTCTCCTTATTAGAAGGATGCGAGCTAATCAAAGACTCTGCGTTTGATATATTTTCATAAAATTTAGTTTCAGTAACTTCTCTTTCAGTTAATTGCACATCAAGATCAGAACAAATTACTTCAATACGGGATTGACAATTTTCAAATTCAGAAAATAAATTTTCTATTTTAACTAACCGCAAACGTAATTGCTGAATTTGTGGTAATGTAATATCCGAAAGCCTACCTGTCTGTAATGGAAGCAAAAAATTACTAAAAGTAGTTAAGCGACTTCTAATAGAACCTCGCTGTTTTAATAATTGGGACAGTTCACTATCGGTTTTAGATTTAGCTGTTTCATTTTTAGGGTTTTCCGACGTACTCGTACTAGTCATTTTTTAAAATTTAAGATTTATGGTAGTGCCAAAAAATAAATCAAGCAAAGTAAATATGTGCATCAAACCCAATGTTGAAGTAGGTTGCAGCAGCGGGCAGTTATTGGCAAACGTAGACCGTCGCATGCATGCGTAGCATGCGCTGACCGCGGCATGCAGAGAAGTGCAGACGCCGCACGTGGCAACGGGATGGCGCGCACGCGGCGGGAAGCGATGAAGTAGGTACCGGCCACGCCCGGCCCGTAACCCTGAAACCGTTCGGCGGTACCTTTCAGTTTTCTTTTATGTTATTTCTATGCAATTACAATTACTGATATTAAAAACACTGGACTCTGGAATGAAGTAATACTTTAATTGAAGTGGGACTTTTGACAATGATGTTAAAGTTGTACTCATATAGAAATAGGAACAGTTAGGTAAGTATTAGTGCACAATAAAGCGCTTTATTTTAAGAAAGCGATTGCAAAATTAAGAAATTAGGAATTTATATGCAAGGGATCAATTACCAATCGCCTGCTTGTTACGTAATGAATGAGACCAGAAACTATCCGGGAAATAATGTTAATTAACGCGAGAAACTGGAAATAACTTGTACGCGAGTCGAAGGGGAATTATAGGAAAGGGAAAAAAATGGCACTTCCCTGGGTCTTTGGTGGCTGTAGAAAAACACCCGGCCGCCCCCAGTCCACGTGGCCCTTTTTCTTTGTTCTTGATGTTCTAAGATGGCCGCGCACGCCGCCAAACCAGTCCTGCGTCCTGTGTCCTGTCACGGTCGCCAATTTCTTGTCTGCGAAAGGGACAAGAATAAAAATCGTGGCACAAAATATAAGTGTTTTATTTTATGCCAACAAAAGTGTTTACAATCCGCGGATCGAATTTGGTCTGGTCTGGTCTCATGGCGCGCGCGCCGGCCGGCCGCCGCCGGCGCGCCTCTCCGCCCCTCTCGTTCGCCGTAGACTGGTTTGCCGGTCTCCGCGCAGCTCGCTCAGTGGGCCGCCTTCCGCGCCCCGCTCGCCGCACCCCTCTCGCCTTGGTCTCGAACACCTCGTATGATATCCCTTACCCTTCCTGAGCTCTTGCCAATTCTCGCTCACATTTTTAACTATTCCTTGACAACGAGTTCTTTCCCTTCTGCATGGAAACGTGCTAACATCATTCCACTTCCCAAAACCCCTAACCCCTCATCCGTGTCTGAATTTAAGCCAATTTCCATATTACCTTACCTCTCCAAAGTCCTGGAACACATCGTCCACAAACAGCTTTCCCAATATCTATCCTCCAACAGTTTGCTCTCTCCCTTCCAATCCGGCTTCCGTTCTGGTCACAGTACTGTCACAGCACTGCTAAAAGTCACAGACGATATCCGACTAGCCTTGGAGAATAAATGTGTTTCGATCCTGGTCTTGCTTGATTTTAGCAGTGCCTTCAACTCTGTAGACTTTGACATCATCCTCTCCATCCTCCGCTCCCTAAACATATCTCCCTCAGTAGTAGACTGGTTTGACACATATTTTCGGGGACGCTCGCAACGTGTCCGCTCTGATGAGGCCACCTCAGATTGGTGTGATATCGAAGCGGGTGTACCCCAAGGTGGCGTACTCTCTCCTCTCCTATTTTCTATTTTTATTAATATGATAGTCTCACTTATATTTTCTAATTTCCACCTCTATGCAGACGATCTTCAAATTTATCGTCAATGTAATCTAGACGACATTGATTCCGCAGTTGCTTCAATCAACTCGGATTTGCAGCGCATAGCCGACTGGGCCAGATCTTATGGTCTATTGGTCAACCCAAAAAAGTCACGGGCCATTATAATAGGAAGCTGATATATGACCCAGCGATTACGCCATGTGCCGAATATCATATATGACGGTATCATTATTGAGTATACAGAAACGGCAAAAAAATTAGGTTTAATTTTGGACAGCAACCTCTGTTGGAAGCCTCAGGTCAACGAAGTTAGCAGAAAAGTACACCACTCGCTGCACATGATGAGGAACCTCCAAAACTTTTTACCTACACAAACCAAAATGTTCCTTGTCCAAACTCTCATTTTTCCCATCCTTGATTATGCCGATTCCTGCTACTTAGACCTAACCGAAGAGCTTTTAACAAAATTAGAGCGTTTGCAAAACCTTTGTATACGCTTTATTTTTAGCTTAAAAAAGTTTGACCACATATCAGCTCATAGGTCAAAACTTAAGTGGCTTCCTATCCGTCTCCGTCGCAATTCCCATATCCTTTGCCTATTGTATAATATCCTGAAAAACCCCCTTTCCCCCTCCTATCTTGTTGAACGTTTTAATTTTTCCCGACCACTCCATAATCCATGCAGGTCCAATATAAGAATGAATCTTTCACTC
Source organism: Lysandra bellargus (assembly GCA_905333045.1). Taxonomy (NCBI): domain Eukaryota; kingdom Metazoa; phylum Arthropoda; class Insecta; order Lepidoptera; family Lycaenidae; genus Lysandra; species Lysandra bellargus. Next base: position 8,958,034 of record HG995357.1, read on the forward strand.
CCACCCCATCGTTCCAATTTCTACTCCTACTCCTTTACCGTTCATGCAGTCAGATTGTGGAACTCGCTTCCCCACACCGTTCGTGATAGCTCTACCATCAGTGTGTACAAGAAACGCTTGAAAGAGCATTATCTTCAAGAATCTCAATCCATTTAAATAACGTTATTAAATATACATATAGTATTTATGTATTATAGACACATAGTATAGTAAGTATTTATAATAATTATTATTATTTAAAAATTCATATTGTACTATTATTTATTTTGGTTAACATAATACATGTATGTTTCATTATTACTATTGTTATTATTAGTTTTGTGTATAATATATATTCGACGTTTAATTTTGTTATTGTGCACGCTCTATCTGATGTCTTAAATCAAATCTCTCTCCGTAGGGCTGCTGTAAGAAATTTCTTTAGAAATAAGCAGTTCCTTTGTGTCGTCTTTCTATGTCAATTTTTATGTAAACAGTGTCTTGTGTGCAATAAACGTTTAAATAAATAAAATAAAATATTATATTGGATTTTTATATTATTCGTAGGATTTTTCATACGTATTTTTCCGGGCCCTAGTTATTTTAAGAGTGTTTTTATAATGAGCATGCATACAATAATAATTTTATCACCGACCGCTGACGTACATAATGGTGGTCATAAAGCTTGATTTATGTGAGTATGTATAATGTATATATGCGTCCGCGCAAACAATCGGTTTGGCTACTACACCGCAAGATCTTATTAGTATGTAAGTGACAGTGCGACCTCGCCGATATATTTAGATAAATCTTCTATACTTATAAAATTACATGTCCTGACTGACTGACTGATTCATCATCGCTGAGCAAAAACTGTTAAAGTTACAGCCACGAAATTTAGTGAGTAGGGTTGTGTTTATTAAGTAGACACCCACTAAGGAAGGAATTTTGAAAATTTTACCCCGAAGGGGGTGAAATAGGGGTTGAAAGTCTGAATGAAAGTTCGTCATTTCTTAAGTTAGGAACATGAAATTTTATTTTTGGGTTACTGATTAAAAATGAATGGATACGTATTTAAGCGTTTTTGGAAATTCTACCCCCAAGGGGGTGAAATTGGGGTTGAAAGTTTCAATGGAAGTCCGTTATTTCTTGAGTTAGAAACATGAAATTTTATGTTTGGGCTACTGATTAAAAATGATTGGATACGTGTTTAAGCGTTTTTGAAATTTCTACCCTCAAGGGGGTGAAATAGGGGTTGAAAGTTTAAATGAAAGTCTATATAGGTATACTATGTTAACGCTCACGAAGTCGCGGGCAACAGCTAGTCTTATATATAAAATTTTCGTGTCACAGTGTTAGTTACCATACTCCTCCGAAACAGCTTTACTGATTTTTACCAAATTTTATATGCATATTCAGTAGGTCTGAGAATCGGCTACTGGCTACTTTTTATATTGATAAGTGCATTTGTTGAATAAATAATAGTAAATTATTACAACTCGCTACTGACGGAGACCATTGTTCGTGCAACGGGATAACTATGGACGTTGCCATGATGTCATACTTATTTAGTCACTTCAATAAAATAATATGGGCGAACTACTTTATATGGCAAGACAACATTTGCCGGGACAGCTAGTCGTTGCATACAATTGCTTGCGATCTCACAGTGTAACGGCCAACGCGACGAGCCAAACCGCTCATTCGCGCACTCGCAAATAAATTCAGCCAGAATTTGATTGTACTACCGACATTTTTACTGTCTTGTAATAAAAATTACAAATCTGTGAACAATATTATAATGCACGATAAGCGATAACAGCTATAGTCAGGGAGCCCTTGAACAATTTTTTTTATTACTATCAAGCTAATTTTTTGTGAGTAGCTTCATTTTGATAAGACAAACAACAAGCAACAGATCGTAGTCAACCAAGTTTTGTTGATTACAGAACCCTAAAACGGAACCCTAACCAGCTGATTTTTCTATATTGGTAGGTTAATCCTTACTAATATTATAAATGCGAAAGTATCTCTGTCTGTCTGTCTCCCTTTCACGCCAAAACTACTGAACCGATTGCAATGAAATTTTGCACACAGATATTCTAGAGCCTGAGAAAGGACATAGGCTACATTTTGATGAGGAAAAATATGTTATTTCCATGAAAATATCGATGAAAATGAATTCGCATTGTAGTTCTTATAATTGACAGCAGATGTCATTTTTATTGCTGATGGCTCCGTAGCTCAGTTGGTTAAGCGCGTGGTCAGTGCTCATCCCGGGGGTCCTGGGTTCGAGTCCCGCCGACGGATCAAAAAGTTTTCAATGTTCCTGGGTCTTGGATGTGTATTAGATATTATATTATGTATCATAATAATATTTCAAAAATGTTAAATATATTTTATGTATAATATTATAAAAGTATTTAAATGTACCTATATTTCCGTTGTCTGGCAACTGTAAGCTGTTGTAATTCTGTCCTGTAGGCACTTGGCACGGAGCCAGACTGACGTGGTTATTATTATTATTTATTATTCAATCTTCTTATTTTATTATATTATATTTATTATTCAAGGTCTTGGATGTGTATTAAATATTATATTATGTATCATAATAATATTTCAATAATCTTAAATATATTTTATGTATGTTTATTAAACAATGTTAATATTACGAATGAATAATATTAATAATAATATTCATGGACAATTCACACCACGTCAGTCTGGCTCCGTGCTAAGTGCCTACAGGACAGTTACAAGTTACAACAGCTTACAGTTGCCAAACAACGGAAATATAGGTACATTTTAATACTTTTATCCATACTATCTATACTAATATTATCTAACTACTATCGAAAGTATCTCTGTCTGTCTGTCTGTCTGTTTCGCTTTCACGCCAAAACTACTGAACCGATTGTAATAAAATTTTGTACACAGATAGTCTAAAGCCTGAGAAAGGACATAGGCTACTTTTTAACTGAAAAAAGGGGTTGTAAGGGGTGTTTATGCGTAAATCATAACAGATGGCGCTAAGAGTCAACTACATCGCGCTATCGCTTGCTGAAAGGTCCATCTTAAGGAAGGAGTTATGTACGTATTTAAATAACTCACTACTCAGTACTTTATCTATGCAGTGTCGTAACCTTAAACCTATCAATGATAAATAGTTTATGGGTAAAGTTGTGTAATGGGGGCTAAATAAGCTTTAGGCATACTTAAATAAAGTTTAATTTTAAAAATTAAATATTATGTGCACACTGCACAGCTGTTTTTGGGTATTTTGATTTAAGGGGTACCAGGGTTTTAAAAAGCTTTTGAAGACACCAATTTTGTTGACACCGCGCGCTATAAACTGAAGTCCACGCGGACGAAGTCGCGGGCAACAGCTAGTAGTTATATAATTTAAGAGTAACATTGTCCTACAAATAGAACAATCCATATTTTAGGACCATCAAATCAAAGTATGAAATCCTTTCCATCTCTGTTAGCTACCACTTTCAAGATTTTTCGCAGATAAAAAGTTGTTTGTCTTATCAAAATGAAGCTACTCACTAAAAATTATCTTGAAAGTACCTAATCAAAAAAAAAATGTTCTAGGGCTCCCTGACTACTATGATAAGCAAAATTTGTTGTTGACATAAACTCAGAAGTACGAGGCCACACCAGCCGAATCTCTTGAATGAAGGCCAAATACGGTCACAGTATATAATATCATGATAAGACAAAACACGAACGACCGTTTTCACCAACTTTTAAGAGTCCCAAACGGACGTTTTCATCAACCATTAAGAGGATACACCAAGGGCTAGAGAAATGAAAAACAAGTATTTGTAAAATCATTGTTGTCTCCCTAACCCCGCTATCCCCAACCCGCGGCCAGCGGGTCGCATCTGGCCCGCCGCCGGGACGTTAAACCATTTTGAAATTCACGCCCACCAGAAAAATAACGTAATGTTCAGGCCTACAATGCCTGACAGGATTTTGAAGACACCAAAAATCCACAAGACTGCTATTTTATTTTACCAGGCGTTTAAATTTTTATTTGTATTTCCTTTTTCAATGTCATTCCTTCTTGCAACGCATTCTATTGAATACAGGCAAGTTTGTATTACGGGCTTTCATTTTGCTACCTAAAAGTAAAAAAGCTCCAGTCCAGTCCTAAAACTGAACACGTAAAGTCTACGTGATAGTCGTTACATTTTTTCTACTTTTACATCGTTAATTTTAACCGTAAAAAATTTTTGTTGCGGCCCGCGACACCAAGACCAAAACATGTTTGTGGCCCACATGAAAAAAAGGGGACCACTGCCCTAACCTCAAGCCTCCCCCCGCAGAGCGCGGTAGAGACAACTGCAGCTTGAATCATGTAATTAAAAAAGTTAGTCTCGTTAAAAAAGTTTTGTTTTAGGAGATACACTCTGACCTTAAAAGACCGTTACCAAAACCGCTAGGCAACACTTAGAACGATTAGATCAGTCATTAGAAGAACGGTTAGAATGAAAGTTTTGATAGCAGCGCTTTGTACCAAACCCGATCAAAGGCCTTCACAATGTCCAAACTAACAGCAAATGCCTCTCCCTTCGACACAATCGCCTGATCCCAACAATGAGTTAGGTACGCCAAGAGATCACCAGCCGAGCGACCCTTACGGAACCCGTACTGTTTGTCCAAGTATCGAAGGAGCTGGCTATTGATAATCATAATTGATTCCATTAATAAATTGGTTATAGCGATAGGTCTGTAATTGGAAGGATTTGAGCGGCCACCTTTTTTTGGGGTCGGGTACACCAAGTCTTCCAGGAAGCCGGTATAATGCCAGAAGAACAGGAGAGCCGAAAAGACGCGTTTAAATCAGAGCCAACTCTGGTGCACACTTTTTTAACTTAATAGGAGGGATTCCGTCAGGCCCATTTGACTTTAATTGGATATCAAGGGCACGGTGGGCTATGTGCACTGAGCGCTGATGAAACCTTTTTAGGGGATCGGGCACACCGAGTCTTCCAGGAAGCCGGCACAATGCCAGAAGAACAGAAGAGCCGAAAAAGACGCGTTAAGATCAGAGCCAACTTTGGAGCACACTTTTTTTGTAACACATTAGGCGGGATTCTGGCCCATTCGACTTTATTTGGATATCAAGGGAACGGAGAGCTATTTGCACTGAGTGCTGATGAAACCAAATATCCGACATGAATCATGACGCTCGTGCATCGCGGTATGATCGGCGGTTTCTGTTCCCCGTTATCTCGGGTCAAGCTTGACGCAAAGAACTTACCCAGAAGATCGGCTTTGTCTTTTGCGTCATGGGACAACAATCCATTTTCGACGTGTAGGTATGATAGGTTTGGCTTGCAGAAATTCCCTTCAATAGCTTTGGCAAGAGACCAGAATGCATGGGCTCTCGAAGGGAGGCGCTCGAGTCTCTCACCAATTCTATTGACTGTTATACTGTTTCTTTGCCCGAGTGATCTCTTTCTTGAGTATTTCATTTTATATGTGCTGGTATTTAAGTCCCGAGCAGACACTGCATTGGCCCAGGATTGGTAAGCCTTCTGCTTCCGGCGAGAAGCTTTTTTGGAGGATGAACCTAACCAGGGACGAAATCTGCTGCAAGTTGGCACTACAGAGGACGGAATGAAAAGCTTCATCTCTTGCATCACCACATTGGCAACGGAGTTGGTTGTGTTGTCGGGATCATCCGGCGAGAAGCACAAGTGCCCCCAACGATAGGATGCAAAAAACGACCGCATAACATCTCAGTCCGCTAACTTTTAGAGCCACACATGACGGTATTTAACAACACGCTGTCGCAATGCCGTCGTAAGTGGCAAGGCAATGATCCGATGAACCAAGTGGTGCGGTCATGGATGCTTGGTAGCAACCAGTTTTATATTAAGTCGTTTGCAAGAGCAAAGTCGCAGACAGATCTTCCCGCATAATCAGTTTTACTGGAATTGAGCCAGTCGGTGCGGTGGGCGTTAAAGTCGCCAAGTATTATGATCTCTGCGGATGGGATCAGCTGCTGCACTAAATCTGAAGCTGCTTGCAGGTGTTCAAAGAGTCAGTCCGTCTCGGGGTCATCACTATGGGACCTATGTAGGCACGCAAAAACGCGAGGGTGGTCGTCGCAATCATTGCGGAGCCCTAATGTTGAGAGGTCCCTGACTTAAAGATTGCTGAGGCATTAAAAGCATTTTAATATCTAATAAGACTAGAGCGATCACACAATTTCATTGTTATTTTGTTACAAAAAAAATATTTTTGTGGCATAATGAGACATTTTCTATTAGTAAAGTTGATTTTAATAAAACATAAACCTATTGTTTTAATTCATTAAATTTTATAACATAAATTCAAACATGCGGGATCCCGCGGGATTGGCCAATCCCGCAAATCAGTCCCGCGGAATTGAATAAGGTGCGAGATTGCAATCCCTAGTCGCACACGTCTTTATTTTGCTTTGATTAGAAGTAGAATTGACTACGGGTCGATATTTTATGCGAATACTTCTAATACTAACCTATATAAAATAGATAAATTACAAAATCAATGCTTACGTTTATTAGGTAATTTTATTAAGTCTACTCCAATCCATGTAATGGAAAATGAATTGTTTATCCCTCCGTTATTTGTTAGAAGATACTATTTAGCGGGAAAATATTGGTTAAAGTGTAGGTATAACGATAATGAAAGTTTTAGACTCTTAGGTACTCTCGAGCAGGTTAGCAATAATTCGTATTGGCGACGTAAAAAACTTCCTTTATTAGTCGAAATTCATAGAAAATTTTGTAATTTGAATGTACATACGAGTAATAACGTTTTATCCGGTCTCTTTTCTCTAGATACCTGGATTAGTAACGTAGATCTCGAAATTAATTGTGATTTACCATATATAGATAAGGGAAAACGTAACTATACAGCTTCATGTCTCAAACAGAGTTGTGAGGAATCTTTACATAAATTGTACTATAATTATTATAAAATATTTACTGACGGATCTAAGGAGACAAATCGAAGCGGTTCTGCATTTTTGGATCCCCAGACCAACATAAATCTAAGATTCAGTGTTAATGTTAATATCTCCGTTATGCGCGCCGAACTCATTGCAATACATAGGGCCTTATTATATATTAAATCTCTCGATGTCAGTCACGTAGTTATTTTGTCTGACTCGAAAAGTGCGCTTTATCACATAGCTCGGTGTACCTCGACGTCTCGAGGAACACCGATTGCTTATCAAATTATACAGTTAATGCTGGACTTACAGAGGTGCGGAAGGCGCGTTGTGTTGCAGTGGGTCCCCGCGCATATCGGCATTGACGGTAATGAGCGAGTCGACCTGTTAGCTAAACAGGCGATTGATGACGGGGTCTCCTTGGATTGTGTGGGTTATGATAGTGAGTTTATGAATGTAGTGAAAAAGATGTGTGTGAATGTATGGAGTGAATACTTTGATGAAAGGTCTCGAACCAAGGGAATTTGGTACAGAACTATCCAGCATACGTTGTGCAGATCCCCTTGGTTCGAGAACATAAAATTGAATCGAGAGGAGGTCATTACTGCCTTTCGGCTTAGGTCTGGACATATCCCATTGAACGCTTTCGGCTTTCTTATGAGGAAGACGCCGAGCCCCAACTGTGAGGAGTGTAACGTTGTGGAGGACGTATATCACGTTCTGATGGAGTGTGTCCGGGCCGAGGCCGAGAGGCAGGATTATTTTTATGTATTTAATTATAATTTTCAAGTAGGTTTCTGTAATACTGTTTTGTCTTCTCCAAATTCTACAGCTGCCAGAGGGCTTTATAAGCTTTTTAAATATTGTGTAAGTCGGCGTTAGCATGTTTTGTTTTTGTATCTTTATATTTTTTTTTTCTCTCTTTGTGTCGATTTTGTATTGTTTCAACTGTAATCAATGTATCATGGGGGTGATATTTTCCGTTGGGAAAAAATCCCTGCTTAAAACAATAAATTAAAAAAAAAAAAAAAAATCCCTAGTCGCACGTCATGCTGCATGATCGTCTTGCACGTCACAACTCACAATTCACATGACGTGATGGCCGATGGGTGCATACTTAAACATCAAAAATCGGCACAGTTTTTTTTTGTGTGTTACTTTTAAATTATTCTTTATTTTACCCGAAGACCGAGTCACACTTCAGTTTTTGTTTAGCCATGTCAGCAAACAGGACCTTCAGCATCTGAAACTTTATTTTCTATTTCTTCAATAGTCTTCTTTGGAACGACGATAAAACGCAAGAGGAACGAAATACGCAGCCGTACATAGTTACATACGCATAGATGGTGGCGGGAACGTATTATTTTTTTTTTTGTATTTTTGTGAAAATATGGACGATTATGACATTTTCTTGCAAAATTCTAAAATATGGTAAATAAAACTGCTGTCATATGTCACGATAATATGCCTTTTTGACAAGTTAGACCCTAAGGCTACATAGCGGCATCTGCTGGCAAATAGAATATCAAACTCCCTCTTTATAAGTGGCTTATTTAAAAAGCCGTTCCATTCCAGCATAACGCTTATCAATCGAGTGTTATACGATGAATGCATGGTAAAAAACCGATTATGTGTGATGACTGCAAAAGAAATACTACTTATACTCCATTTAGGATAGATAATGCTACCTCTGAGCTCTTGCGACCATCCTTATCTCGTTAGCATAAAGATAATTTTGGAAGCAAAATACAATGAGCTGTGGTTATTCGGTAGGCGTCGTCCTTGCTTCTTTATAGAATATAATAATCTAAACTGAATTAGTATAGTATGAACCACGCGTTGGTTGTGTCGTTAAAATTTTTTTGCTCACGTGATAAAAGTACGCAGAAAACTGTAAAAATAAATTGATTGTTTGAAGTTGTTCTAACGTGTCATTTTGTTTTTAATTTAATGTGGTGTTTACGTAAGTACTTCAAAATTATATTTTACTAGATGACGCCCGCAACTCCGTTGCGCCAAAATTCGTTTCTAGCGCGGGAACCGTACATTTTTGGGGATAAAAAGTATCCGGAACTCTTAGTATATCTGTACCAAATTTCAGTAAAATCGGTTCGGTGATTTGGGCGTGAATAGGTACCTGACAGATAGACAGACAGACAGACAGAACTACGTACACAGTACACACTTTCGCATTTATAATATTGTTAGTGTGATTTTTTTACACAACAACAAAATAAATACCGTATGTATAATTTTCATTCAATAAAGTTGCCATTTTTTTCTCGATGTCCATAAAATATAGTGTGGGAACTTAAAGTTCACTGGTGGGAACGCTTTGTGCGTAAGTCCTACTCGCATAAGGTCAGTGCGGGGAAATGTAGCTGGGAGGCAAGTGTGACTGCTTTAATTTTTAGAAAAACTGTTTGAGATTATGTATATTGTGGCAGCGACATCTGTTGTTGTGCGTAGAACTAATATATTTCAATGTACACAATCTCAATCCAGATGGTTCAGTCAAGCACTTTTGAAGTTATCGCCATTTTAAAATCTGTCATATTTTTTAAGACGATCTCTAATTCACATGTGTTTTTTCAATCAATAAAAATCTTGGTAATATATTTTTTTTAATTAAATAAAGGGGCAAACGAGCAAACGGGTCACCTGATGGTAAGCAACTACCGTCGCCCATGGACACTCGCAACATCAGAAGAGCTGCAGGTGCGTTACCGGCCTTTTAAGAGGGAATACGCTCTTTTCTTAAAGGTTTGCAGGTCGTATAGGTCCGAAAAAACTGCTAGTGACAGTTCATTCCAGAGTTTTAAAGTGCGCGGCAGAAAGTTACACGAAAAACGCACTGTGGAAGACTGCCACTCATCAATGTGATGAGGATGGTATGTTTTTCGCGTGGGACGATGGCGAAAAGTTGCAGGTGGTATGATTCCGAACAATTCCTTAGAGCACTCCCCGTGATACAACCGATAGAGGATGCAGAGTGAAGCCACATCTCGGCGCAATTCCAAAGGGTCCAAGCTGTTTGAAACACTATGGCGGTCAACAATTCGAGCGGCCCTTCGTTGGATACGATCCAGAGGGAGCAGTTGGTATTTTGGCGCGCCTTCCCAGAGATGAGAACAATATTCCATATGAGGCCGAACCTGCGCCTTGTAGAGTTGTAGGCGTTGGTCCGGACTGAAGTACTGTCTCGCTCTGTTAAGAACACCAAGCTTCTTCGAGGCTAATTTGGCCTTACCCTCTAGATGATATCGGAACTGGACTTCGCTCGATATGTTGACGCCAAGTATCTCAATGCTAGGGGAGATGGGTAAAGATGTGCCCTCGAAACGAGGACATACGACCATTGGTGACTTTTTAGTGGTGAACGCGCAGACTTGTGTCTTTGCGGGGTTGAATTGGACCAAGTTACGTCTACCCCATTCAAAGACCTTCTCCAATGAATTCTCCACCTTAGACACAACGTCGCCCTAGTGCTTGAATGGCCAATCAACCAATTTTACCAAAATAGGCTTTTTATTTCAAACTAATAGTAACCCTGATTATGCACTTTACAATATAAATATTTTTTATTTTGCTTGCATGTAACTTGCTTTTTTAGCAAAAATAAAATATCCAATCTCCTATACAAAAAATGTTTTAAGTACTTGAGTAGTCAAACTCCATATCTTGCTCAAATGAACGCATCCAAATATTCATCTCCGGTCTTGTTTGTCCAATATCCATCGACCGACCAATCACCGTCAAGTATTTTGAAGGTCACGCGCACGTCACGCGACGCCATTTTTGTTTGTTTATTACTTGTTATTTGCTTACTACGACAAATTTAAAAAATTTAATACTTTATATGCTTCAAAATGTTTGTAACAACGAAAAAACGGATTTTAAATTGAGCGAAGTTGATTTGGAAAGGTACGTTGCTAGTTTCTTGGTATATTCTTTTGTTTCAATTTTGTTTTAGTGTTCGAAGTTACTTGAGGGTAAATACAGGGTGATTATTTGTAAGTACTTAATAAATAATTTATTACCTTGTGCCTTGTCACATCTAAGCCATGATCCGTTCTTACTATTTTGAACCGACTTAAAGAAAGTAGGTTCTCAGGTTAACTTCTCTGTATGTGAATGTATGTATGATGTATGTTTGTCTGTAGTTATCGATCGTTTGGCTGAAGCGATTCTGATGCGGTTTTCAGAACAATATTTGTTACATTTAGGGTCAATTTAAACTAGCGCAGAATCGAAGTGAATTACCAAAACTGAACATAGCAAATGCAACCTTAACTCTAAAGCGTTAACGCACACATTACTTCTGAGAATTTAAAAAGGCGCGCGCATTCGCGCAAATTCGCGCAAGTTCACGCGAACATTCGCGTGAACTTGCGCGATTTTGCGCGAATGCCCGACTAACGCTGATTTGCATCGCAGAAGTAATGTGTGCATTATGCTCTGGAGTTAAGGTTCAAAATGCTATGTTCAGTTTTAGTAATTAGCTTCGATACGACAAACATCATAGTATACATACACATATATACACGGCCATATACATTTTTTATAATTTTATAAAAAAATTAAACATACTGTATAGCGAACATGGTGGTATTTTGGACAAACAAGCACTAAACTGGCACGTTATTTTAGAGAACTATCTCCATGTCGTTGTGCTCAATCTCCATATACATAATTATGTCGGAAGAATTTTGACCAATCTCCAATAATTAACTGAAATATAATGAGTGCTATAGTTATTATTTTCAATTACTATTTCTATACATATAAAGAAATACTACATTTTTCTAACTCAGCAAAAGTTTAATAAACTTCTATTAGTATCCATGAGTAATCTAAAAAAAACGTCTCCTGTAAAATTTTCTCACTGGTCGATTGGCCATTCAAGCACTAGGACAGCGACAAGTTTGTTTCGACTCTCAGTGACATTTTGCCGAGAAATATTGGGGGAGCCGGTATATACAGCATCACCTGTACTGTCATCCAAATAGCAATGAATGCCGCTGGTCTGCAACATGTCATTGATATGCAGTAAGAATAGAGTAGGCGATAGCACACAGCCCTGAGGGACACCAGCATCAACAGACTGAGTTTCCGAGCATTCGCCGTCAACTACGACCTTTATGCTTCTGTCTGCTAAGAAACCAGTGACCCACTTACATAATTTCTCAGGCAGCCCGTATGATGGAAGCTTTGAAAGCAGCGCTTTATGCCAAACCCAATCAAAGGCCTTCGCAATGTCCAAACTTACAGCTAATGCCTCTCCCTTCGACTCAATTGCCTGAGCCCAACGATGAGTCAGGTACGCCAAGAGATCACCAGCCGAGCGACCCTTACGGAACCCGTATTGTTTGTCGCTTAGTAATCCCTGGCCGTCCAAGTATCGAAGAAGCTGGCTATTGATAATGGATTCCATTATCTTCGAGAAGAGAGAGGTTATAGCGATTGGTCTGTAGTTGGAAGGATTTGAGCGATCACCTTTTTTGGGGATCGGGTGCACCAAGGCTGTCTTCCAGGAAGTCGGGACGATGCCAGTAGAATAGGAGAGCCGAAAAAGACGCGTCAAGACCGGAGCCAACTCTGGAGCACACTTTTTTAACACAATAGGCGGGATTCCGTCAGGCCCACTCGACTTTTGGATATCAAGGAAACGGAGGGCTTTCGCACTGAGCGCTGATGAAACCGAATATCCGACATGATGCTCGTGCATCGCGGTATGGTCGGCGGTTTTTGCCCCCCGTCATCCAGGGTCGAGTTTGACGCAAAGAGCTTGCCCAGAAGATCGGCTTTGTCTTTTGCGCCTTGGGCCAGCCAACGACCCATTTCCTACGTGTAGGGGATGGTAGGGTTGGCTTGCAGAAATTTCCTTCAATAGCTTTGGCCAGAGACCAGAATGCAGGGGTTCCCGAGGGGAGGCGCTCAAGTCTCTTGCCAATTCTATTGACGTGCTGTTGCTTTGCCCGAGTAATCTCTTTCTTGAGGGACCTAGAGGCAAGGTTGTACTCCTTTTTATATGTGCTGGTATTTAAATCCCGATCAGACACCGCGTTGGCCCAGGATTGGTAAGCCTCCTGCTTCCGGCGAGAAGCTTTTTTGGGGGATGAACCAAACCAGGGACGAAATTTGCCGCCAGTTGGCACTACAGAGGACGGAATGAAAAGTTCCATCCCCTGCATCACCACATCGGCAACAGAGTTGGCAGTGTTGTCGGGATCATCCGACGAGAAGCACACGTGCCCCCAAGGATAGGATGCAAAAACGACCGCATCCCATCCCAGTCTGCCGACTTGTAGTGCCACACACGACGGTATTTAACAGCACGCTGTCTTAACACCGTCGTAAGTGGCACAGAACTCCTGACAAGGAATGTACCAAGTGGTGCGGTTACGGATATTTGGTAGCCGTCAGGATTTGAAGTCAGCAGGAGGTCCAGCAAGGAAGGATTCTGACCATCCACATCTGGGATTCGCGTAGGCGTGTTAACCAGTTGTGTCAAGTCGTTCGCAAGGGCAAAGTTGCAGACGATCTCCCCGCATGATCAGTTTTACTGGAATTGAGCCAGTCGACGTGGTGGGCATAAAGTCGCCAAGTATTATGATCTCTGCGGATGGGATCTGCTGCTGCACAAAATCTGAAGCAGCTTGCAAGTGCTCCAAGAGTCGGTCCGTCTCGGGGTCACCACTATGGGACCTATATAGGCATGCATAGACGCAAGGGTGGTCGTCGCAATCTATGCGGAGCCATAATCGGAGCAATCTTGAGGTCATGGACCTGTCCATGACCTCAAGATTGCTGAGGCGGCGAGAGCCGATATCATCTCTGATATACACACACACTCCAGCTTTGGGTAGAAAGGAGTGCTCGAGATAATACCCTGGGTGGGAAAGGCATGATGTGTCACTCGGATATCATCATATCTGCGTCTCGGTTAAAAAGAGCAAAGCCGGCTTTGACGTCTCAAGGTGGTAATGGACGGCATTAAGGTTGGAGTGTAATCCCCTGATATTGCAAAAGTCCACGTTTAATATCGAGGGGGGTGCCTTTGTGTGTTTGCTCTTGCCCCGAGCAGATTGGAGCGCAGTTTTGCCCTCCCCAGAATACGAGGGGCAGCCTGGACGTCCACGTTCAGTTCCAGGGGTTCCTGAGCATGGACGTCCAGAGAGGGATTCTCCAACGCAGTTGGTACCCTCCTGGGGTAACAAATTGTTTTTCAACTGCGGCATTTCTAGGGGGGTAGGTTAGGTTAGGTTAGGTTAGGTTAGGTTAGGTTAGGTTAGGTTAGGTTAGGTTAGGTTAGGTTAGGTTAGGTTAGGTTAGGTTAGGTTAGGTTAGGTTAGGTTAGGTTAGGTTAGGTTAGGTTAGGTTAGGTTAGGTTAGGTTAGGTTAGGTTAGGTTAGGTTAGGTTAGGTTAGGTTAGGTTAGGTTAGGTTAGGTTAGGTTAGGTTAGGTTAGGTTAGGTTAGGTTAGGTTAGGTTAGGTTAGGTTAGGTTAGGTTAGGTTAGGTTAGGTTAGGTTAGGTTAGGTTAGGTTAGGTTAGGTTAGGTTAGGTTAGGTTAGGTTAGGTTAGGTTAGGTTAGGTTAGGTTAGGTTAGGTTAGGTTAGGTTAGGTTAGGTTAGGTTAGGTTAGGTTAGGTTAGGTTAGGTTAGGTTAGGTTAGGTTAGGTTAGGTTAGGTTAGGTTAGGTTAGGTTAGGTTAGGTTAGGTTAGGTTAGGTTAGGTTAGGTTAGGTTAGGTTAGGTTAGGTTAGGTTAGGTTAGGTTAGGTTAGGTTAGGTTAGGTTAGGTTAGGTTAGGTTAGGTTAGGTTAGGTTAGGTTAGGTTAGGTTAGGTTAGGTTAGGTTAGGCTAGGTTAGGTTAGGTTAGGTTAGGTTAGGTTAGGTTAGGTTAGGTTAGGTTAGGTTAGGTTAGGTTAGGTTAGGTTAGGTTAGGTTAGGTTAGGTTAGGTTAGGTTAGGTTAGGTTAGGTTAGGTTAGGTTAGGTTAGGTTAGGTTAGGTTAGGTTAGGTTAGGTTAGGTTAGGTTAGGTTAGGTTAGGTTAGGTTAGGTTAGGTTAGGTTAGGTTAGGTTAGGTTAGGTTAGGTTAGGTTAGGTTAGGTTAGGTTAGGTTAGGTTAGGTTAGGTTAGGTTAGGTTAGGTTAGGTTAGGTTAGGTTAGGTTAGGTTAGGTTAGGTTAGGTTAGGTTAGGTTAGGTTAGGTTAGGTTAGGTTAGGTTAGGTTAGGTTAGGTTAGGTTAGGTTAGGTTTTTTTTTTTTTTTTTTTTTTTTTGCTATTCCCCTAACAGTATCAGGGCTTGTTTTTTGCTCTCTTTTAATTTTTAATCTTTTGCTCTTTTTCTTTTGTGTAAAGGTCTTATAACTATTTTTACAATTTGCTCTTTCATCTTCTTATCTTCTTTCACACACATATTTGTGATCATTCTTACGTCTAATATACATTGATTGGTTTATTTATTACAATTGTAATTTGTCGATATTTTTCAGTACTCTTGGTACTTGTCTTTTCTTATACTTATAAGATTTAAATCGATTTTAAATTTCCAATAATTTGTTACATTTATTTGTGAGCAGTATAAGTTAATTCCAATTTAATATAATAATTCCCATAGAAAGTCAATATAATTAATGCAATATAATAAAATTCAATAATAATACAATTCAAAATGTCAGAGCTAAAATAATAAAACAATAAAAACTACGGCTCAACATCCAATCTAACCCTAATATCACAGTAACATCCTACAACTACATCACACTAATTTATCACAGTTAATCTTATTTACATAGGTAACAATCTCTTTACAAAAAGAGAGAAAGATTTCCCTCTTTTTTCCCCCCAGGATGGATGGCAGGTTCTCACCCGTCATCGATATGCCCAATTTCTGCTCAATATCATATCTATTGCTAGCAAAAATTGGGCAGTCGAATAACAGGTGAGGAACCGTCTCCTCAACTCCGGGCTGACACGAGCACGACGGGTCCTCCTTCAACTTGAATCTATGCAAGTAGAAGGCGAATCCGCCGTGACCAGTCAGTATCTGTGTTGTGTGATGTGTAATGTCTATTTTCTTGACTATTTTGTGTGCAGCAGCAGCGCTTGGGAAAAAGAGCTTCGTAACTCCGGCCGTCCCTCCCACTTCGTATCTCCTGTCCCATTCTCCAACCGTATCCTCTCTTAAGATACGCTTGACGAATGAAACAGGACACAGATCGTAGTCGGGCTTCCTTTTCGAGCCCAGAGCGGCCTCCTTGGCTAACTCGTCTACTCTCTCATTCCCTCTCAACCCCGCGTGCGCCTTGATCCAAAACAAGGAGACCTCCCGCCTCTGCAAAGCAGCTTTTCGGAGGGCCGCCCTTGTTTGCACCGCCAGGGGATGAGGGGAACTAAGAGTGACTGCCTGGAGGGCCGATCTGGAATCGCTGAGGATACCGACCTTTGCCATTCCACTCTTGCAGGCTTCATTTACAGCTCTTTGGAGCGCTAGAAGTTCGGCTTGGTAGACGGTGCAATACGGTGGCAATGCAAGCTTGACGGCCTTCGTCTCGGCCTCCCCCTTCCAAAAGGAGAGTGCGGCTCCGACTCGACCCTCAATCTTACTGCCATCCGTATAGATCCTATGGACGTGGCTGTTAACCACGTCAGCATATGAGTCCTCGTCTACCAACCCGAACCTCAGCTCTACCTGCTCTGCCGGATGTGGGTCCTCAATCGCGGGAGCCATTCGCTCCACCTCCCTGTCTCTCAACACCGGGTGTGTCACCCCCTTCTTGGCCTCATAAAGCCTCGATGCTTCGAGTATTCTGAGGTCAAGAGGGAGTATCCCAGCCAACAGCATTGCAGAGTTCAGGGAGACGGTCCGATATGCTCTGCAGATCTTTTGGGCAAAACCCCGTTGAACGGAATTGAGCCTTTTTTGGACCCCCATCTTTTCCGCGGTGGGTGCCCACGCTGCCGCTGCATACAAAATAGTCGGCTCTATCACGGCCATATATATAGTCCTAACTATCTGGGGGTTAAGCCCCCATCCTACTCTAGCAGCCTTTGCTAGCTGCTTGTAGCGTGCTATGGCCTTCTTACAGATGTTTGTGACATGGGCGTTGAATGTCAATGCGCCATCTATAGTTAGGCCCAATACCTTTATGTTATCATAAAATTGTATATCCACGCCCCCCATAACAAGTCGAGGCACGTCAAATTTTTGTTTTCTCGTTGATAATAACGCGCATGTTTTATGCGGGGCAAATTTTAATTTATTCGACTCTCCCCATTTCCTAATAGCATCTAGTACCTTGTTGGCCTTTTGCTCTATCTCCAGGGCCGTTTTTCCTTCAAAGACCAACACAATGTCGTCCGCAAAGGCTTGGTTAAACACATCCATTTCCTCTAGCAAAATTAGCAAGGGGTCCAACAAAAGGTCCCACAGGATCGGTCCACCGATGGACCCCTGTACGCACCCCTTGTCGGTCCCCTTGCTCACTTCCACTCCAGCATACCTCACGTTCACTCTTCTACCGCTCAAGTAGCTACTGAACACGCGCCTCAAGTTCCCCGGACACCCAATTTCAGCCAACCGAACCTTTATGGCCGGCCACCAAGCACTTTCGAAGGCCCCCTCTATGTCCAGTGATACCACAACAGAAATTTTCTTCTCCTCCCTCAGCTTTCTGATGTGGTTCACCAACCTATAGAGGGCGCCTTCGGTGCTCCTTTGGGGCATGAAGCCATACTGGTTGGGGCTTATCTTGGGCAACAGGTAGAACCTAAGTCGGGCGACCAGCATCTTCTCGAAGATTTTGCCGAGAACAGGAAGGAGGCCGATCGGTCGATAGGCTTTTGGTACCCGGTATGATTCCTTGCCCGGCTTTCTCAGCACCACCACTGTCGCCTGCTTCCACTTTTCGGGAAAGTAGCCGACAGTGAGGCACTTATTCAGCAGGGCAAGAAACCATTCCGGGTTGCAATCTACAGCGCGCTGGCAGATGTCGGACGTGAGACCGTCCGCCCCGGGGGCCTTTTTGGGGTTGAAGGACCTTACGGCTCTCTTCAACTCCTCCATGATGAAAGGAGGGTCGTCCGGGCCCGTCGGCGGTTCGGAGTCCAAGGACTCCGCACGCCGACGCGTCCGTCGATGTTCCTCGCTTTCATCACTTTCCAGGTCCGCGGGGTAGAAGGTCTCCGCCAACAATTCTGCGGAGCTCCGGGCGTCGAGGGTCTCACTGCCCCTTGTAAGGGGCAGATCTTCCTGCCTCCCTCCAACTCTGTTCAGCACTCTGTAGATGCCCTCCCAGACCCCCTCCCTATCCTGTTTTTGGCAAAACTCCTTCCAGCTCGCTACTTGAGCCTCTTTCACTGCCTTCTCATACTTCTCTTTCACTTCCAGGTACAACCCGACTACGCGGTTTCTGCGATCAGGCGCTGCGTTCCGGATCCTGCGTTTCCTCGTGGCGACCTCCTTCTTCATCTGCGCGAGCTCATCATTCCACCACGACAAGGTGAATTTCTGCGTGTGTTTTTTGGTCGGCATAGTGTCTCTGCATGTCTGTGTTATGGCTTGTGTGTAGCTGTCTATTGCGTCATCTATTTGTTGTGTGCTGTGTATTGAGTCTATCGCTTGTACAGTCAATTGTCTGTTTGACATCAACTGGGTCAGTTTCTCACGAAACTGAGTCCAGTTCGCCTTATGAGTGTTAAAGATGCGTGTAGTACGTATTATGTTCGTGCCTGTGGATTTATGTTGTGTGATGCCGAAGGAAATGCCGTTGTGGTCCGAGCTCGTCAGACCCTCCTCCACCTTCCAGTCACCCACTCGGTCCAGCAGATCGTCAGAGCACGCTGTCACATCCACGAAGCTGGTGTACCTTTTGCCCCCTCTGATGGTGTCGTACGTGGGTATGTCTCCAGTGTTGAGTATGTGTAAGCTCATTGCTTCCAGTACAGCAGACACTTCCCTTCCTCGCGGGTCTTCCACATCACCACCCCACCACGGGCTCTTTGCGTTGGCGTCGCCTCCCAAGAC
The DNA here is from genome assembly GCA_905333045.1 of Lysandra bellargus. Taxonomy (NCBI): domain Eukaryota; kingdom Metazoa; phylum Arthropoda; class Insecta; order Lepidoptera; family Lycaenidae; genus Lysandra; species Lysandra bellargus. Next base: position 8,976,994 of record HG995357.1, read on the forward strand.
CATCTTATCGGATCCCAACTCCCTTCCTATCCTCATAAGATGGTCCAGGTAGGGCCCCACAGGCTTATCGGGCTCGAAGTAGAAGGACACTACAACCATCTCCCAGGCTTTGGTTCGGAGGGTGGCCACAACAATGTTGTTGTTGCTGAGGCGCGTGTGCAGCTCGACGTCCAACGTGTCGTCGAATACTGCAGGTTAGGTTAGGTTAGGTTAGGTTAGGTTAGGTTAGGTTAGGTTAGGTTAGGTTAGGTTAGGTTAGGTTAGGTTAGGTTAGGTTAGGGTTAGGTTAGGTTAGGTTAGGTTAGGTTAGGTTAGGTTAGGTTAGGTTAGGTTAGGTTAGGTTAGGTTAGGTTAGGTTAGGTTAGGTTAGGTTAGGTTAGGTTAGGTTAGGTTAGGTTAGGTTAGGTTAGGTTAGGTTAGGTTAGGTTAGGTTAGGTTAGGTTAGGTTAGGTTAGGTTAGGTTAGGTTAGGTTAGGTTAGGTTAGGTTAGGTTAGGTTAGGTTAGGTTAGGTTAGGTTAGGTTAGGTTAGGTTAGGTTAGGTTAGGTTAGGTTAGGTTAGGTTAGGTTAGGTTAGGTTAGGTTAGGTTAGGTTAGGTTAGGTTAGGTTAGGTTAGGTTAGGTTAGGTTAGGTTAGGTTAGGTTAGGTTAGGTTAGGTTAGGTTAGGTTAGGTTAGGTTAGGTTAGGTTAGGTTAGGTTAGGTTAGGTTAGGTTAGGTTAGGTTAGGTTAGGTTAGGTTAGGTTAGGTTAGGTTAGGTTAGGTTAGGTTAGGTTAGGTTAGGTTAGGTTAGGTTAGGTTAGGTTAGGTTAGGTTAGGTTAGGTTAGGTTAGGTTAGGTTAGGTTAGGTTAGGTTAGGTTAGGTTAGGTTAGGTTAGGTTAGGTTAGGTTAGGTTAGGTTAGGTTAGGTTAGGTTAGGTTAGGTTAGGTTAGGTTAGGTTAGGTTAGGTTAGGTTAGGTTAGGTTAGGTTAGGTTAGGTTAGGTTAGGTTAGGTTAGGTTAGGTTAGGTTAGGTTAGGTTAGGTTAGGTTAGGTTAGGTTAGGTTAGGTTAGGTTAGGTTAGGTTAGGTTAGGTTAGGTTAGGTTAGGTTAGGTTAGGTTAGGTTAGGTTAGGTTAGGTTAGGTTAGGTTAGGTTAGGTTAGGTTAGGTTAGGTTAGGTTAGGTTAGGTTAGGTTAGGTTAGGTTAGGTTAGGTTAGGTTAGGTTAGGTTAGGTTAGGTTAGGTTAGGTTAGGTTAGGTTAGGTTAGGTTAGGTTAGGTTAGGTTAGGTTAGGTTAGGTTAGGTTAGGTTAGGTTAGGTTAGGTTAGGTAGGTTAGGTTAGGTTAGGTTAGGTTAGGTTAGGTTAGGTTAGGTTAGGTTAGGTTAGGTTAGGTTAGGTTAGGTTAGGTTAGGTTAGGTTAGGTTAGGTTAGGTTAGGTTAGGTTAGGTTAGGTTAGGTTAGGTTAGGTTAGGTTAGGTTAGGTTAGGTAGGTTAGGTTAGGTTAGGTTAGGTTAGGTTAGGTTAGGTTAGGTTAGGTTAGGTTAGGTTAGGTTAGGTTAGGTTAGGTTAGGTTAGGTTAGGTTAGGTTCCCCCCGATGGTTGCACGCCTTGTCGTGGCGGTGGGGCTCTAGTAACCGCGGCTTGGACAACCGCGGTGAAGCAAAGAGGCAACCAGGGCCGGCCGGTGTCGCCGCCTGGCCCGAGGAGGGCGCTCCCAGCGGACTGGAGGAGTCCGCTGCGGATGCGCACCGAGGTGGGGCCGCAGAGGAAGAGGCAAGTAGGTATTACGGTGCGCCGCTTGCCCTATCCTCTGCGGCCGAGGACGGACGGATCGCGGGGGGGAGAGGCATTGTGGTAGGTTGCCGCTCTCCCTACCCCCCTGCGAGCTGGCGGGGCCGTTCCGTTTGAACGGCATTGGTGGGGCCGCAGAGGAAGAGGCAAGTAGGTATTACGGTGCGCCGCTTGCCCTATTCTCTGCGGCCGAGGTGTGGTCGGTGGCAGAGCCACAGACCTGATCTGCCACATGGCCTCCAAGTAGCAGACTCGGGGGGCGTCTGCTACAGCCCTGGTGGGGGCCGAGGAGGAGGGCGCACGTGTTGTGCGCCCATCGTGGAGTCTTCGGGCCGCTGGCGGGGTCGCGGATGTGTGTATCGTTCCCGTGGCCCCGTCAAAAGGCGGCGTGGCGGAAGATGGGGGGGGGTTTTAGTGGGTATACCGTGGTCTCATTAGCTACGGGAGTCCCACATCACCACTCGGGTCGCCCCCTGCGCCTGGGTGGTATGCGTAATGCATTTCCCCCTCCGGAAAAAAAAAAAAAAAAAAAAAAGGTTAGGTTAGGTTAGGTTAGGTTAGGTTAGGTTAGGTTAGGTTAGGTTAGGTTAGGTTAGGTTAGGTTAGGTTAGGTTAGGTTAGGTTAGGTTAGGTTAGGTTAGGTTAGGTTAGGTTAGGTTAGGTTAGGTTAGGTTAGGTTAGGTTAGGTTAGGTTAGGTTAGGTTAGGTTAGGTTAGGTTAGGTTAGGTTAGGTTAGGTTAGGTTAGGATAGGTTAGGTTAGGTTAGGTTAGGTTAGGTTAGGTTAGGTTAGGTTAGGTTAGGTTAGGTTAGGTTAGGTTAGGTTAGGTTAGGTTAGGTTAGGTTAGGTTAGGTTAGGTTAGGTTAGGTTAGGTTAGGTTAGGTTAGGTTAGGTTAGGTTAGGTTAGGTTAGGTTAGGTTAGGTTAGGTTAGGTTAGGTTAGGTTAGGTTAGGTTAGGTTAGGTTAGGTTAGGTTAGGTTAGGTTAGGTTAGGTTAGGTTAGGTTAGGTTAGGTTAGGTTAGGTTAGGTTAGGTTAGGTTAGGTTAGGTTAGGTTAGGTTAGGTTAGGTTAGGTTAGGTTAGGTTAGGTTAGGTTAGGTTAGGTTAGGTTAGGTTAGGTTAGGTTAGGTTAGGTAGGTTAGGTTAGGTTAGGTTAGGTTAGGTTAGGTTAGGTTAGGTTAGGTTAGGTTAGGTTAGGTTAGGTTAGGTTAGGTTAGGTTAGGTTAGGTTAGGTTAGGTTAGGTTAGGTTAGGTTAGGTTAGGTTAGGTTAGGTTAGGTTAGGTTAGGTTAGGTTAGGTTAGGTTAGGTTAGGTTAGGTTAGGTTAGGTTAGGTTAGGTTAGGTTAGGTTAGGTTAGGTTAGGTTAGGTTAGGTTAGGTTAGGTTAGGTTAGGTTAGGTTAGGTTAGGTTAGGTTAGGTTAGGTTAGGTTAGGTTAGGTTAGGTTAGGTTAGGTTAGGTTAGGTTAGGTTAGGTTAGGTTAGGTTAGGTTAGGTTAGGTTAGGTTAGGTTAGGTTAGGTTAGGTTAGGTTAGGTTAGGTTAGGTTAGGTTAGGTTAGGTTAGGTTAGGTTAGGTTAGGTTAGGTTAGGTTAGGTTAGGCTAGGTTAGGTTAGGTTAGGTTAGGTTAGGTTAGGTTAGGTTAGGTTAGGTTAGGTTAGGTTAGGTTAGGTTAGGTTAGGTTAGGTTAGGTTAGGTTAGGTTAGGTTAGGTTAGGTTAGGTTAGGTTAGGTTAGGTTAGGTTAGGTTAGGTTAGGTTAGGTTAGGTTAGGTTAGGTTAGGTTAGGTTAGGTTAGGTTAGGTTAGGTTAGGTTAGGTTAGGTTAGGTTAGGTTAGGTTAGGTTAGGTTAGGTTAGGTTAGGTTAGGTTAGGTTAGGTTAGGTTAGGTTAGGTTAGGTTAGGTTAGGTTAGGTTAGGTTAGGTTAGGTTAGGTTAGGTTAGGTTAGGTTAGGTTAGGTTAGGTTAGGTTAGGTTAGGTTAGGTTAGGTTAGGTTAGGTTAGGTTAGGTTAGGTTAGGTTAGGTTAGGTTAGGTTAGGTTAGGTTAGGTTAGGTTAGGTAGGTTAGGTTAGGTTAGGTTAGGTTAGGTTAGGTTAGGTTAGGTTAGGTTAGGTTAGGTTAGGTTAGGTTAGGTTAGGTTAGGTTAGGTTAGGTTAGGTTAGGTTAGGTTAGGTTAGGTTAGGTTAGGTTAGGTTAGGTTAGGTTAGGTTAGGTTAGGTTAGGTTAGGTTAGGTTAGGTTAGGTTAGGTTAGGTTAGGTTAGGTTAGGTTAGGTTAGGTTAGGTTAGGTTAGGTTAGGTTAGGTTAGGTTAGGTTAGGTTAGGTTAGGTTAGGTTAGGTTAGGTTAGGTTAGGTTAGGTTAGGTTAGGTTAGGTTAGGTTAGGTTAGGTTAGGTTAGGTTAGGTTAGGTTAGGTTAGGTTAGGTTAGGTTAGGTTAGGTTAGGTTAGGTTAGGTTAGGTTAGGTTAGGTTAGGTTAGGTTAGGTTAGGTTAGGTTAGGTTAGGTTAGGTTAGGTTAGGTTAGGTTAGGTTGAGCTTGAATTTTCCGGGGCGGAGCCTATGCTTCTTTTCGGATTTTTAAGTTCCTGGTGTCATTCGATGCGCCTTGAGGTCACCGATTTTTCAGTGTTGTTTGCAACCCAAAAACCCAAGTGGTTTTGGAGTTATTCCATTTTTTGTGTTTTTTCGTTTTTAGAACGAAATTGTTAGTACGTCATCCACGTAGGGAGACACTGGTCGACGGGTTTGTCTCAGTGTTTCTTTGCGGGGTTGATGTCTTACGGGGTCGGGAGTGATCTGTAAATATAGTTGTAGGTTTTCTCTTTACTTTTGTTTATTTTGGTGTTGGGTGTCTTAGGTTTAGCTTTAATTATTAGTTAGATTTAAGATTTTTAAACTTGGTGATATTCCGTCTTGTCATCTGCTCGAGTCTTCGAGTAGTTGATTGACGGGATATGCCGAAAGGAGGTGGTCGAATGCAGAGGGAAGTGCAAGATGAAGGGGGGGGATCTGATGGGGGGGGGAGCAGGTATTCAGAGGAGGAGTTTTTGGCCTGTTATGGCGATGACAGGTCCGGGAATGAGAATGTCTTGGAGGAGGTTCGTGGTGAAAAGGGGGTTCGTCGTAAGGATGGACAGGATGGGGGGAGAAAAGGTTGTGGTCCTTCGAGGGGTCCTGCCCAAGCGGGCATATCTATCGAGGAGCTGTTGGGGACGGATTCAATACCATCCATGTCGGAGTCGGAGATCGTCGCGAGTAAGCGACTTTTCTCGGAGATTTCAGGCTCCGACACGGAGGAGATTGGCGTAGGGTCCGTCAAGGCACAGACGGCCAAACGAGGTAAGACTCGGGGTTCGTCGAGCAGATTATCCGCTGCTCGTCAAGAACTCCGAGAAAGAACCAAGGAGGCTAAAGAGGCAGACTTCCTTGCCTCTCTAGATAAGAGGTCTTTTAGAAAGGAGGTGACGGTGTTGGACAATCTTACACCGCCAGGCCCCCTGGACATTGATGTAGAGGTGATGGGGCCGGAGGACTTGTTACGTGCTGGTGAGAGTAATCTCCAAGAGATTCTCGCCATTGCCAACAAGTCCACCAACCTCAAAGGTGGCTACGCCAACAAAATCAAGCGGGCCACCTCCACTTTGAGGGTTGTTTTAGACGCGCTTGGAGCGCGTACCGAAGCAGAAGAGACTCGCCGTCTCAAGGCCGATAATAATCGGCTTCAACGAGAACTGGCAAATCTCCGCGAGGAAGTACGCGCTTACAAGCGCGAGTTTGAGGAAAGCCGTACCGAAGCGGCAAAGGCGAAGAGTTCTCCGATGTCCAGCGAACAGCTGGGCATTTTGGAGAAGAATATTGCCCGCCTAGTGGGTAATTTAGTTGACAGGCGTCTGGCGGGTCTGGAAGAGCGCTTGCCTCCTCTGGCTCCCATTCGCCCTCCCCTGGCTGCAGATAAAAAGAGGGCAGCTCAAGCCCAAGAAAGGAGGGCTGCCAGTCCGGCACCAGTTGCCTCGCAGGCCCGCGATGCCTCACCGGTGATGCCGGTAACCACGACTCGTCGTGTGGTTCGGGAGGATTTTCCGGCGCTTCCTGTGCGCCCAGAAGTTTGTTCGGCCCCGGCTCCAGCTAAGCCCAAAAAGGGTAAGGCTAAGGGGTCGAAAAAATCAAATTCCGGAGAAAGAATGGACGCTGGCCCATCTACTTCGTCGGAGAGCGCCGTGGCTTCGGCGAGTGCCTCGAAAGAGGCACCCACAGAAACCGCCATGGCGTCGGAGCAGCCTGCGGCAGAGTGGACTGAGGTGGTACGCCGAAAAGTGCCCAAGAAGAAGGCACCTGAGCCTGCAAAACCAGCAGCGAAGAAGCCCAAGGTCGTGATGCCGCGCTCCACGGCTGTAGTAGTGAAGCTGAAGCCGGAAGCGGTCAGCAATGGTCTGACATACAGCTCCGTGTTGCAGAAGGCGGAGCTGTCGATCAACCTGGACGACCTTGGGATCGGACCCCTTCGCATAAGACAGGCGGCCACGGGAGCCAGGGTCATTGAGATCCCTGGCTCCACCAGTCATGATAAGGCGGATACCTTAGCGGCTCGTCTATCGGAGGTCCTCGCTGACGAGGTGGATGTTTCAAGGCCCGTGAAATGTGCAGATTTCAAAATCACGGGCCTCTCAGATGCTGCAACCGCAGAATCGGTAAAGTCTGCGGTTGCCAGAGAAGGTAGTTGTTCCCCCGCTCAAATTTGGGTGGGAGAAATTCAGCGGGGGTTAGTTGGAACTGGCTTTGCTCGTATGAGCTGCCCAGTGACGGCTGCTAAAAAATTGGTGTCACTGGGCAGCATTGCTGTGGGGTGGAGCAAAGTTACGCTCCACCTTGTCGATGCATGTCCCAAGCATTGCTTCCGGTGCTTGGGGTTGGGTCATTTCGCTGCGTTATGTCCCCCCTCTATGAAAGACCGCAGTAATTTATGCTATCGCTGCGGTCAACCTGGGCATAACGCATCAGGATGTCAGGTGACAAAACTGAAATGTGCGGTCTGCTCGGATGCAGGCCGCCCAGCGGAGCATGTGATGGGGGGTAGGTCTTGTAACCCCCCACCCGTTCGTGGTAAACTCCCCAACACTACCAGGGGAGCGGCGTCGCCTGAGGCCCAAATGTCCGAGTAATGCCTGGACATTTGGGCTTTCTTCAGGGGAATGGTAACCACTCCGCCGCGGCTCAGGATCTCTTCCTGCAGTCGATGGCAGAGTGGCAGATCGATGTGGCGGTGTTGGCGGAGCCCTACTGTGTCCCTTCTCAGCCGCATTGGGCTGGGGATGATCAGGGCTCCGTCGCCATTTTAGTGAGGCCCGGTGCTGGCCCCTCCCTCATACCCAGAATGAGGGGTCCCGGGTACGTGGTAGCGGTTTGGGGAGAGTACGCTATAATTGGGATCTACTTCTCCCCAAACCGTAATTTAGCCGCCCTGGAGCAGTTCCTTGATGCTCTAGGGCCGCTAATCAGAAGATTTGCCCCCCTCCCAGTAATAGTGGCAGGGGACTTCAACGCCAAGTCCTCGGCGTGGGGTTCCCCTGTCACTGACCCGAAGGGGAGAGAGGTGGAGGAGTGGGCTTTGGCCTCGGGACTGTCCCTTCTCAATACAGGGACAGTCCCGACCTGCGTGCGGCGGACGGGCGGTTCAGTGGTGGACCTGTCGTTCGCCACTCCTGCCGTCGCGCGCAGGGTGGAGAGGTGGAGGGTGGTGACGGAGGTGGAGACACTCTCGGACCATCGCTACATACGGTTCGAGGTGTCTTCGGCCTCCGCGTCGAGTCCAGCATCGCGCTTTGGTGGACGTAGTAAGTTCCCGCGTTGGGCTCTCTCAAAGCTCAACCGGGAACTGGCGGAGGAGGCGGCCATCGTCGGCCGTTGGAGTCTTCCGTCCTCTGAGGGAATGGGGGTGGACGAATTGGCTGACTGTTTCGGCAGCGTGCTCACTAGCGTTTGCCGAGCGGCCATGCCTAGAGTGCGGGGTCCAGCTCCACCCCGGAGGGCAGTCTACTGGTGGTCGACGGAGTTGGCCGACCTTCGCGCCGCCTGCAATGCTGCGCGTCGCGCGTATACTCGCAGCAGGCGGCGCCGTCCCCAGGATGAGGAGCGCGATGGCCGGCTGTATAGGGTCTACCGGGCGAAAAGGGAGATCCTGCAGCTGGCCATCAGTCGGGCCAAGGAGCGAGCGTGGCTGGAGTTGGTGGAGGGGATCAACAATGACCCCTGGGGCCGACCGTATAAAAGGGCGCGAGACAAACTCCGCGCCCAGTCGGCCCCGTTGACGGAGACACTCCAGCCACAAGTGCTGGGGAATATTGTCCGGGAACTGTTCCCGGACGCCCCAGTAGGATTCGCTCCACCGCGAATGGCCCCGCTGATGTTGGACTCGGTGGTAGAGGATGTTCCGCCACCCGTCACTGACGCAGAAATGGAGACGGTTCTGTTCCGCCTCCGTAGTAAGAAGAGGGCGCCCGGTCCGGACGGGGTGCACGGGAGGGTCTTGGCGATAGCCCTCTTGCACCTCGAAGATAGGCTCCGGGAATTGTTCAACTGCTGCCTACAGAGCAGACAGTTCCCGGAGGCATGGAAGAAGGGTCGGCTCGTCCTTATTCCGAAGGGCGGGCGACCACCGGACTGCGCGTCGGCGGTGCGACCGATAGTGTTGTTGAACGAGGTGGGCAAGGCTTTTGAACTTATCCTTGCCTCCCGCCTCGTTAAGCATTTGGAGGAAGGACCCGGGCCCAGGCTGTCTGACAGTCAATTTGGATTCCGGGCCGGTCGGTCGACCGTCGACGCCCTAGGGCGCCTAAGGTCAGTGACGGGTGATGCGGAACGTCGTGGGGAGGTGGTGGTGGCGGTGTCGTTCGACATCGCCAACGCCTTCAACAGCCTCCCTCACAGTGTAATACGGGAGGCACTGATTTACTTCGGTGTGCCCCCGTATCTCGGGAGGCTGTTGAATGCGTATCTCTCCGATAGGGAGGTCGTGTACGAGGACGGGTTGGGGTCCTTAGAGAGGTTGGAGGTCGAGTGCGGCGTCCCCCAGGGGTCGCGTCTGGGTCCGGACCTTTGGGACGTCGGCTTTGACTGGGTCTTGCGGTGTGCTCTTCTCTCGGGCATGGTGCTCGTCTGCTATTGCGACGACACCTATGCCCTGTTCCGAGGGAAGAACTACGAGGAGGCCGCGCGGCTGGCAGAGGTGGGAGCATCCCTCGTTGTCAGCCGCATAGAGCGGTTGGGGCTTCGGGTACGTCTAGAAAAGACCGAAGCCCTACTCTTCCGCGGACCCGGGAGGAGAGGACCCCCACCCGGGGCACGACTCCTTATCGGAGAGACGGAGGTCAGGATGAGTCCGACGCTTAAATGTCTTGGACTCATCCTGGACGGGAGGTGGACCTTCGGCCCACATTTCCAACAGTTGGGACCGAAGGTCGTGAGGGCGGCGTCAGCGCTGGGCCGACTCCTACCTAATATAGGAGGGCCCAGTGAAGCCTGCAGGCGGCTGTACTCCGGAGTTTGTCGGAGTATAGCCCTGTACGGTGCCCCAATTTGGGCGGATTCCCTCACCGCTCGCAATAAGGCCCAGCTGCGAAAAGCGCAGCGGGTCATAGCGGTGAGGGTGATCAGGGGGTACCGTACGGTCTCCTGGGCGGCAGCTACTGCCCTGGCGGGAGACCCGCCGTGGGAGCTTGTTGCGACGGTCTTCGCTGAGTTGCACCTCCTCGTTTCAGAGAGGAGGTCACGGGGCGAAGACCTGCAATGGGAGGAGCTCCGGCGGGTCCGGAGACTGGGAGAGCAGTGGCTGCTGAGGAGGTGGGGTGAGGACCTGGCGCGGGCCCAGTACGGGCAACGTACTGCTCAGGCCCTGCGTCCAGTTCTCGCGGCGTGGATGCGCCGCAAGAGAAAACCCCTCACCTTCCGCCTTACACAGGTGCTCACCGGACATGGTTGTTTCGGTGCGTACTTGTGTAAGGTCGCCAGGAGGGAGCCTACGCCAGCCTGCCATGATTGTGGCGCTGCGGAGGACACGGCCCAGCACACCCTCGAGGTGTGCGATCGTTGGGCCGTGCAGCGCCATGATCTCATGGCGGTGCTTGGGCGGGACCTCTCGCTCTCGAGCATGGTTCACTGCATGCTCGAGAGTGATGAGGCCTGGCAGGCGGCGGTCTCTTTCTGTGAAACCGTCCTTTCACGGAAAGAGGCCGCGGAGCGGAACAGAGAGGATGATCCATCCTCAATTCCGCTCCGCCGGCGTAGGACGGGAGTGCGGAGGCGTCGCTATGCGAACCTCCAATAACTTCCGTCCCACGGGGCTCCGGGTCAGGATGGGTACCTGCCCGGCTTAGCTAGTCCCGGCGTCGAGGGGAACGCTTTAGTATGCCTAAGTGTTCCCTTATTGTGGTGGAAGTCCGGTCCCTTCTGAGGTAGACCGGCCGGTCGTGGAGGGAGTCCTGTGGTAGAGAGATCCAGGATATCCCTCCGAATACGGCTGAAGGCAACCGCAGGTGGTTTTAGTGAGTAGGAGTCTCACATACCCCCGGGGTGCTTCAGCTTAACTGAGGCACATACCCAACCCGGGGCACCCATGAGGGTTTCCCCTGCGCACCAAAAAAAAAAAAAAAAAAAAAAAAAGGTTAGGTTAGGTTAGGTTAGGTTAGGTTAGGTTAGGTTAGGTTAGGTTAGGTTAGGTTAGGTTAGGTTAGGTTAGGTTAGGTTAGGTTAGG